>JAOXYD010000136.1:25760929-25774334 GCA_028565735.1 Pinacopodium congolense | reverse complement strand
ATAATAATAATAATCAAAATAATAATAATAATATTTTTAATAATATTAATATTATTAAAATTAGAAAGAATAATAATAATAATAAGTAGAAAATTAATAATAATAATAAAGTTTTTATTGGGAGGTATGACGAAGACATACCAAGGAGAAAAAAGTAAACAACAGAATAGCTATTCTTGGAATAGCTAAAGACAGGTGGGGATAAGGAATACCTATTCCTAAGAATAGTTATTCCGTAAGCTTTTTGTTAACAAAACACTAGCATAGCTATTCCTTAGGAATAGAGGAGGAATAGAATAGCCATTCCCCTCAACCAAATATACCATTAGATCTGATCGAGGTGGTGAATACTTGAACCATGAGTTTCTAGGTTACTTAAAAGATAATGAGATTTTCTCACAATGGACTCCTCTAGGAACTCCATAACATAATGAGGTGTCTGAAAGGAGAAACCGTATTTTATTAAATATGGTATGTTCTATGATGAGTCACGCAGTTCTTCAACGGAATAGCTATTCTTGGAATAGCTAAAGACAGGTGGGGTTAAGGAATACCTATTCCTAAGAATAGTTATTCCGTAAGCTTTTTATTAACCAAACACTGGCATAGCTATTCCTTAGGAATAGAGGAGGAATAGAATGGATATTCTCCTCAACCAAACATACCATTAGATCTGATCGAGGTGGTGAATACTTAAACCACGAGTTTCTAGGTTACTTAAAAGAGAATGGAATTCTCTCACAATGGATTCCTTTAGGAACTCCATAACATAATGGGGTGTCTGAAAGGAGAAACCATATTTTATTAAATATGGTATGTTCTATAATAAGTCATGCAGTTCTTCCAGTTTCATTTTGGGGATATGCTCTTAAAACTGCTACTTAACTTTTAAATAGAGTTCCATCTAAATCTGTTGACAAGACTTCATATGAGATATGGACTGGTGAAAGACCAAGGTTGCCATAATTAAAGATTTGGGGATGTGATGCTTATGTGAAGCGTGCAATGTCAGACAATCTTGAAGCTAAATAAGATAAATGCATATTTGTGGGGTATCAAAAAAAAAAGGTTTGGATATCAATTTTATTATCCTTTTGAGTAAAAGATGTTTGTCTCAAGACATGCTACTTTCTTATAAAAAAATTCATTCTCAAGGAAATTAGTGGCAGTGAATTAGACCTCAGAGAAGTTCTAGACCACAAACACACATTCAAATAGAACAAGAACTGCAATTTGATACATCAGATGTACAACTAATGGTTCAAGAAATACATAGTCTATTAGTAGGATACATCGTTCTCCTATTAGATTATATCTACATATAGAAAAAGGGAGTGATGATGTGTCATTTATGGATGATGAGACTACTGATTTTAAGGAAGCAATGTCAAACATTGATTCTTTAAAATGGAAAGAAGCTATGAAATCTGAAATAGATTTCATGTAAACTAACCAAGTATAGACATTGGTAGATGCACCTGAAGGTATTGTACCTATTGGATACAAGTGGATTTTTAAGAGAAAAACTGACATGAATGGAAATGTACAAACCTACAAAGTAAGGCTAATGGAAAAAGGTTACAGGCAAAAACAAGGAGTTGATTTTGATGAAACTTTTTTGCTAGTAGCTATACTTAAATCTATAAGAATTTTATTGGCTATAGCCACATATCATGATTATGAAATTTAATAAATGGATGTCAAAACCATATTCCTTAATGGAAATTTGCTGGAGGATGTGCATATGACACAACTTGAGAGTTTTGAATCCAAGAAATTTCCTAAACAAGTATGCAAGTTGCAAAGGTCCATTTATCGACCAAAACAAGAGTCACAGAGTTAGAACATCTGTTTTAATGAGATAATAAAAGAGTTTGATTTTATCAAGAATGTGGATGAACCGTGTGTTTACAAGAAGGTTAGTGGGAATGCAATCGTCTTCTTAGTGCTTTATGTAGATGACATATTGCTTATTAGAAATGACATTTCAATACTACAGTCTGTTAAAATTTGGTTATCCAAAAACTTCTCTATGAAGGATATGGGAGAAGTAGCCTATATACTAGGTATAAAGATCTATAGAGATAGATCAAAAAGATTGCTAGGATTATCTCAATCAACGTACATAGATAAAGTGTTAAAGAGGTTTAGCATGGTGAATTATATTAGAGGATTATTGCCGACATCGCATGAAATTTCTCTTTCCAAGAGTATGTGTCCTAAGATACAGGAAGAGAGAAATAGAATGGATTGTATTCCATATGCTTCGACAATTGGATCAATCATGTATGCGATGTTATGTACGAGACCAGATGTTACTTATGCTTTGAGTGTAACAAGTAGATATTAAGTCAATCCAGGTGAGGATCACTAGATGGTTGTGAAAAACATCTTAAAGTACTTGAGAGGAACTAAAGATATTTTCCTAGTCTATGGAAGAATTAAGCTAAGAGTTTAGGGTTATTCAGATACTAATTTCCAGTCTAATCAAGATGATAGTATATTACAGTCAGGGTTCATTTTTGCTCTCTGTGGTGGTGCGGTTAGTTGGAAGAGTTCTAAACAACCAACCATTGTAGATTTAACAACTGAAACTGAGTATATTGCAGTTTCTAAGGCAGCAAAGGAAGCGGTATGGATCAAGAAGTTCATCACTGAACTAGTAGTGGTTCCTAGTATTATTGATCCAATAGTAGTGTACTGCAACATCAATGGAACTATTGCACAAGCAAAGGAGTCCAGGTCTCCTCAGCGATCCAAGTATGTACTTAGGAAGTTTCACTTTATTCAAGAGATATTGGAGCGGAAAGACATCTCGATAGAGCGAGTTCCCACTAAAGAGAATTTTGCAGATCCTCTCACTAAGCCATTGTCTCAAAAGAAATATAATAGACATATGGATGGATATGGTATTAGATACATAGGTAATTGGCTTTAGTGCAAGTGAGAGATTGTTGGTTTATGTTCTTGCAGCGAATTTTTTGGTTGTAATTTATTTTATATGACATTATTTTTAATTCAATAAAATACATTCCTTATGTTTATGTATTTGTTATTTATTTTAATTATTAATCATAAAGATAAAATTCATAGAATAATTATTATGCAATTAAAAAATTATAATGTGGTTATAATTATGAGATTCGAATTGCAATTTTATATTATTTCTAAAATGTTCCTAGTTATGGTTTCATCAAGATGAAATATTGATGACACGATTAGATTAGCACATGTTTTTTTTCTTTCTTATGAAGAAAGTAATTGATATCATAGATTAAAGTGTAGAGACACTTAAACAAATATGTGGGTGCTTATTAGAGAATAAATTCACTGAATTGACTCAATTTTGATAATCCCGAATGGAACATTACTTGCGTGTCTGTATATTATCTCATTATAATGGTTTCATAATTGATCCTTAGACTCAAAGTTATCTTGTGTAGGAATTACTGTATTTTGATGCTACTTATAATCTATTCTTTGGAATAGTTCAATTTGGTAGTTATTGGGTATAATATAAATTATATAGAGATAGTTGAGTAAATCAATAAAGAATGTCATTAGTTAAGTAAATCAATAAAGAATGTCACTCTAAAGTAATTAGGGAGAATGTTCTAACTGTTCTTGATTAGTAATAATTTTGAAAATTTCTGCCCAGAGTAAATTGAAATTTAGAAAAAGTTATTTTTAAATATCAATTATAAATCATTCACTAATTAGTAAGAACGAACATGATTAGATTATTTAGAGTAGACATTAATTCCATACTCTAAGTCTAACTAGAACATTGAATGACAAAAGGATTAAATTATACATCATAACCATGCATAAAAAGGTTTAGTCAAACCAGTTTAACATTCCTAATATTTGGGTGATCAGAACATATTGCTAGATGTCAATCATGATCTATGATTATAAATTGTTTAATTAGGAATTAAACATAAATTAAAATGAGTTTTAATTTATCTAATTTTAATTGAGAATTAAAATTAGAATTTATAGTTATTGTTAATATATTAGGAACCTAATGGGTTACACATAAAAGATCTATAAAGGAGAAAATAAAATTTGAATTAAGTTGGACTTAATTGAAAAGTTTTAGAAACTTCAAGAATCAATATGTGATATTTGATCTTATAAAGAATAATTAATAAGTATAACTAAAGTTTGACTTTAATTGTAATATTATTTTTCACATAAAAGAAAAAATTAGAAAATTATGAAGTTAGCACTTTATACTTTTTCCTCTCAAATTGTTTGAATTTTCTCTGAATAAATCTGTGGATATCATTAGAAGTCGAATAATTAAATGACTTGTGGTTGACAGATTGCACAAAGGAAAAAGGTTCAACAGGAAAGCGATTTTAAATGTTACGTAAACTTATTTTTCTTGTTTATATTTCAAATTAAATATTGTTAAAGCTTGATTCTATGAAAAATTATGAAATATATTTTGTTCTGCATAGATTTGATCTATTTTAAATTTTTCCACAACAACGAGTCATTACACTAAAACCCTGGTTAATATTCAACATTTTGAGAATGTTTATTGCTAAAGATTTATATAAACAAGTATTGATACCTTAATAATAAGTTAATCATACAATATTTTCATACTGATTACAAAATAATATTTCTCCTTGGGTTTAGGATTAAGAAAAACTTCATGCATTAAGAAAACATGTATGGATGATGATACATGGCACAATTTCATGTCTTTTAAGTTACTATATAAATATTCACTCTTTTAAAAAATGAAATAACTTTTTAACTTTTTATAAAATATAAAAAGCTCTCTCCCTTATTGATCTTTGGAGGCTAAACGCTAGAAAACGCCTAAATTTTGGTATTGTATGCTTGTCAAGAAGAAGTCCGTAAATCAGACTCACAAACTTCAATCCAAACCATTTTATTAGGTTTAGTCTCATATACTTGAGTCTAGACTTAGACTCAGAGAATCTTGACCTATAAAAATTACACTATATAATTTAACCATGGTGTGGTGATTAGTTAATCTTGAGAAATTTATGGCTGATGATCATAAGCCAACTTCTTTTTCCTTAGTAGAGTATAGAATTAACAATATATTCTGCACTTTGAGCAGTGTAACTTCAATTGAACTTTGATTATACGAGCCTTCTATCAACACTTCGAAAATATAAAACAATTGAAGACCATAGCTACAGCCCTTTAGTTCAGATCTACACTGGCAAAAACTCTACGAGGTTGAGTTTGAAATCTAACACCCTTAGAGTAGAAAACATGTTAGAATTGTGCAAGATGAAACTTATCATAGCAGCCTAGCCAACTAGGGAATGTATGAACCAAAACAACATGCTGCTCACACCTGTCGTATATTATTATAGACCAACTTCATCTCACATATCTTAGAGCGTTATCAAGAGCACACTTACATTAATCTAAGTGTAACTAAAATTTTACCATATGAATATTGACCGATTGCAACTAAAATTTAAACTGTCACTGCTAGAAGCTTATATCAAGATTATAAATCCAAGTGACCAAATTATTGGATTCAAATAAATGATGGATCTATAAAAATAACAAATGTAATTAAATGTCACGTTTTCTGATTCACTTTTGACTTGCCCGAATAGTCATTCGTGCAATCACAAAGGAGAGTTTCAGGGAATTGAAGAATCATTTCAAAACACACATTGAGTAATAGGCATAGGCCACGAGAGTCGTTGGTAATATAAAGCCATCACTTTTTTAGTAATGGACTAAAGAGACGCTAACTACTATAAATATTTAATATTTAAATTTTTTAAACATAAAAATTAAAAAAATATCATAAAAATTAAAAAAATTAATACAATACAAAAATTGAGATAAATAATACAAAATATATATAATTTAATATAAAAATACAATAATTACAACTAAAAATTATAATAAAAAATTCAATCAAACAATCCTTTAAAAAAGTTTAGGTAAGGGTAAAAAGCAAAGAAGCATAAATTTAAAGGAAAGATAATTATATTCAAAGTGGATGCCAAAATATTTACCTCATCACAGACAGCAAAGCCTAACACGATACACATGCAAAAAGTCCAAAACATAGAGAGTAAAGGTCGTCAGCAGACTTGGAAAATATAAAACTTCAGCGATAAGATAGGCCTAAGCTACCCAAGGCATGCCTTCGTAAACACGTTTGTTATTATTGTTAATTTTGATTTTTAATTGTAATTTTTATATTTTTATATTATATTTTTATATTATTTTTAATTATTATATTATTTTTTCATTTATGTATTAAAAAAAAGAAATTAAAATTTAAGAAGTTATTTGGTATTATTGTTGAATGTAATTTTTAATTGTAATTTTTGTATATTTTTTTAGTTTATATACTATTTTTTCTCGTTTTTATGTTATGTTAGTATTTTTTTTTTCAATTTTTATATTTTAAAAAATAAAAAAGTAAAACCATACACAACACAACCTAAAATTAAATTCATACCAAACAACATCTTAAATTTTGGTTCTATCGATTTTTCTTTGAAAATGGTTGATTGTATCTATCCAACAAACATGAAATGAATCAATACATATTCAATATGAAATCTCTTTACTAAATTATGTATTAGGTCTAAGGAACGTCATTTCAAAAGGATCACGATTCTGAAGGTAAAAAAAATCATGACAATGTTCTTATTTGAAAACAAGGGAGACACCTTAGATCTGACGATTAGAAAAATACTGCAAACTTAGTGATAACCGAAACACATTAAGCCACCAAACAAAAACAGGCCTAGTGACAAGTGGAATGTGTAAGGCCTATCAAAAAGTCGAATGTCTTAGGCCTAACGCCAATCCAAACATCTTATGCCTACAAGTGAAACACTTCAGGTTTAACAAAAAATGAAACATCTTAGGCTTAACGCCAAACATAACACGTCATGTTTAAGGACAAATGACACATCTCAAGTATAACAACAAGTGAATAACAGGCTATTTGATAAGTGAAATTACTGAATGACAAGTGAGACAACTTATTAAACGGTGTGTAAAACGACATACCAAACAACTAGGAAAAATTAAACAGCAAATAAAATACAATGATAGGTAATGCAAAAAGTGAAATAATAGACTAAAAAAATTAGGTGATGATAGGCATGCAAGATAAAACAATGGAGTAGAAACGTAACATACATTTTGTAACAAACTTACCAATCCAAATGGTATGAAAAGATACAATAGCGAATTATCACAAGAAGAATAGGGTTGAAACATGTAATGGACAAATGAAAATAACTCATTAAATATTATGATGCAAACTTGAATTCAGCATGTCAAATCTTTTGCCACAACCTGACATGGAGTTAGAAATTAAAAGTAAGGAGATCAACGATATACATTAACGATATCATTGATGGCCGCACCAAATTGTCGTATCTATATTTTCTATTTAAGATATTTATGTTTTAAGTATTTTATTTTATTTAGGAAAATTAAAGATGATTTTATCCTTATTATTAGTTTTGGAGTTTATAAAGCATATAAATACTTATCTTTAATATTCTTCAAAAACCTTTTTGCCTATCAAATTACACTTTTCTCTTAAGATTTTTGTCTACTTTTTGAGTTCTTTTCAAATCTTAAATTGGTTTTGCATTTTTCTATACTCTTGGATTATAATTCTATGTTTTCGCACATCATTAGGTGGTATTAGAATCTTGAAAATCCAAAGCTTGTTCATATGATAATAGGCAATATCAATGATGATATTCATGGGTTACCTAAAGTTTGGAGGACATTGGAAGAATGAGGTAAGTTGATTTACAATATAGAATGACAACTAACGGTGATTTATGATTAGTTACAAGTATTGTTGCGAAGAGATAACAAAAGGATTGGGGAATCTAATTGATAGAGAAGGTGATCGTATAAGATGTCTTCAATTTCAAAGTCTTGAACTGTGGGATTACAATAATAATTCTAATGAGAAGGGTGAAGAAACTTGTGTGGGCGTGATTAGAAGGTGAACAATATCTCGTGAGAAGTATAATAACTTGTAAAAAAATAAAATTTTCCACACAAGATATCGATTGTAAGGAAATTCACGTGAGATGATTATCAATTGAGGAATTTAAGAGAATATTATAAGCAAATTAATGGTGAAGAAGCTAAAGTTGCCTACCGAACTACATTTGAAGTCTTATACTATTAGGTTAATCAAAGAAGCTAGTGGGGTTTTAAACAAAAACATTATAAGGTATCTTTTTCTATTGATAAATATTCTGATGAAAATTATTGTAATGTAGTTGAGATGAATGTATGACAAGTTTTATTAAGGAAACCATGATAGTATGACTTGGATGTGATTCACTAAAGTAGAAAGAATATATACCAATTTATAAAAGATATGGTGAAATATACTTTGGCACCCATAAGTGACAACAGGAGTGTGAAAGTCTAGGGAGAAAATAAGAATCAATTATTGTAAGTGGATGATAAGGTCGTATCCGCAAGTGAAACAAAGGAGATAAGGGTCATTTGTTGGCAGTGAAAGAAGAAGAGGTGAAAGAAGATAAGAAGATTGTGAGTTCTATAAATTTAACAACTTTTTGGGAAATTGAATATCAAAATGAGAAACTTGAGGAAGAGATAAATGCTGAGGATGCCGACAAACTATGTATGGTGAAACTTATGAATATGATTTCTATTGATGAAGCCAGCTTTAATACGAATAAAGAGGATATTGAATTTTCTAATAGTAATGAAACAACTATTTCTTTAGTGAAGATTAAACAAATGAGTAAAATGGATAATGTAGAAATTATAAAAATTACCAATAAGAGTTTTGAGGTGGTTCATCAAGAGGAAGTTATTGTTTGTTAAGGTGGAGACAGCAACTCTACATTCCCTCAACACGTGATTGGAAGGTTAGTTCATTATCTACATAGAGTAATTAATGTATCTTATTGGTTTAGAAAAGTATGAAGAAGTCTTTGTTCGAGAAGAAATTGATTGAAAAAATTTAATGTGGTTAATCAAAGAGTGTTGATTAAGTATGGGTGTTATGGCACTTAGCCTTCGGTAGAAGTTGTACAAGCTTTAGGTGAATTTAAAAAGGACTATACTCTTATGATAGAATCACATTGGTACATAAAATTTTGGTCAAGGAATACTTATAAAACAAAGTTCACAAAGCAAGTATTTGACATGGTGTTAGCGATAAAAGGACTATTCTTTAATAAAACTCTTCTTTTAAAATTTTTTTGAAGGCTAGATGGTTTTAAATCTCAAATTAGTATACTAGCAATTTTGGTGTTTATACCATAAGAAGTTACAACATATTTATAAGTACTATCCTTACCTGTAAAAGAAGTAAAGGAAGGAAAATTTGGATCTAACAATTGGCGTCTTTTAAAAAAGGTTAAAAAAATCATAATTAAGTCAAGATATAAAGACGATATTTTTCATTATGCTTCACAGGCATTAAAACCTACAAAGATTTTGGAGTACAAATGATTTGGAAACTTTGATTATAACTCGAGGTCAAGTTATTTTTACAAGATGAGGAAAATTGATGCAGAGTTGGAAATTAAAATTCAAGAGATCAATGACTCACATCAACAATGTCATTGATGGCTACAACAAACTGCCATTAATAGACGTATCTGCATTTTCTATTTAGATTAATTTATGGTTTAAGTGTTTTATTTTATTTAGGAAAATTAAAGACGATTTATCCTTATTATTAAGTTTTGGGATCAGTAACACATACAAATACTTATCTTTTGTATGTTTAAGAAACTTTTTTTACTTATTTTAAATCAAATCATATATTTCTCTTAAAGTTCTCATCTATTTTTTTAATTCTTTGTAAATCTTTGATTGGGTTTGTATTTTTTTGTACCCTTAAATTAGAGTAGTACATTTTCGTGCTGCATCTCAATCCTTGCTATATAATAAACAGACATACAGGATGATGAAAACTCAAGTTTTAAGTAATTTTTTAACATTTTATTAAGGAAAAAACTAGAGAGCCACTGAAGTGCTTTTCCCTTTAATTTAGGGGTTCCCTAGTCATTTGTCCCTTAATATTTAAGGGTAAATGTGAAAGTATACGTTTTTTTAATACATTATTTTACAATTTTGTCTTTTTATAGTCTTAAAAATTATTATTATATTATTTTAAGGTTTTTGTATTAGATTTTATGATTAAAATTTTTTTAATTTAAAATTTAAGATATCATAATTTAAGATTTGGGATTTATAATTTTAAAATTTTAAACATTTGAATTTTAAGCCTTTATAAATTAAATTTTGGGAATTTAAATTTAAAATTTAAAATTCATAAATTTATTAAGTAGAAAATGGTAAAGTCGGAAGCTTGTTTTCAAAAACAACAAAACCATGCAAGACCTGCGCAAAATGAGTAAGGAGCCACTGTTCGATTGCTCTCTAGTCATTCTCTTTCATTAAATATGGAAGTGCCCTGAGTCTCTTCTCTCTTGTTAACTTGATCGTCCAAGGCCAAATGTTAAAAATAAAAAAACTCTGATATTTAAGGGATGTTTAGTTGAGTTGTAAATTGTGATTTTGTGTTATAATTATTGTATTTTTGTATTAATAATTATATTTTTTTATCAATTTTTATGTTATATTAATGTGTTTTCTTTATCGATTTTTATGTTTAAAAAATTAAGAAACTAAAATAAAAAATAAAAACAAAAATAAACAAGAACTTAGTTTTTCAGGCCTGCGCAGAGGCAGATGGTGAATCAAACTTATAGGCTTTAATTTAGAATATCGCATCAGGTATAGTTATGAATGTTTGACCTCATATCCAATTCAAAGAATTTAGACCTATAGAAATTACACTATGTTAATACTCTATTTTAGTTTTTAATTTTGTTAAAGAAAAAGTATCCATAATTTATAAATCAGTTGTGGACCTTCAATCCTTGATTAATATGAGAAGTGGATTAGTCCTCATGGGTAAAATTTCCTAAACCTCTCAAATTCTTTGAGAATTTTTTAAAGATATTCGAGGTTGATAACGCAAATAGTAGAGATACCGAGTTTATTAATATTAATTAGAATGATTCTAAAATATGTTTTGAATAACGCAAATATGATTCTCAAATTGTGTTTGGGATTTCTTATTGCAATTAATTATTATTACGTATATGCATAACGTCTGTAAATGAACTTATATTAATAACGAACTTACTATTCGAAAACAAGATGATTTTGGATGTAGACAAGGATGACTAAAAAGGGTTGCATTACTTGTTGAGTCACTCCACACCACAGACCCAAAGTGAGAAAAAGGGGCTTGTGTTCTACAATAATGTGTGGTTGGTCTAGGAAAAGTTATCAATCGATTCAATCCCACGTTAACGAAGCGATACGTCAACCTCCAATTCTTATCTACTCATCTTTAGCAATTATCAGAAAACCAAGACTTTCCACCTTACAAAGCCTTCCCCACGAACGTGACCGGTTCATGTAATATTACATATAAACACTAACACGCCCAATCAACCCAACTGAGAAATTTGATGAGTTCCGTCTTGGGAACATCAAATCACAGGTCACTGTCTTGTCTAAATGGTCCTTTTTTTTTTCTTTTTCTTTTCTGGATTTCTTGCTCACTTTTTAGATATGTAAATCATGCAACACAAAGTTTCGCCGTTTTATTCTGGAACTACAAGACAAAGGTGGCAGTATCGCTATTTAGTTTGAAAGGGGCGGGCTTTAGGTGGGTCACATGGGGTCAAGCATCGATGGCGACGAGCTGAAAAGTACAAAAATATAATAATAATAATAATAAATCAGAGAAGAATCCAAGGGTGCACGTGACCACGATCAAGGAGATATAACCGATCATCAATACTTTTCCCACGCGCTCTAATTTGGCGTGTCACTGCCAACTTTTGTGTTGTTTTTCTTAAAAAAAAAAGGGTTATATTTCATAGTAGACAGTTATAACAGAACATGCATGCGGGGAAAAAAAAAAAAAAGAAAGAAAGAAAACAGGGTGACAACCTTATAGCCTTCTTCAGAAGGTTCGTGAGTTGTGTTTAAAATAACAAGTGCTTTGCAATGCAACTCATTTACTGACGAGAAAGCGCACGTAACTTCACGAGAGTGACCAACTTCTGTGCAATATCCACTGTAGCGGAGATCAGCGTACTCTTCTCCAAATTATATCCGTAAACCAAGTTGCTTATATCAACAGTATCCAAATGGCAGCTATCAGATGAGCATTACAGATGATGCCAACCATGTGATTTTTAATGGAGAACCAGACTGTCAAAAAGGCCACAGGAAGAGCAGAGCAGTAAATGGAAATCCCAAAAGAAGGAAATGATGACCAAAATAATAAGTGGGTCAAAGGGTGGTGCCTCAAAAGGAGGAGAGGGGTTTTGTTTTTGACTGCCCATTTACACCACAAGAAGACAAAGTGTGTATAGTGTATACAATAAAAGCTGCCTTATTAAGCATCAGATTAGCAAGGTGTAGGGCTCACACGTTGATCGCATTAATTTCTACCTTTTATTTTTTTCTTTTTTAATTCTGGTCAGGTGGCTGAAGAGTTGGGCCTGCCTCCATTGATCTGTCCTTGTCTGTTTGTCAACTAGGTTGATCCTGAATATTATCCAATCTGGATCACCTTTAGGCTTGCTGGCGTTCAACGGATGTTTTTCGTGGAAACGATTGTGCAGGTTGCATTGGCCTAAATTGATATTTTTATATATATCTATATATTGACTGAAATTATCGAATAAATATTTAACATGACTAAAAAATGCTAAATATATATTAATTCAAACTATAGTTGTTGGTCAATATTTATTTAAGATGATTAAGGGAAAATGGTAGTATAACAATTGAAAAGTTGAACAACCTTCTAGGGGAAGCTTTTCTTCTCGCTTAAGCAGTGTTCTTCGCTTCAATCTGTTCTCTTCAGTCTTTGATTTCTTTATTTAATAAAATACAAAGTCATTATTTTTCGACTTTTCGTTGTGCTCTCTAAAAACACAACACAACCAAATAACGTACTCTCACTTGTTGTTGCCATTTCCTAATTTCTTTTCAAGTATGCTATCTCACTACGAGAAAAAAAAAAGCCTTAATTAATAATAAATTTACCATAATTTTAAAATATGTTGTTAAATGTCATTATAATGGAACATTTTTTAAAATTTTCTTTTAATAATATACAATGATAATTATAGGTTGAAAAGACAAAAAAATTTAAAAACTATTGCTTTAAAATTTTAAATATGCAACAATTAGAATTGTTACTAATTAAAATAACTTTAAAAATTAAAGTATCACTATATTTTAAATTGTGTGTTCAATATTTTATTTTTATAGAAAATATTGGATATTTTAAAATATATAAAAATTATCTAAAAGTTTAAAA
>JAOXYD010000136.1:25741372-25760829 GCA_028565735.1 Pinacopodium congolense | reverse complement strand
CTTGAGGGGGGGTGGAACCTTGGGACTTATAAACCACTAGGATCCCATACTCCTAGTCGATGTGGGATTGTATCAAAATCACTTCTCATCATCATTGTTTTGTATTCATGAATCAAAGCAAGCTGATATGGTTGAAAAACGAGCAAAACCTACCCAGAAAAACCATGTCATTTTTATGAAGTCGCATAAGTTGGGACTATTCTGAAAGATTATGAAAGTTCTTTATTGTTGACACAAATAATTGACTTGGCCTATTCTTTCTCAAGCATGAAGAATTTGAGATAGAAAATAGGAGGAAACACAGTCCTACATTATCCAGATTCCACAGAGAGACAGAGTCCAGTTGACTGCTCTTGGCTAGATAAATAAAACATAATGCATAGTTAGGAAGGAGCTATAGAAACCAATACAACCGACTAAACACCATAATGGCCCCCACTGCAAATTATGCGTCCATTCATTATCCCTTAGCACATCACATTATTCAGAAAACAAAGACCTTCGAGCACTAGGCAAAAGAGTTGAATACGCATAAAAGTTACTTATCTTATTTTCAACATGCCAAAAAGTTTAGAACAGCTATTTCCAGAGGAAAAATGAAGGAGAAAGTAAAGCTGAATGCACCAAAGATATAATAAAAGGAATATAACAAGAGTGACATGTGACAAAATCAAATTTGCAAGGAATTTTCCCACATGATATCAATTAATATAGCATACACATAATGCAACACACAAGCTTAAGTATATATTCTCTTACCTGATCCCAGCCACTACACCAGCAGGCATAATCTTAGAGGTTTGCACGTAACGCTGTCCCATGACAAATGTAAGAACAGCTGCACACACTGTTCCAAAAGACACAAAGATCGAAACAGTGGAAAAATACAATGAGAATATCAGAAATAAGGAAGCATGAAGCTTTGATTTGTTTCAATAATAGAAGTATCTGCATAGAAGCTTGAATCCCCTTCGTCTTTTACTGCACCCAGGATGAATTTTAATAATTTCTCAGCTACTATAGCAAAGATATGAAAAGCATTATAATTAAGTTAATTGAAAATCAGGACTTAAGGAGTAATTTCTCTGGCCCTCACCAAACAAACAAGGTTTTCCCCAGACCCTGACATAAAACTAGCTTCTCATATTCACAACTTACGATCCAGTTATAAACACTGAGGAACAGCTTACATGGTAAAATTTCGTTCATGTTAAACATACTGCAGCAACACTTGACAAGCGATTAGAAAAGACTAATCCTTCCAGTCTAAGATCATTTTGTTTCAGAAGTAATGTCATTCAGAAAATATGGTGGCTAATTGATGAAAACATTTCCATTATATTCCTTAGATCGCATTCTAAATTGAAAATTCAACATCTGCCCAGAAGTTTTGAGTTTAAAGTCCAGGCCAGTTAAAACCACGACCAACAACCCAACTAAACATTCCCTAGGTTTTTACTATCAATTCCATTAATCCCCAAGAGCCAAGAACAAATACTTCAACTAGAAAAGCTACAGACGTCACACCAAACAATCACAGCCCACTGAGAAACAAAGTCCTTTCCTCTTAAGGGTATGTCCTAAATTTCACAAACATAGCAAATCTTGAGCGACAAAGAAACACGGAAAATAATCAAAACCCAGAAAAGAAATTGTACCAGTTTCAATTGAAAGAGCAATATAAGAGTTCTTTCTCCTCTCAAAAGCCTTGAGACTCAAGTAGCCAGCCAAAATAAGCAGCAATCCAGTGCCCAAACCCCCAGCTAAAGATGCGATGCTCCCTTTCCTCACAAACCCAAATACACCACCACACAGCAAAATCGCTCCATATGGGATCGTCAAGCAAAAATCGTGCATTTTGCTTTCTACCCTGTTCTGTTTTTCTTCAAATTTTGGCAGATCAATGAAGTAATGTCAAAAAGACTAATCTTTTCTCTGGAGCGTTGCAGCAGAGTTGGTGGATCGTTGAACTTACCACGTCAACGGCTGCGAGTTCCGTTAGTGTCCACCATTTGTTTACATATTTATCCCTTCTTTATGAACAAAAATGTCAATTGCCTTCCAAACGGTGTCGTTTCATTAAGTTGAAAAATACCATCGATTGCCAGGTAGATGAACAGTTGACCAGTGGAGTATGGCAAGCACGGCCCAAGTGATACTTTAGGATCTCTTCGGTGTTTTTTGTATTCATTTTATCAATTTTTTAAATAGATTCTGCCTACTGCATGTACGCTATCTCTCATGAATTTAAGCAAATAAAATCTACAAAAAAACAAATATTAGTGATCCATTTAGAATTAGTAAAATTATTGCAAATTATTTAAGTAGATTTAGCATTATTTTAATGAAAATTGCAATTGCATCTAAAGACAATTATCAGAACTACTGTATTTATTAAAATTATTTTTTATTGTGAAATAAAATTAATATCTATTTATTTCATAAATCCAAAAAAATTACTGAAGAAAGAAAAATTCCTCCTGTTAAAATTCCCTCTTCCATTTTCCCAAAACTAAGATATGGTTATTAAAAAGTGGATAAATTTTTTAAAACATAAATATTTTGCCAAATAATAATTAAAAAAAAAGAGTTTCTACCACTCACATTTCTAACTAAGAGTGTTTGTTTTCATTTATATTTTTTATTTTTTGTTTATTTTTAAAAAAAGAAAAATAAAAAAAATGCATTTGCGTGTATTCTGTTTTGTTTTTCTATTCTCAAAATTAGATAAATAAAAATAAAAATAGAGAAATAAGAAAATAATGTTTTTCTACTTTTTGAAAACAGATTTTATAAATAGATTTTTTTTATTGAATAATAAATATAATCTATTGACTATTACTATATTTTTAAGGTATATAAGAATATTTTGATCAAATAATTTAAATTTATTTCATATCTAATTATTATTATTAAATTATATTTTTTATAAATCTCAACCAAATTTTTTTTTATTTTTTATTTTTTTATTATAAATATCAACCAAATAAATTTTCGTTATTCTTTATAAAAAATAGAAATACAAAACATCAACAAAAAAATAAAAGTGTAACAAACTACCCTTAAATAATTAGTTTAAAATTTTTTCTAAAAATCACCATCTAGCCATGCCAACTTACTAAATAGAGCCCCTTCTGTTCCCAAAAATTACTTATGACACCTAGCCTTGTCTTTTTGTAAGGGTGACAACTGGGGAAACATAGAATAAGAATGAAAATGCGTAATTATCAAATGTTCTTATTTTTAGACATGTCTGAATTCTTCTTATTCTATTATCTCATCTTCTCTTTATCTCGACATATCGTAGTATGTTAAACAAAGTAACCATAAGGGAAACTAAACGAGGTTATTATATATTGATCATACAACAAGGAGCTGGCCAACATAATAAGTACCTATTCCATTTGTCTCAGTGTGGTAGATCGATAGATAAAGATGTTTACATTGGCATCAACAACGCAGTCTCATCTTCTAAATATAGCAGAACAGTAACTGAATATCAAGCAATCCTAATACCCCATGAGTCTTCCTCGGCTCCTAGCCCTTGTTAACGATGCATCCTGAACTGATCAATGAGGTTATCCAGATTTCATCCGACTTCACAGGTTCATCGTCATCATTCCTGTGCCAGCTCCAATAGGCATGAGTCGAATTTACTAGTTTAAGTTCGCCATGGCCAAAACTTGCTTCTCGAAAGGCTGACCACTCCGGTGGTGGGTTTTTGTATCTATGGATAAATGCAGACAGCACAGAATTGTAATACAAATTTTAGTTTTAACAAATAAGCCAACAAAAGAACGATACAATTGTTCATTAACTCTGAAACAATCAAATATATACTGCGCTGCTGTGTGGCTCTTGCACTTACCTTTCCCACCAAGTCAGCAGTGCGGGGATATTTGGCAAACATAAGAATACTAGAGATTTTTAGCTTTCCACCAAGCAAGGAGGTCCAATGCTTCATTATCATGGTGACTTGGTATTTTATTAAATGTTAGCCACAGAAATAACATATCTCTTGTTCCATGTATTATTTCATCTATCAAAACCTCAGATTAAGTGGGTATATGACTCAAAACAAGAAGTTATCTATTTATGTTTCTTACATTTAGGGCCTGTTCGTTTCTGATTTGGCTTTTTATTTTTAATTTTGGTTTTTCTAAACACAAAAATCGAAAAGAATATTACAAAAAATGAAAAAAATAACACACTAATACAGCACAGAAATCGAGAAATACAACACAAAAATCTATAAAATACACAAAACTCAATACAAAAATACAACCACTACAACCAAAAGCTGAATCAAACGACTCCTTAATTGTAAGTAGGAATATTTGGCAAACATAAGTGGGTTGCAAGTTGTGGTTATTGTTTTTTTGTATTAGTTGTTGTATTTTCTTTTTTTATTTCTATACCATATTATTAGTATATTTTCTTTATCAATTTTTGTATTTAAAAAAACAAGAAACCAAAACCAAAATTAAAAACTAAAGCCGAAGTAAACAGGCCCTAAAATAACAAGATAATCTGCATGATTTCAAATTCTATATACTTTTTATATTAAATTTGCATATAAACTAGTGATAGACTACTGTTGAAAAGATTTTTTTATGCATTAAATTAATACAAATTATAGTTTAGGTCATAAGTTGAAATTTGTGCAAAGGTTGAGATTTTGTTTGATAAAATGTAACTGATAACATGAAATAATCAAGTTACTTGCAAATTTAGTAAGGTTTTAAGAATGGGACGTACTTGCGAGCTAAACCTTCTTTGTTTCCTCCATCACCAATAGTTACATGGACTGCACCACAAGGATCTCTTTTTCCATTATTTACACGTTCCTATCGCAAAAGCAGTAGATATTATTAGCCAGTTTCCATTATATATTAAAGGAGAAAAGGTAAGGCAGTGCCATACTGTTCGTTCATAAGCGTGCACATGGCCAGCAAGAACTATATCAGCACTAGCAGCATAAAGCAATGGTTCCATGGATGCCATCATTGCATCACCTTCAAATTGATGAGCCTCGTTACTGTTATACCACGGTACATGGAATAACACAATAAGCCAAGGCGTCTTCTTCCTATCCACCTTTGCCAGATCAGCCTGTAGACCAAGAGTCAACATCAAGATCCATTTGAACAAATAAATTGTTATCAGATCAAAAGATAGACTGCACCACATCCCATCAAAAGAATCTCTCCCACAGTTATAATTAGCACAAAAGCAACCAAAAGAAGGTGTTAAAAAAAAACGAAGATGTTCACAGCTTCATCTGACAATGTGTCTAGCTGGAAATATGTTACAAAGTTCTAGACAAACAGATAACATCAATATCTGATCGTTGGTGAATAATAGTGTTCAATGTGTTCATCAGGCTTTCTATTTGTAGATAACCATGTCTGACAATGTCTGCAATGAAATTTGTGGGAGAAGCAAACTCATTTCCATTGGATTCACTTCTCAGAACATGAACAAGCCTCATAACAACATTCAACTCAATAGTAAACATTGGAAACAAGCCCAAAGCAATGACTTTAGTCAGGTAGAGAAAAGGAAAACTTTGACAAATAGAGCTTAGGTCTAGTATCTATTCTGTTAAAGCATTCCAGGTAATGGAATTCAGAAATGTATCCAGTTGTCATGTTTTTGATTGACATGGAAGATTTTCGTAACAGATCCTACCGGAGAACTACAAAGATTGTCCTTTCCACGCTAATGTGAAACATGAGTTCACATTCTCTTAGGAGTCACTTCAACTGATCACAATAAACAACGGGCAAATTCAAGTAGCAAAGAAAAGCTATTATTTCAGAAAACAGAGAATATAACTAACCTTGAGCCAGTTATATTGATCCGAGTACTCATGGTACTCTGCATATGAACCAAGCATGATGATATGGGCTCCTGCAACTTCAAAGGAATAATAAAGATTGGAACTTGATCCACTCTCCTGAAATGGCATCTTCCATCTAGAATTATAGGATTCAAATCCATCCTTGAGCAATGGTATGCTTTCTTCTTCATGATTTCCTTCTGTTACCATCCATGGTCTTGCACTGGCTAGTGGCTGAACCAACTCCCCAAATGTGTCCCATCTGTGTTGAATGTAATCAGCATAAGAAAGATCCCCTGGAAGAAGATGCAAGTCATATTTGCACTTATCAATGTGGTTTAGGGTTGATTTAGTCCAGCCAGTCTGGCCCAAATCTCCAGCCACAGCAAAAGTAATGGGAAACTGAAATGGCGGGGTCTTCATCTGGAACTCAGGACCTTGTCCTCCACACCTATAGAAGTAAACTGTGCTAGGTTCCAGTGGCCCAATAACAGTGTGGTGTATCTTTCCAGAGCGATACAGAAGATAACTATAAGATGTGCTCTCTCCATAAGACGATTCACTGTATTTTTCAGGCGAAGTTCCATACTCAACTATGGATGGAGAAGATTTATCATCAGTGATCCATGAGACTCGCATGTGCTTGTCTCCAGCCAAAGATATGTGCACCTTGAGTGGGAAGCCAGACACGATTTTAGTGAAAGCTAACAGAAATGATAACCAAGGACCGTAAAAACCATCAAATTATTGTAGTTTCCTCTATTAAAACTACTCGTTTTTTTTTGTCTTCGGAAAAAGGAACCGGAAGATTATTTGCACTTTCTGATGTTAAAAAGAGAAAAAAAAAAAGTACCAAATTTCAGGAAAAAGTTTTCTCAATTCATAAAACCAAATTAACCACATTCAATATCCACCATCGTCTCCTCGTATATAAATTTTCAGCGTTTCTCTAACATTCCTTTCCAATCATACTTAACGTTATCAAAACTATTGAACACTTTTTCTTTCCCTTTTTCCTTGTTAACTTGAACTATTACCAGAAAAACACAATCAAGCAGCACGCTTTCAGGAAAACAAGCAAGACCCATATCAGATCATAACAAAAAAAGATGAAATTTAACAAAACATAATGACGAAAATCAGATGGGAACATAGGAATCCAGTGGGAAAGAAAAGGGGGGGGGTGTTTTAACACCTGCTGGGGACTGGAAGAACGCCTTGAACTCCAGGGGAAATGGAGGGTCTTGCGAGGAGGGGGTCTGACATAATCAGCAGTGACAGTGGCAGAAGAGATCAACAGAAATACCGTTAATACTGTTACGACCAACTTTGGCCTCATTAAATTTAGTTACTGTAGTGTAGAAGATTGGAAGAAACTATGTGAAAAACTGAGCTAAAGCCACACAGCTTAGTGATGTGGGGCGTCTTGAAGAGCCAACTTGATGATTTTCCCCGAAAGATGCCTGTTTTGTCCTTTCTGAAATTAATAATGCCAGTACCAGGTCTTACGGAATCACTACTTACTTTTGATTTCGGTTTTTATTTTTATTTTAAATTTTTATGTTATTTTTATTTTTTATTTTTTAATTGTATGTTATTTTTCATTATTGTATTGTTTTTTATTATTGTATTTAAAAAATAAAAATAAAAATAAATAAAATTTCTTATTCTTATTGTTATTCTTATTTTTATTTTTAAAATATAAAATACAAAATATAACACATAAATATACTATAAAAATACAAAAATACAAAAATAAAAACAACACATAAAATTAATAAATATATATAAATAAAAAATTAAATCAAACGAATTTCAAAACAAAGAATCTAATATAACATAAAATGTTTACGCTTATAAATTTTAATAATTTTTTAATAATCTTTGTCGTACGGGATTAATGTATCTTTTTACTTTGTATTTAGAATTTAGAATATTGGTATGATATTCTCTCTCACTTAAATTAGAATGTCGTCGTTACGCATTCAGAGGCTGAAGTATTCGGCGTAACACGACGACATGGTAATTATAATTAAGTAGTTAGTGGTTAGCTAATCATGGCTAAGATAGTTCGAAAAGATATTTATTTTTTAACATAAAAATAAATCAAAGACATTTATTTGATTAGCCTGACTTTAGTTCTATTCAAATTAAATGAACCATTATATATAAGTTATTTCTTATGCCACGTTTATTTAAAATAATAATAAAGTTATCATTTCTACGGTAAATAGAAATATGAACGACTAGAATAGATGGAATTAGTATTATGAATAGAAAAACATATAATTCTTTTTTATCCCTCATTACTATCCCCTGCTTAACTGCTCCATTTCAAGTTTAAAAAATAGTTCAGAATTATGAGATCAACACTAGTTGCTATTCATTTACATACATGTAACTTCCAACTCTTAAAACAAAAGTGAGTGTTGTTTAGTTTAATATTTTATTTTTAGTTTTATTTTTTAATTTTATATATTTATATATATATTTAGATTTTATATTTTATTTGTATGTTAAATAAAAAAACTAACAAATTGCTCAAATTTTAAAAATTTTAACATTAATTACTTTTTTATAGGCAAAAAACACCATATTATCTCTAATATTTTTATCTATATTTAAATTAGACTTTAACATTTTAAAATATTTAAAAAATTCTAATATTTTTATAATATTTTTAAAATATTTAAAAAAATCATGATCTAACATTAGATTTAAGATTATTTTTAAATATTTAAATATTTTTCAAATATTATAATTTGATTTAAATATTTTAAATTATTAAAATTTTACATGGATATTAATAAAAATATTAAAGTGAAAATTGATTTTTTTTCCTTTTTTTTTATAAGTTTGGTAGGATTGTTAGTTCGATTTTGACCCTTCTTCTTTTTGCGGTTGTTCCGCACGGAAGTGGGGTAGGTTTTGCGCGGTTGTATAATGCTTTACGGAAGTACAATTATTAACCTTGCTACTTTTAGCCACTAACGACAAAATAAGCTTATCCTTGCGTTTCAGATTTCACACCTTCGAGAAAAATCCTACATTTAATTTGGGAGGTGAAGCTTTGAAGTATTTAAACAACACAATGCAGTAGTCACGAATCTTTTCTACGGGAGAACAGAGTTGTATTAGCCTGGTGATTAAGTTACAAAGTTTCTTCTAAAATTAATTAAATCTTTAATATATTAAGTTATGAGCAATGAATATCAATACATATTAACAGTATATAATTGGATCTCATATCATACTGGACTGATATACCATTTTGTACCAAAAATATTATTTCATAAAAAAAAATTAAATCGATATCAAAATAACAAAATTTAATTTATAAATAATAAAAATATCGATCAATCAATAATTTGATATCGATCAAAATATTTAAAAAAAATAGGTGTATCAATTGATTGATACCTTAATCCACCGAATGCTTTTTTCAAGTCAATGCAGGAGTCACTTATACAGTTATACCATGATAATTCTATCACTTTTCTCTTTATGCATTTTTTGAAATGCATGCGTGCATTAATTGTTTGCCACTTTATGCATTTGCTTTTTAAACGCATGCATGTGTGCATTAATTTATTTTCACTTTATGCATTATTTTAAAAAAAATACTTGTATGAATTAATATATTAATATAAGTACGTGTATTAATATATTAACTTATTTATTTATTCAACAAAAGTATTCTTTAGTTTTATATTTATTTTAATTTTATTAATATTTATTATTTTTATAAATAATAATTATTAAAATAATTAATACTATTTTTAATAATTAATAACAAAATTATATTCTTAATAAAATTAAAATTTATACAAAATAATACAATTTATAAAAATACTATATTATTTTTAATCTTGTAGTTATATTACTATATATAAGGCCTATAGCATCAAAGAGGGAGTGAATTGAGTATTTAAAAAATTACAAATTAAAACACTTTAAACACTTAAAGTCAATTTCAATTAAATAAATTCTCTAACCAACATTCAACCTAAAAGATATGTCAAATTTTATGTCAATATTAAACAAATTCAATCAATAATAAAGTAAACAGTAGCGCATAAATATAAAAAGATAAGGAAAGAGATAAATACTAAAATTTATAGAGGTTTGTATACTTTAAAGATAAACTGCGTCCTCTCTCCAACTGCTTATTGGGAATTTACTAATAACTAATTTTACTTTAAATGAGTAAAGAGTAACCCTTACAACAATCTTATTTGTAAAGTCAAGAGAAACTTTACAACAATCTTGATTCTAAAATCAAGATGAACCTTTACAATTTTACTTTAAGGTAAAGAGTAATCCAATACAATCTTATTATAGAGTCAAGAGGAACCTATCACAATCTTATTCTAAGGTCAAGAGAAATCTATAAATCTTCCTTTTCAATCAGTGAAGAGTAACACTTTATAATACTTCCAAATTATACAATTTTTAGATTATAAACATAGCCTATAAATTCATCTTCCTTAAGTCTCAATACAATCTTATTTAGCTTAATAAATCTTGATCAAAACCAATGCAAAAGAGGGGTTCAAATGCAATCAATGTAATGCTTATGTCTTATGTTATGTCAATACACATACAAAGTATAAAACAATACAATTCACAATTAATAAATAGCTCTATCCAAATCTTATTTATCCTACGTGAAGAGTAACCTATTCAATCTATTTTAAAGGTAAAGAACAACTTATCAATTCAACAATATTAAACACAAATCAATTCTCCTAATTAAGTCACCATTAACACACTTTATATGGTGTTTTACTAAAGTACACAATTTAAAATTAATTTTGAAACTTCTAAGGGCAAATAGAAAATAAGATAAGCTTCCGTACACCATAATAGATCATACACAATCAAATTGATCTACTAAAAACTAAATTCAATAGCCAAATGATCAAATTTAACCAAGACAAGCACAAGATATCAAATTATGTATTCTTAATGTTCTAATCATAAACAAACAATTTTAATCAATCAAATTATGTAAAATAAATGTAATAAACCTATTAAAACCTTAATCAATCACTTAAGAACAAATCTCAATAATAAAAACAATTTATCATATCAAACAGGTGATTTAAATCAAGAATAAATCTAAAATGTTCAAACCTAAACAACTTTAAGCAATCTACAAAAGTTAAGCTTAATCTAACAATATAAATACTTAAAAATTAAAAAAAAACCTCTAGAATACTCCTGAGACCTTAACCAAACTGGAAACTCCAAATTTGAATCACCAAAAATAATTTTAACCAGTGAAAATCGTGATGAACATAGGCTGACCTAAAACAGAGACAGTTTTTGTGTTAATGAGAACTTCACCATAAAAAAAACAAAATAAGCTTTATAAAATGTAATAATTTGTTTAATAACAAATTTTCATGCCCATAAACAAATTAAATTGATGAAAAATGAGATTTAACTAAAGACAATAAAAACTTTGATAATTTTAGTATGCAGAACTTTGAAAGCTTGAAACAAAAAAATTAATCACCTAAAAATTCAAAAGAAAGCTCAATGAACTTCGTCTATATCTAAACAAATAAAAAGAAATAAGTTTATTGCATTAGAAAAAAAATTAGAACAAGAAAATTAAAGTTGAATGAAAACAGTGAAGAAATATAAACAACTTTGGTGTTTGAGATGATTTGATCTTTCAATTCGTTTTTTATAGCTTTTAAACTTAACAAATCAGTTTAGGAATGATATTTATAGTGTTATAAAGGAGCTGGAGACATTAGAAGCAAGAACTAGCCATTTAAGATCAAAATATTGTTGAAAAAAGAAAAAGAAACTAAATGTTATGCGTGACAGGGACCTATAGGGCAATCTCTGTGAGG
The DNA here is from genome assembly GCA_028565735.1 of Pinacopodium congolense. Taxonomy (NCBI): domain Eukaryota; kingdom Viridiplantae; phylum Streptophyta; class Magnoliopsida; order Malpighiales; family Erythroxylaceae; genus Pinacopodium; species Pinacopodium congolense. The sequence continues at coordinate 25,749,120 of JAOXYD010000136.1, read as the reverse complement.
TATACACCGCCTTGTGGCCCGCTGTATTGGTCTTTGAAAACAGATCCAATATGGGGGTTTTAGGATCCCACCATATAGCCTCTAAACTCGTTGTATATGTTCTAGAAACATATAAAAATACTAGAAATCAAATCCAATTCTATTTAAAAAAATTCCTAATAATAATTAACAATTCAAGCAAGTTTTAAAATATAAATCAAGGTTATTTAAATCATCAAAACATTTTAATTAACAAAAAAATAAGAATTGCCTTGATTATGAAAACTTTTCATTATTAAACAACTTTAAATCTTTTCAACCACTTTCATAAACCATAAATCAACATTGCCATTATAACACAAACAAATTCAAACGCATATGATCACACTCAATCAACATTTCAATTAACTTAAAATCATTAACAAGCATACACTAATATAATTCATCACATTACTTATTGATTATGCAACATTTAGATTATATGTCATTCTAATTCAATTCCTAACACGTCAATGCACTAATCAAATTCAGTTAATCACTAAAACTACAATTCAAATACTATATGCAAATGATCATATGAAGATGATATGTAAATGTGAGAGCCCTTTTCAAGCATTGATTAAGAATTAAGTTTATGACACTTACACCTTAAACCCTTTTCCTAAACCTATCCAAACTTGATATTCACTTTCGATCATCACTTGATTTTCAATTTTTATTCATTTTTTATCATCAAATGCTTGAACTCTTCTATCTTAACTCCACAATTATATTCTTGCACTTTTAAATATTTTCTTATCTTATAAATGCATAAAAAACTTAATCATTAGTAATAATAATATTTTGCATCATCAAAACACATGATTAGAACCTCCTTGGTTCAATACTATATTATGTTAATATTAACATAAATATATATTACTGTTACTAGAATATTTATATTAATTATATAAATAATCAATAAAAATTATATTAAATATATTATTTTGAATTGGAATTTATTTGAAAAATATGTGAAATTAATATTAATATGTGTGAAAATTATATTTATTTATTCTATTAATTAATTTTTTGAGAGTTAAGACATGTTGAACTTATCAGAAGATGCAAAATACAAATAAGGACTATTTTATAAATTTAACAAAATTTAAGTATCATTTTATAAATTTTAAAAATTGTCCAATATTATTATCGGTATGGGCTAATACCGGTATAGTATTGCTTTCAGGGAAAAACTGATACCAGCACAATACTGATATTCATAACCCTAGTTACGAGTGGTTGCACTCAAATAGCCTAAACTATTAATTCATTTCTTAATAATTTACATATGTAAGATAACGATAACATTATTTTAGTTCTGTAATATAATTAATTTATAGATAAAATAAAACATTAACACATATTATTATAAAACTTGATTTCTTTTTTTAAGACTTTACTTGAATCATAAATTATGTGAAAAGTCATCTTAGTTGCACAAGTGTCCAACATAAAATAATATTCACAACATTAATTTGAGAGAATTTTATAAATAATATAAATAGGGATAAGCAAAAGTAATAGCTCATGTAGAGTATAAATATGATTTAGACCTTTTATTAACTTAATTGAATAATATTTATAATTTCAAATAAAATTTAATTCATATTATTAATTCAAATTAATCTAATTAGATTTGATAAGATTTAATATATTAATCTTTACTCTTAAATATTTTATAATTTGACTACATGTCTAACTTAAGTAAATTAAAATTTCTCTCTTCAATAGTTTTTTTTATGTGCGATCAATTAGGTTTCAATTATGTTGACAATAGATATACATGTCAGCTTTATTTTTCGTATAATTTAATCTTTTTATCATACAATATATAAAATTAATGTATATTCTGTTTGAAGTAAGGATATTAGCTTTCCATCATTGAAATATTGCTTCTTTGTAACAATATTTGATAATTTTTTAAAGTGTTATTTCATCTTAACTAAAGATTTCTCAAATTAATATTGATCACAAGAATAATGAAATATTCTTCTTAATTATTTTAATGATAAATTTTATATCGATTACTCAACTACCTCTGTATATTTTATACCATAGGTAATAACTATAAATTGAGTTACTCTTGATTGAAATAGGTTTTAAATAGTATCAAAATATAACAATTTGTTTAATTAGAATATCAAGCTAAGGGATCATTTACATAATTATGACACTAAAACTATTTTTATAGGCACATAAGTATAAGTGCATTTATTTTCTAACCAACAACCACGCATTTGTTTTCTAACCAACAACCACACTTTTATCTAATTATTTTTATATTTGAACTTATAAGATCAATTATCTTTTTTTTATAAAATATAACATATGCTAATCTTTTACTCCATTAACATCTAGTAATAATGATTAATAATATTTTAAAAATAAAATATAAATGCAATAAAAATTTCATAGTCATGATTTCATTATAATTTTATTGTAATTTATTTTTATTCTATATCTTTTATTTTATAAATTGGTTAATTAAATAACTATATATAAAAGGAAAAAATTCTTAATTAGTTATGTTATCAATATACAATTAAGTTATAGCCCAACAACATCTTACATATATACGCACATGCACGCAATGAAAGATTGATGTTTTTTTTAGTTTTATATTTACTGTATTGACGATTAATAACTATTAGTGTTTATGTTTTTTTTAGCAGTTTAAGATAATATTACTAATTTTATTAATCCCAAGATCGCGGTATGAATATATTATCTTTTCTGTTGTTTATATAATAGCTTCTGGCTCGAAGATCAAGAAAGGCACATCATGTCCAGAGACAGCAGCTGCCAACAAAGCTACCGCGGCCTCCTCCAAATCCAGTGCCCCATTTGCCAAGCTTTGTCATGCTCATCCTCCTTGGATTCCAAAAATAATCGAGCCTGTATATTCTTTTGAGAGTGACAGCCAGTGGATATGCTCGCCGCCATGATAACTAGTGGAGATTGGAATTCGTTATACATCAGATCAGGAAAAAAAAAAGATATTAATTCAACAAACTAGCCACTTTTCCGAAGGAAAAAGATGATTCAGAAAACAAGAGCGACTCTTATTATTAAGCTGACAAAGCAAAATACGAAAATAATCAAAGTGATGACATAAAAATCACACCCTATCAAAAAGACTCGCAATACAGAACATACTGGGGCATGCCAGCTAGCTTCTTTGTTCTATCTACATGCCTTTAATTATGAAATAAAATAGGCAAACAAACAATTACATACACCTCAAAACATAATCACTCGATTAGTTAATAGGCATCTTCAGGAAGGCCAAGTGTGTCGAATATGGAACTTTGGTTAAGGTCTTTAGGTCATAAGCGATCCAACACCTGTAAGTCTGAGTGTTGTAAAAATGGCCCAAGCACTTGCAATCCTGGGTACATTTGTTCCTGCAACTCTCCAGCTTCATGGGTCCATTTCCTTGGCTGTATTTGCTCATGAAATGATCAACTCCTTCAAGCTTCACGTAACGCACACCTTGCTTTGCCTTGCAAGATTCTTCGACTTTTGTTTGCTTGCACTTGGAGCTCCATTTCGTCAAACCACTGGGAGATGGGCAAGCAACACAAGTGCCATTACTGCAAAGCCCCATGTCCCCACATGTATCTGGCAATTGGCATGTGCCCTCCAATGACTCTCGTTTTGCATCAAAGAGAGTGAAGGTGTTTTCCCAAACTACATCACCTCGTGGTTCGTTGTCATAAAGATAAGTATAGAGTTTAAGATTGCCGTTTATATCCAACCGAAGATACGACAATGTTGCGTTGTAACTTCGGCTACTCAATCTTAGTTTTCCGAGTTGTGTGCTCAACGATAGGTCACTGTTAAGCCTTACATACTTCAAAAGTCCTGAACCAAGCCTGCTTGGAAAAGAGAAGTAAATGTATGGCACTCCTGGGGACTTGCGGCTTGCATAATACAAGGACAACGATTTTGGTTCCAAAACCAAACTATATCGACCATTTTTGTTCTGCTTCCTAGAGGCCCTGCTGACGAGTTTGGTTTCTCCATCGAGCTTGAGAGATTGACCCACCAAGAGGGTATCAGTTGGTGAATCAAAACTTTGCCATACGAACTTACGATTCTTGTCATAAAGAACCATGTTACCATTTGACAGCAGCTCAAACCCCACCACGCCTTTTTTGGCTGTGTTGGTTTGCCAAGCGATGCGGCCATCGGAATGAGCCAAGACTAGGTTTCCGTCCTCTCCAAAGATGAGGGTGGCGTTCTCACCGACAGGGTTTCCCCGGTTGGCTTCCCAAACCCACCGCATTAGTCCCTCCGAGGACACTGTGCCCATGCGCACAGCGAGAGTGTACTCATTTGGGGTAGTGTTGTAAAAACATAGTTGGAATGGTTGAGCAAAGGGATCTAAGACACGATAATTGGCATCATACTCCACAACATACTCTCCAAATTCCCCCGCATTGACATAGTGAAATCTTGCAGAGGGAGGAACAGAAGCTTGAACAATGGAAGATGATAAGATTGAGAACAAGAAAAGAGAGAGCAAAAGAGACATTGTACTAATACTGGATGGATAAGAATATGACTCTGGCACAAACCAAGCTAAGAAGCTCTTCCTTTTATAGTGGTTCTGACGGGGCTTTTTTGACGATGACTGAGTGCCGCCTACATGGACCGGAAAAAAGATGCACGTGTTCGGATAATTGAGACTTTAAAATAAATGTTTCAAATATTGACAACTTGCGGATTAACTTTAAAAGATAAGGCTTATGACAAAGTTTTTGGTTGTAATTTTTAGATGTGAATGTTATATTTTTGTATTGAATTTTGTGTATTTTTATAAGTTTTTGTGTTGTTTGTCTTGATTTCTGTGCTGTATTAGAATATTTTTTTTATAAATTTTTGTGTTGTCTGTCTTAATTTTTGTGATATTCTTTATTAATATTTGTGTTTAGAAAATCTGAAAATCAAATCCGAAAATCAAAGCCGAACCAAACGGGCCCTAAATGGCCATATTCCCATTTAGCTTGCAATTAGAATTGACTTATACTTCGAACCTACTATTTTATTAAGTTATCTTGGAATTTATAGATCCATTACTTTTTTTCTGTTTTCATTTTTTAGATTATGGTTTCATCACAATTTAATCGTTAAATATAGAGAAGTGACTTTTAGTCAAGTACTTCCGATAAAAATATTAGCAATCTCTATTTTTAATGGAGACATGTAAAGTATTTACTATTTTTCTAGGCAATGGCTTCTGGTTAAAATTGAAAGTTCAACTTAAATTTTAGGTTTATTTGGTATGGCTAGTATTTTAAGTTTTAATTTTTTATTTTATTAAATACAAAATTTTAAAAAAATAATATATTAATATAATATAAAAATTAATATAAATATATAAAAATTATAACTAAAAAATACAATCCATAATAATATTAAACGATCCTTAAACTTGCAAATTAAACGAAATAACTACGCAGCACCTACAGTCCCCATGTAGCCCCAGACACAAAAATAAAGTGGGCTGCCCATTGCTAAAATGCTGGTATGGAAAAATTCGTTTTTCTATGGGTAAAGTTTCGAGAGGCTCCAATCTCGATGACTTGACAACTCTGCTAAATGTCTTTTTCAGTATAATAATTAGGCATAGATCGCACGGATCTGATAATAAAAAAAACTATAAACTAAAAACCTACCGACACTAACGCATATATAATTGACATATTAATATAAAAATAATAAAATAATTACGAACTAACCATTATTTTGCTTAGAATATTACTACTGCATAAAGCTTAAGGCATTGTTTAGATTAGTTTTAATTTCTTGTTTTTATAAATATAAAAATTAAAAAATATTAATATAATATATAAATTAATATAAAAAATATAAATTACAATTAAAAAATTACAACTCACAATACTATTAATAAAAATTTTTATAAAGACAAAAAATTAATGGTTTCTTAGATATTACAGATAATCATTTTTTTTGTTATCTAACTTATATATATTACAGAGCTTTTTTTAGTGCTTTGAATGTACACCAATTATAATTGTTTTCGAAAATTAAAAGAATTTAATTAATAATAGCAAATCAAGTATAAAGAAAGGGCTCTAACCAAAGGATAGCCAGAAAAGAAACCAGAAAAACATGCCTCACAAAAAGTCAAACCTGAAACACTAGGAAAACAAAGGAGCAACTTAAGGGGTTGTTTGATAAGGTTTATATTTTTTATTTTGATTTTTAATACATAAATCGAAAAAGATAATACATTAATACAATACAAAAATTGATGATAAATCACAAAAATTAATACAAATATATTAAAATTAAAACTAAAAATTATAACCTACAACAATACCAAACCATCCTAAAAAAGCAACTGCCCATAAGAAGATTTAGCAGGGGAAAGGGACAAGGAAGCTAACCAACAACATTAGAAAAAGGAAAACTGATGACAGAATCGGCAAGGCAGTGAACACTGCACAAGGCCCTCAATCATAATTGACATCTCTTGTTCCATCTATAATTTTGATTTGCTATTTCTCTAAAAGATGATTCGAGGGAGATAGCTCCGGTATCTTAGTTAGACTTTACTATAATTAATAAATCGTCGATTACGGTTACAAAACCGTCAGTTACGGTTTATGAAAATATATAAACCTTAACCTAATTGCAAGTATACGGTTTAAGTTACGGTTTGAGAACCGTCGGTTACGGTTTAACCGAGAGTTTACTACTAGTTTAACCATAATTATTATTTTATTAATTTTAATTTTTTATTTTTAAATTTAAAAATTTGAAATTAAAAATATCAAATATAATAAGCTGGATATAAAAATATAAAGTTAAATGAATTAAAATATATGACAATCATATATAAATTATAAGGAAAGAATTAAATAAAATAATGGGTTTGAACTTAATTTTAAAAAATAAGTTGCCTACGTATCCTTAACTCTCGAGTCAAGAGGAGTCAAAGTTCTCGTAATTCTTTTACCTTTTTTAAGAGAGCTACTCACCTAAAACGTTGTCGGATCTATATGCACGTCCGTTGTATTCGTATCAAAATCATATAATTGTGAAGCATCTGGTTTCGTCAATTCTTATTGTCGTTCTGCTTTCGTCTAATCATCAAGACAAGCTTGCACCTCCAAAAATTCCGGTGTCATTGAATATCTATAATCGTCTAAAATATCTCCACCTGTACTAAAAGCTTACTCAACGGCAATCGTTGAAACTGGAAAAGTAAATATGTCTTTTGTAATGGCCGACATAATTGGAAACTACTTATAATAATCCTTCAACCATTGCATTATTGGAAATGTAGAAGTTGTAAATTCACTCAACTAAAAAAAACTTGTTAAATACATGTTAAAATTTGCCATAACCCTCTTGGCCTTTTTTGTTTTTGTAAAATTAATAAATTAGCCCTAAAATATTTACTAGTATCAATTATTATTGATGTAGGAGTTTGAAAAGTTGAAGAAGTGACACTAATATTATTACTATATTCAATAATTAAATTTTGAATATTTTTCCTAATTTCATAAATAATAAATGAAACAAGTTGAGAAACATCTAAAGACATTTCAAAATATGAATTCATATTCTCATAATAGAAATATAATAAATTTTGTAAACCTTCAATTTTAATGTTTTGATTAAAAACAGATGCAATTAAATTAATTTGTGGTATTTGTTTAAAATATTTTAACCATTTTTTAGACATTTTCATA
>JAOXYD010000136.1:25714510-25741272 GCA_028565735.1 Pinacopodium congolense | reverse complement strand
TCTTACCTAAATATGTATCACATTCTATTAGTCAAAAAGACCCAACTTTGTAATCACATCAAATAAATATTTATCTAATTAAATATAAACTATACAAACATGCTTAAATCTTCACCTAACTAAGTTTCCAAAACAAGAAAAAAAAACTCTTACTTCACGTTCTAACATGTTACAACTATTGACCAATAATGTTTTAATTTGTTTTCTTTGCTTCAATCGTGTCACTCACTTGAGTTTTAGCTTCATTTATAGGAAGTCTTAAGATCTAAGGAGTTGACACATTGATACAAGCTTGGTTATTGCATTAAGACTGGTTGAATTTTTTATTCTTGACATTTTATAAGAATATTTAAATAAAATATCCTCAAAAAGCAAATTACAATTTAATTGAGCATAGTTGTGAGTTTATTCATTGCATTAAACTGATTGAATTCTTTTATACATGACATGTTTTAATAATATTAAAATAATAAATATCCTCAAAGAGTAAATTATAATTTAATTTAACATAGTTTTCACCAAATTAAGTATAACCTTATTAGTTTAAAATTGGCCTTAATCCTATTTAATACTTTTTTTTATAACTATGATATTATGAATTTATGATAAATCTATATGTCCATCTCTATATCCCTTCAAAAGATTAAAAACTATTTTAGTGAAATAGAATAATTTCAAATTATATTTTAAATTATAAATAATTTTACAATTATATTGTAAAAATTATATATTTAATATAATAATTTTTAATTATTAAAAATTTTTACAATTGAATATTTTCAATTATAAATAATTTTTGAATTATATTCAAATTATTTAATTATATTGTCAAAAATGATATATAATTTTTACAAAAAACATACTTTTTGCATTAGATATAATTGTAATTAAATATATTTTTTTAACTATATCCAAATTATGATATATATATATCCAGAGTTTTTTTTGTATAATCAAGAAATATTAATTATTTTTATGATAAATATAATATCTTCAAAAATTTTAAATTTAAATATTTTACATTGTAAAATATTTTTTAATGATTTCAAATTGTAAAACAATGCTTTAATTTTATTGTTTAATTTTAAAATTTAAATTATTTAAATTTATATGTTCAAGAAAATAAATTTCAATTATTCAAATATATATAATTTAACAATTATCTATAAATTAAAATATAATTTAAATCAAAATTATATAAAAAATACTTTACAATATTAAAAATATTAAATTGTAAAATATTTTAAAAATATTTTCAATTTTAAAATATAATTAAATAAAATTAATATAATTCAAAAATTATTTATAATTGAAAATATTCAATTTTAAAAATTTTAAATAATTTAAATTTATTCTATTGAAAATGTAATTTTTAAAATATAATTGTAAAATTATTTATAATTTAAAATTATTCCATTTTAATAAAATATTTTTTTATCTTTTGAAGGGATAAGTTATATATATATATTTATTAAACTTAGAAATCATTATACAATACTTCCTAATAAAATAGTGGTATATTAATCACTTGTTATTTTTATTAAAAAATATTTTTAATCTGAATTGAATGAATTTTACAAGGTTTGTCATTGAATTGAAAATTTTTTAAAAGATTGTTTACTGAATTGAAATTTTTTTAAAAGATTGTTCGCTGAATTGAAAAATTTTAAAGGTAGAGGAGTGTACACGTGAATGATGACGTGACACTTTTGCCTTATGAAAACTGAAGTGGCAAGTTCGTCTACCACGTCAGCATTAGATTAACAGAGTTAACATTTTTACCTTAATTGAAAAGCTTTTTAAAAGTTAATCACTCAATTAAAAAATTTTAAAAGTTTGTCATTCAACTGAAAAAATCTTAAAAAGTTTATCACATGTGTAATTATTATCCCTTTGGATAACTATGATATTATAATAAATCTATATTTCCATCTTCATAATTTAATTTTACTTAATAAGTCAAATTTACATTAAATAAATTTTATTTAAAAATAAATGAGTATATTTTTAACTACACTTCCTTTAATTTCATTTCTTTATAGTCTAAATTTTTTTTGTACTTATATAAAATTTGCACTTATATAAATCATATGTATGTATAATATAATCACCATTGTTTTAAATTCATGTAGAAAAAACAAAAAGTATTAGGTTACTAGCTAGACATTATTATTCATTTTAACAATTAATACCTCTTATCATATAGTTTGGGGTACCTATGAAGTTTCGCCCTTTCATTTTTCTTAGCTAAATAGTATAGCATATCAATAACTTCATCACCAATAACTTATAATTTAATAAGTAAAAAATTACTTACACACATATTTTATGTTTAAGAAAAAAGTTGAGTAATGATTTTGAAATTTTATTAAAAAATTCACTTAAAACTATTTGATTAATTTTTATAAAATAATTTTTAAATTTATAAAACATAATAACTTGACATCTTGTTACAATGATGTACCACATGTAATATAATTAAATTAAGAAAAAAACATATAATAGAATGAGAAATTTATTTTAATTAAAACTTATACATCTAAAAAAGTCAAGATCTTTAGTTTTAAATTTTCAATGGTTACATCAAAATTTTTAATTCTCAAAATTCATCTTAAATTAAAACTGATCTTATATTTTCACTTAGATCCTTTTAATACGTCTCACCAAATGAAGGGAATAAAATAAAAGACAATATTTGATGGTTTTAACATTGGTTAAAGATGATTGCTTGTTTTGGTGATATTTGTTGAAAAAAATCAATGAGGTGGCCTCCTAGTATTTAATTAAAATTATGTGTTGCTTGCTCCATGTTTTTTAAAGATTATATGCTGTTAGAATGCCTAAAAGTCATTCTACAGTAGGTGCACATGCATATTAAGAAACCAAGAGAGAGAAAAAGAGTGAGAGTAATAAAGTCACAGAGATGAGCGAGAAGCTCCAACTTCTCTCTAACCTTTTTCTTTGAGGCCACCACTTGTTCCTTTCTTGATTCTTCTTTGCTCTGGTTGTTCTGGTCTTCAACCTTCCTCACCTCCTCTCCATCCTTTGCATCTCCTGGTCCTTCATTCTTCAAGCTCTGTACTTCTCATTCCCCTCCTTTTTCCTTACTTTTTCCCTTATCATTGGCGCCTTCTTTTCCCTATTTGGAAACTACCTTTTGAAAGTGAGATTCCTTTTTCCCTCTTTTTTTTTTTTGGAATATTAGCCTTTTAAAATAGCCTCTCCCTCTCCTTCCCCCCTTACCTAAGCTTCTCAATGCTCAGGCTCTAAAGGAAAGTCTCACCTTAAGGTAGTGCAGTCAAAATCAATTTTGGTTAATCTTGTTGTGCCTTATGCTGCAGCTATGCAAGTCCCTGCTACTGGAGCAACTCAATCTGTACTTGCCAAGATAAAACAAGTAACCAAAGTGTTAGATTTTAAGTCGAAGCCAACCTATTCTGATATGATAGGAGAAGATTCTAGCCTTTTTAAGCTTTAGTACATACCTTTGAAGGAACGTGAAGGTATGACTATAGTGATGCCCCCTATGGAAGTCTTCAAAGTAGGCGTTGCTAGATGGGCAGACACACTGGTTGGGCTCTTTGTGGATAGGAAATCACCTTATCAAGTGATGTCGAAATGGGCACACACTCTATGGAATAAACAAGGGTTTAAGGAGGTTTTAATGTAAACATGGGTTGATGAAGGTTTTAATTAACTACCAATATCTATTCTTGTTTAGGTTTACCTCTAAAAAGACTACTAAGATGGTGCTAGAGGAAGGATCTTAGCACATTAAAAAAATAAGTTTTTTTATAGTGATAGAAACTAAGATTATAGCTTGATGAAATGAAGACTAGACACATCCCAATTTTGGTGAACATTTACAATGTTCCATAAGAGTATTAGTCTACAGTTGGAATGAGTCACATAGCTAGTTTTATAGGCAACTAAGAATGGATAAGCACACAACATCACTAAAAGATTGGGATATGCTAGATTGTGTGTTGAAACTAAGCTTAACTAAGAGCTATCTAATACTATTCTAGTTATGAGATTGAAGGATGGGGAGGAAATGACTATTGATGAGGTTCTAGTTAGCTACCATTAAAAGCTGATGTTACAATTAAAAGGAAAAGAGTAGCTAGAAACCGGTAAGCATTTTAAGACTAGTGCATATTAAGAGCTCATGGGGGCAGAAACATGGCTAAGGAAAAGAGAGCAGTAAGAAGATAGATTTTAAAGGAGGGGTAGAGGACCAACAAGTCCCTTTGGAGCCTACATAAAATATAGGGAATGTTGTGTCTAGTAGCACTAAGGAGGGGTGTGCCACCCATAGCTTGGGGTTGGAAGAGAAGGAGACATAATTTTGAAAAACTAGAGAACTTGATGACCAGGTGAATCATGAGAAGGCGCATGGGAGTGACATGGAATATGCACGGGAAAAGAATAGGGTATGTAACATTGAACTTACTTGGATTTGGGTAGCTATTGATAGTAGATCCTAAGCTGATACTCCTTTAATTCCTTATAAGATAAGTGGAGGTGGAATCCTCTGAAGAGTCTAGTAAGGTTGGTATAAACTCAACAGGGGAGGAGGAGAGTAAGATCTGTTTTCAAGGAAGTTTCTAAAAGAAGAGCCGATTGGAAGGCCAAGGCTAAGATGAAAACACACGTAAAAAGCTATACTGGATTTTGTTCAGATTGTTTAACCTAGCATAGTTAGTTTGTTGAAGACTAAAACAAAGGTTTGAAACTTTAATCCTTAGTTGTTAAATCAGAATTGGGATGTTATCACCAACCATGACTATCATGCTAATGGGAGGATTATAGTTGCCTACAATCTATAATTTTTAAGAAGTTTTAAGCTATCTTAAGACTGACCAACTTATTCATATTAATGCAAGATTAAAGGACAAGCAGAAGGAAGTGGGTTTTACTTTTGTCTATGATTTGAATCTAGCTTTTTATAGGAGGGATATAAGAAACTTGCTAATATCAACCTATCTATGTCAATACTTTGGCTGATCATTGGTGATTTTAATGCTACATTATATATTGATGTATTAAAGGGAACTCTAACTTCTAAACTACTATGTAAGGAATTTAAAGAGTGTGTGTCTGGCATTAAGATTACAGATTTAAAGATGGAGGGGGGCTTTCTGATATAAAGCAACAAACAATCTAACCCTATGTTGATAATAAATAAGCTTGATAGAGCAATGGTGATTTTGAATTGGCTTAATGAATTCCCTATTAGTAGAGAAAGATTTAGCTAGTTCTGACTCTCAAATCATTTTCCAATAGGGGTTAAGGACCTTAATGCTACTCCTTCTAAAAACCATCCGTTCAGATTTAATAACCATCCTACTAGGGTGAGTGGTTTTAATGAGGCTGTGAGAAAGGGTTTGGAAGTGGAGGTGCAAGGGCATATGAAGTTTATATGTAGCAAGAAATTGAAGGCAATTAAAGGAGAATGAGTACAACATAAGCAATAAAAGTAATTTCCTTGTAGCTAGAACAACCTTATATGAAATACAAGACCAATTAAACAAGGACCTAAGTAATGTTTTATTAAGGCAAAAAGAGAGAGAGGCTATGGAAAATTATACTTTATCCTTAGTTACTTATCATTCAAGGCGAAAGCAGAGGTCTAGGATCTAGTGGCTGCAAGAAAGGGATGATAACTCAGCGTTTTTTCATAGATCTATTTTGGCTAGGTTTAACGTTAATAGAATTCTTGTCCTAAAAGATTCCTCTTTTAAGTGGTATAGAAGTCAACAGGAGTTAAAAGATCATGTAGTAAGCTTCTTTAGAAATCTTATTGGAACCCAGAGGATGATAAATGTCACAAAGGTAGAAGATTTTATTAGACCTGTTAGTAGAAGTGAAGTAGAGACTGCATTAAGGAGTTTACACCCCAACAAAGCTCCAAGTACGAATGAATTTAATGAGATTTTTTCAACCATAGTTTATAGGATGTGGGGAATTATTTAGTAGCAACCGTCCAGGAGTTTTTTCACATAGATAAACTCTTTGAGGAATTTAATAAAACCTATATGTGCTTAATCCCTAAGATATTAAATCCATCTACCTTAATAGAGTTTAGTCCCATCTCTTGTTACAATACCATTTATAAAATCATATCTTAGAATATTGTTTTTAAGTTGAATAAAGTACTGAAGAATCTAATAGACCCTTCATAAGCTACTTTCATTGAGGAAGGCATATAGGGGACAATGTGATCCTTGCTCAAGAATTCTTTAAACATTATTCTAGCAGGAATGGACCAAAATCTTATACAATGAAACTCGATATTCACAAAGCCTATAACTCTTTGGATTAAGGATTTGTTTTTCTAATGCTGAAATCATTTAGATTTCTTGAGAAATTTATAGGCTAGGGGGAGCAGTGTATTTAAATAACTATTTTTAGTATATTGGTAAATAAGGAACCAACTATGTTCTTCAAGGGAGGGAGACGTTTAAGATAATAAGACCCCCTTTCCCATTACCTTTTCACATTATATATGGAGGTACTTTGTAGATTACTTAGATGTAGGATTCGATCTCCCCAGCATTTTGTTTATCATCCTAATTGCAAGAAACTAAAGATCACTTCCCTATTTTTTACTATTGACATTTTGTTATTTTGTGGGGCTGGATGCATTGGTTGAGTTCTCTAGGTGTCTGGGCTTAAAGTGAGCAATTAAAAGAGTTGTGGATATGTCTCTAATAGTGCTACTCACCTAGCTAGAAATTTTTTTGTTTTAATAGACATGCAGGTTGCCCAACTTCCTTTCATCTATCCAAAAGTCCATATTATAGCTGGTAAACCCTTAATCAAATATTACTTGCCCCTTGTGGAATGAATCGAGAAGAGAAATGATTCATAGTGTAATAAGAAATTATCTTTTATAAGAATATTATAGCTAGTAATAGCTGTCCTTACTAGGATGGTGACCTATTGGTTAATCTCTATAACTCTTCTTAAGGATGTTACTAAATGTGTAGATATGATGTTAAGGAATTCCTATGATCAGGGCAAGGATAGTAAAGAAGCCTAACGAAAGTAAAATGGATAGAGGTTTGCTGCATTAAGTCAAAGGGAGGTTTAGGAATTATTTTGTGCATGCTAGTTGAAAAGGTAGATATTGCAAGGAGAATTTGGATAATGTGTAATTACAGGGAAGTCTTATGGTTTAAGTGGGTTCATTCTTACTTTCTAAGGGGAAACGATTTTTGTATCTTGAATAATGTTACAAGTGTTAAAACTCAAAGAGAAGGTCCATCCTATAATTACATATAGGATAAGAAATAGGGAAAGGACTAATTTTTAGCTTGACAATTGGACACAAGTTAGTCCATTGGCATATTTATCCAAGGTGAGGAGACATGGCCAATGCCTCCCAAGGAATGCAAGAGTGAAGGAGGAGGTTAGTGGTAGATCATGGATAACTAATTCGAGGAGAGAAGCTTTCCACCTTATTTTCCAAACTAAGAGCAGGAGGATCAAATAATTTGGTTAGGGATAGGGGATGGGAACTTTACAAGTAATTCTTGTAAAGGTATTTTGGAGAATATGAATGGTAAGGTTCCTTGATAGAAACTGGTCTAATTTAATGAGCAGTTACCTAGGGTATCATTCATGACTTTGTTGGAAATCAAGGAAGGACTCAACACCAATTATGTGCTCTATAATAGGGAAATGGAGACATTAAATCATCTCTATTTTAAATGTAGGTATATTTGGCCATTTTGGGTAAGGATCTAATAGATGTGTAATCTCTATTGCAATCTAGTATGTTAGGGAAGGATAACATAGTGGGTGGCAAATGTTTTAGCAATGATGAAGTGTGAAAACTATAAATTGTTCAAGATTGTGTTGGGGTACTATATCTACTCTGTATGAAGGGAGAGGAATAATGTTATATTCATAGGTGAGAGTCAGGCTGCATAAAATTTTTGTAGCCATACTTTAGGATAGATTAAAGAAGTCCTAACGATAAGAATTGATGAAGTTAAATTGTCTAGATCACTATTATATAACTAGAACCTCTAGAGTTTTTGTAAGGAGGTTAGTCCTCTAGATGTAGGAGGGAGTCGATCATAGCAACTCCTACTCACACAAGAGTCAGATCCTAAACAATTTATAGGTTATACTGAAGGAAACTAAGGAGTGCTTAAATGTTAAAAGTCATACCTGGAGGAGGAATATGAGCCAGATTAACTAGGATCTGCTGGTAAGGAGTGCTAACAAGGAGAGATGGCAATCAAAATCTATAAAAAAAGAAGGAGAAGATCCTTAAGAGAAAGGTAAGTGCGCATTTAATCCTTGGGTTATAAGGTTACAACCACTACCGACAATGAAGAGGGACCTTACCTAGCTGGTGGGATACATTTGAAGATCATCATAGAATCATTAAACTGTTATGTGCTATGGGAAAGCTTGCTGGATCAATAGGCAGGAGGAAGAACATCTTGATCGCTAGAGGAGAGAAGAGTAGAGGGGTTTCTTTGAGTTTCTAGGGTAGTCGATGTGAGTATTGGGATTCAAAAGTTGGGACTCTAATGTTATGTATATGTCATTTTATAAGTTAAGTAAGCTCATTTTGTTTTGCTTATATATTGATTGATTGGATGTTGTGGTCTTGTACCATTCTTTTGACCAATTGAATTATTTCTTTTTATTGATAAAAAAAGATGGAGAGAGTTAAGAGAGAAAAGCTCGAGAAGTTATTTTGTCTGTCTAAAGTCCTTTTAGTTCTAATCTTGAGTTTGGTATTTTCTCTAATTTTTCTTTTCAATGGTTGTCTAAATTTTAATTCTTAAAGGTTATTTTGTGGTTATTGTCCCTATTTGTTAATTAAGGAGGAATGATGGTTATACTTATTATTTTATTATTGTAGAATATTTATTGACTTGTAGTCATAATTTTTATTCTTCTAATTTGAGATAGTTTTTCATGTTAAAAATCTGTTGCTTCGTATGATTAAGTTCTTGAGATATTATTATGCTATTTATGATGGAGTTATTTTAGGATTGCTTTACTTTATATTTTTACATAAAATTAGGGAGAATTAATTTTCATTCTACTATGATAATTTACTTATTGTTGTTAAGATTCTCCCAACAGTTAATATCAAAGCTATTTTTTGTGAACACCTGGGTTTAACTATAAAAGGAAGGTTTAATAAACTTAGAAATTTAAATTGCACAAATTATCATAAATGGAGGAACAAAATGAAAGATTTTATATTTGTGACGATATTGCATTTATCAATATTTGTTGTCTAAAACACTTGAAAGCAAATTCAATGAGAAGTGGATTTTCGAGCATAAATAAGTATGTGATTTCATTATACAATCTGTTGAGGACAATACATATAATCATATTTGTTGTAGAATATTGTGGAATAAATTTAAAGAATTATATACTTCAAAAACTAATAATAATAAATTATATTATTTGATAAAATTAGTATGTTTATAATATAAAAAATGTAGCTTTGTTGTAAATCACTTAAATAAAATTTAAGGAATTGAAGATCAGTTGTTAAGTATATATTTTAGTTTTAATGATAAAATTCTTGCTCTTATGATACTTGTATCTTTACCCAAAACTTTAAAAATCTTATTAACTAATTCTTCTCCTAATAATGTAGTAATTACAGAGTTAGTAAAAAGCATTGTCATGGATGAAGAGCTGAGACAAAAGTTACAAGGTTCTCACTTCACAATCAAATATGTTAGATATAACTACTTAGATGGAGGAGTTAGAATAGAGGTTCAAATGGCAAGGTTAAAAGTAAAGATACTAGTAAAGGCAAGTACAATAAATATGCTAATGTTCAGTGCCACCATTATCATAAAAAGGGACATATAAAATTTTTTTTTCGAGAATTGAAAAGAGACAAAAATAATAAGAAGTAAGGAGATGATAGTGATGATGAAAAAGTAATCGCTACAACTAAGTAAGATTTTTTTATCCATTGTTATGTTAATTCTTTTAACTTAACAAATAACAAAACTAGCTAGGTTATTAACAGTGGTACTTCATGTCATAACTTGAAACGATTTCTTTACATTATATACTTTTAGGATTTTTGGATTTTCAAGATATGGGTAGTAATAGTAATTCTAAAAGTATTGGTATTAGTGTTTTTTACTTAGAGATTAATTGTAGTGTTGGATCACTATTAAAGATTGTGAAGCATATGTTTAATATTAAGCTTAATTTAACTTTTACTAGCAATCTTGATAAAGAAGGTATTGTAACATCTTTGAGAATGATCAATGGAAGTTAACTATGGGTTCTATTGTAATGGCTGGAGATAAGAAGCATTCTATCCTGTATTTAATGTAAGTTAAGATCACCAAAATTATAATTAATGTAGTGAAGAATGATGATAAAATTAAGCTATAACATAAGAGATTTGATCATATGAATGAGAAAGCTATGTCAATATTGGTCAAGAAAAGAACTTAGTTAGTTTAAATAATGTGCATTTAAGGAGATGTGTTTATTGTTTAGTAGTAAAGCAATATAGAATTTAATTCAAGATGTCTACAAATTCAAAGAAGAAGTTAGAGGTATTATAATTAATACATTTTGTTGTTTGTGGTCCATCTAGGACTAAGTCACTTAGTAGCTCTCATTATTTTCTAACATTTATTAATGATTACTTAAAGAAACTATGAGTTTATACCTTAAAGAACAAGAATCAAGTTGTGGATATGTCTAAACTATTTCAAGCCCTAATTAAGAGAGAAACTAGGAAGAAGATGAAGTGTCTTAAGTTAGATAATGGAGGTGAGTATATTGAATCACTTAAGACATATTGTAAGGAGTAAGATATAACTTGTATAACAGATTAGCAATCTGACTCCCAAAGATAAGTGAGTATAGGAAATCATTCTTTTGAGACCTATTACCAACCCACCAAAAATTGGGTTAAGTTATAATTGTTCACGTTGAGTCTCTAGTAATAAGATCAGCTAAGCCTTATTTGGGCACCCCAGGAGTAACTGTTCATGGCCATTATAGAGAAATCATTTACGAAGGGGATACATTAGTTACATTTATATATGAAAAATCAAGATAGGGTGACATAACGCAAGGTCTTCTAAAAGTGGAATAAGTGTTAAAAGTGCATTCAATTGATTGGTCAGAGAAGGACGATCACTCATTCTTATTCTTAAACCAGAATTCTTAAGACCAAAGAGTGGGACAAAAAGGGGAAAAAAGCTCTCCATTCCTGATTTTCTTGAAGATGGATTACGTATTAATCAATATTCAAGTGATTGGTTTAAGGTTATCGATAAAAAAAGATTTGACTGAGTCACTTCCTTTCTTTTTGTACAAGTTACTTCCCCCTATCGATGTATTTTTACATCCCACAGCTTTAACAAATCATTTAGCCCCGTTCATCTTTAGAGGAAGAGCACTCGATTAGTGAGTTATTACGCACTCTTTCAACGGTGGCTTCTTTTAGGCAAACCTCGCGTGGCTATATCTAAGCGGTCATTTAAGGGCCTTAATTAGTGATCCGAGCCGTTTCCCTCTTGACGATGAAGCTTATCACCCGTCTTCTCATTGGCCAACATTAACTTCTATTATTTTGAGGTCATATCTAGGATTCAAAGTTTGCCTCGATTTGGTGCCGCTTAAATCTTTTTCCTTTGATTTTATATGCCTATCTCGAAATAATGAATTGAGTTTGTATAACCATTTTGGATGCTACTAATGAAATAGCCCGCCTAGTTGTATTTTTAGCTATTCCACCCATTTCATAAAGTATTATTCCTAGCTTATCATAAAATGAACCCTCCCTTTTTTTGTTTTCAAAAACTTTTATTAATCCGTATTTTATCAATCAGTAATAATAACTAATGGAATTGGTTTCTAAGTCTATGCCCAAGTACTTATCATTAATTAGGTTGTAATTATTATCTTATTAGGTTCAACTATTGTCACTGTTCAGAATCCACAAACCATTTCGAATGTCGGCCAGAATTTCTTTAACACTACGAAGAAGTTCCAAGAGTTACAAAGGAAACTTCAAGCTCATATTGGTCATGGGTTGATAACAAGAATTAAACTTTATGAAATCTAGTCTCCGTTGTTCCTTAATAGCTCAGTGGTAAAGTGGTACGGTCTAATGAGGATACTATGAAATATTTACTCATGGGTAGTGCAAGCTCTTCTATTTTAGTTCATAGTTTCTATTGGCTATATAGTTTTTCCAGGGGGAGATCAAGCTTCAAGAAATAATTAATGGTCTTTTCTCCACCCCGTAGGAACTATGACATCAGCCTAAGGACGCCCTCAGCATCTAGGGGTTATGGATAAAAACCCTCACCTGTAAAGTAAATCATCGCTTCTACAGTCCATCCAATTGGGAAAGAATTAATAAGTTCCTTTTCAAAAGCAATTCATCATTCCCAAACACATCATACAACTCTCTATTGTACTACGCCCTCAAGTGTGCTTGCTCTCCCCTTCTTCCTTACCATGGCAAGTATCATCCAAAAATTATGAATTCATTATTCTATTCCATTGATAAGATTTTCATCTAGTCAAAGTAACTACAAAGCTTTTGCATAAGAATCATACCTTTAAATTAGTGAAGCTACCTAAGGGTAAGAAAGCTTTTAGGGGATTCATAGTATGTCAAGCCTTAGTAAGGTTCTTCACTTTATATTAAATTAAACTATATGCTCCACCGCTTGTGTGGGACTCCGTTAATTCCTTTAAGTTTCATTCTTACAATCATACTCTTTAACGGGGGATATATATGAAGTCAAGCATGAAGAGAACTCTTTATGACCATAATACAAGACTAGTTGTGAAGGGACTGAAGCAAAGGAAATGTATTGATTTTAATAAAATCTTTTCTCCTGCTATTAAGATATTTTCCATTCATATTATACTTAGTTTAACAGTTAGCCTTGATTTAAAGGTTAAGCAAATGGATGTGAAAATAGCATTCCCATATAACATTTGAAGGAAGAAATTTATATGAAACAGTTAAAAGGTTTTGGGGTTAAAAGGAAAGAGGATTATATTTGCAAGTTAAGGAAGAGTTTATATGACTTGAAATGGTCAAAAAGTTTAAGTTAGTTATAGGGAAATAATGTTATAAAAAGACTACCTCAAACCATTATGCATTTTACCAAAAATTCTCTAATGATGACTTTATCATTCTTTTATTATTTATAGATAATATGTTGTTTGTTGGTAAGAATACTTTAAAGATTGGTCATTTAAAGAATAGTTTAGCAAGTATTTTGCTATAAAAGACTTGGGAATAACTAAGCAAATCTTTGGTATAAGGACTATCCAAAATTTAAAAAAATGGTAAAGAAGTTATGTTTATCTCAAAAGAAGTAAATTGAGAAGGTGCTTATAACATTTAACATGGACAATACTAAAGTGGTTAGTTGTCCTCTTACTAATCACTTTAGATCGAGTATTAAACAACATCCTTTTAGTGATGAAGAGAAAACAAGTATGCAGTGAGTTCCTTATATTTTAACGGTTGTTAATTTAATGAATGCTATGGTGTGTACCAGATTAGATATTGCTTATGTTGTTAGTGTTGTCAGTAGGTTCTTTTTTAATTTTGGTAAGGAATGTTGAGATAATGTTAAATTATCTTAAAGTATCTATGTAGATCCTTTAAATTATGCTTATGTTATGATATTAAGAAGTCCATATTAATTGGTTATACGAATGTAGATATAGTTGATGACTTTGATTCCAATAAATTTACTTTGGGATACTTGACATCATTTGCAAAAAGAGTGGTGTCATGACAATCAAAACTATAAAAATATATTGCACTTCTTACCATAAATTTTGAGTTTAATGTGGCAATCAAAACATATGAAGAGTTATGATGAATGAAGAAGTTTCTAAAGGAATTTGGTTTTAAACAAGAACATTATGTGTTATTTTGTGAGAATCAAAGTTCTAATTCACCTTAGTAAAAATTCTTCTTTCCATTCGAGATTGAAGCATAGATATTATTAGATAACAGATGTATGAGGGCGTGTTTTGTTATTGATGTAAGGAGAAACTTACTGGTAGGTCTTGCCAAATGAAGGAGACAAAATAAAATAAAATATTTATTGATTTTGACATTGGTCAAAGATGATGGTTTGATTTGATGATGTGCATCTATTAATAAAAATCAATGTTGATGGCCTCTTGGTTTTTAATTAAAATTATATGTTATTAATTCCATGTTTTTCAAAGATTGTGTGATGTTATAATGTCTATATATAAGCCGTTTTATAGTAGGTGCATATGCATATTAATAAACCAAAAGGAAACAAAAAAAAAAGAGTGGGAGAGTTAAGAGAGAAAGACTTAATAAGTTATTTTGTTTATCCTACCAAGATCAAGTGTGTTTTGATCTTGAAGCTCTTTTGATTTATGATTAGAGTCTGGTATTTTTCTCTATTATCAATTATTAGTATTGTCAAGAATTTAATTTTTGAAAATTATTTTATAGTTATTATACTTATTTGCTGATTAGGGAGTACTGATAGTTATACCCTTTATTTTATTATAATAAAAGATTTACCGACTTATTCTCGTAGTTTTCACTCCTCTAATTGAGATGGTTTCTCACACTAAAAATCTAGTGTCTCATATAATTAGTTTCTTGAGATGGAATTATTTTGGATTTGCTCTACTCTATAGTTTTACACAAAATTATGGAGAATTAATGTTTATTTTACAGTAATAACATGATTATTATTGTTAGATTCTCACAACAATCCCCTCAAGTAAACAAAAAAAACATGATGCAGAGGAAGAGAAGCTTGAAGTACAAACGATTTGGGATGGCGATGATAGGATTACCAAAGCCTTTTTTGTTTTTAATAAGAAAGTTTGACTTTTAGACAATTATTGTTAGTAAAAGATAGGCATCTTTATTCAAAGTTTACTTCATTGTTACCTCGATTTTTTAAATATTTTTTCATTAGGGGGTATTAGATGAAGAACTTTTATGGGTATGTAGAAGCATAATCGATAAGGATTCTCACAAGTAGTAAGATTGGAACGTTACTATTAGTATATCATTCTATTCATTCAATTTTCTTACTCTTTTTAAACTTTTACTAGTTTTGGTACTTTAAAGATTGAAGAAACAACTTATTTAGACATAATATGGATACAAATACAAAATGTAAGCTATATATTTTAGAAGAGAAAAGATAAAAAAGGTTTAAATTATATCATAAGGTTTTCAAATAAATTTAAGTCAAACTCTAATATTTCAAAACGTTTTAAAAAATGCCTAATATTTTAGAAACATTTTAGAAAAACACTAACATTTTAAAATATTAGAAAATACTAATTAATCACCCTAATAAATGAGGTAAATAATATGTCATTTGCTCATTTTTTTTCAATTAATCACCCTAATAAATGAGGTAAATAATTATATTTTTAATACTAATTAATAAGATGAAAAATTATGCAAAAAATACGAAATGAAATTCTAATAACAATTTGGAGACTTTTAGCGAAAATTTTCCTTCCCTTTATGAAATTTGGTAATGCAACAGCCCAATGTAAGTCAAGTCACCCAATACATCAATCAAGACAGGCCCAAGTAGCACCACTAACACAACTATAAAACCCATCATTGTCCGGTTTCTTTGTCTTTCTTTTGGCGATCCCAATCTTAGCCATAACTATCTCGAGGTCTCGCAATTTTAGTATCCGCTTAGGGTTTTCCTTATTCTTACCCAGATCTATCGAACCCCCATCCCCAGTTATCCTGTCTTATCGCTATTAGCGCTAATCCTAATGATGCAGCAACCACCCGCCGGAGTTGCTCCTCAGCCCATGCCGGCCGATCAGCAGTACATGCAGCAGAACCCTCAGTGGATGATGATGATGCAGCAGCAGCCGCAGCCTGTTCCGCCGCCCGCTGGATGGACTCCGCCGCCGATACCTCCACCGTCTCAATACGGCGTGGCTTCTTCTGTACCGGCAGGTGGCGGCGGAGCTCTGGACCCCAATGAGATCAAGTCGTTGTGGATCGGTGACTTGCAGCAATGGATGGACGAGAATTATATCATGTCTATTTTTTCCGCCACTGGAGAGGTAAGGCCATTGAATTTTGTTTCACCTTGGTGGAAAGTAGTGAACTTCTATTGGATTTTGTATCGTGGTTTTGAGTTTGTTGTTTTGGGTTTGTGCTTAAACTGAAGAATTTGGTAATAGTGGTGAGTGATCCTCTGTTTTGTATGATTTGTCATGTAATTTGGATTAGTTGTCGAATTTTGCAGAATGATGATCTGATGTATGTGCATGTGTGTTTGTCTTTATATATATGCTCGTGTTTGAAAGTTAAAATCATGAGGTAAAGAAGTGAAATTTGCTAAGTGGGCAACAAATAGTCTTTCTTTATTCTGTATGTTATCCCATCCATGAAAGAAGAATGGTCTGTTGCAGGCTGTATCGGCAAAGGTTATTCGGAATAAACAAACGGGCTACCCGGAGGGTTATGGTTTTGTTGAGTTTGTGTCTCGAACTGCTGCAGAGAGGATCTTGCAGACTTACAATGGTACACCAATGCCAAATTCAGAGCAAAATTTCCGGCTGAACTGGGCTACTCTGGCTGCTGGTGAAAGGCGACAGGATGAAGGTCCAGATTACACTATTTTCGTTGGTGATTTGGCTGCTGATGTCAATGATTACCTATTACAAGAAACATTCAAAAATGTCTATCCATCAGTTAAAGGTGCAAAAGTTGTGACTGATCGGATTACTGGACATTCTAAGGGATATGGTTTTGTGAGGTTTGGGAATGAAAATGAGCAACAACGTGCCATGGTAGAAATGAATGGACAGTACTGCTCAACTAGGCCAATGCGGATTGGACCTGCTGCTACTAAGAAACCTGTGGTTCAACAATTCCAGAAAGGTAAGTTCTTCAACCTTTTATGTGGCATGAATATCGTTGTATTTATGTATTATTGCAGTTTCATTCACTATTGTCTGTTACTTTGATGTTCAGTGCCTTGGTTCAGTGTTTGTGGATTAATTGTGTATTCTCTTAGCAATGTTTTGTTCAAACATTGCTCTTAATTTCCTTTGCTCTCAGTTTCGAGTTTGGGGATAGGTGGAATTTCGGAGTCATTTCCTTCCAGCAATTGCCTTTCTAAACTTGGGCAAATTTAATTGAACTAAAACTTGCAAAAACTTATATAAAACTCATGTTGTCTTAAAGCAGGATGCCAAGAGGCTCTCATTTTGGGGGGCCTGGAACTGTTTTCAGCTGAAATGATTCCACCTAAATGCGTGGCCTCATTTTAGGTCAGTTATTTAGTTTACGTCATAAGCTTACTTAATTTACTTGTGGCTCTTTTGCCACATTCGCCCTTTAATTTTCCAGTTCCTTTTATTTAAAGGGTTACCAGCCAAGTTAATTTTATTCCTTTCATCCAAGATCATTTAATTCCTTTTACAAAGCTCCTTAATTCTGCTAATTTATGTCCACCTTTGTTCTATTTCTTTTATTCATTTCCTGTACTGTTTACATATGGTTCGAGACCTATTTCTAAATTTCCATTTGTTATTCTACATAACGTATGCTCTGTATATTGATCCACAATGTTGGAAATCACGTGAAAAACTGTAGATTGGTCATATTTACCCAGTTATTATTACAAGACTGTCATTTTAAACAACCCCACCACCTTGCAAATATTAATGACCTTGGTGCTCTTTTGAAGAGATATTTCCCTGGTGCAATTTGATGATGCTGTCATATGATAACTTCTATATTTATCCAGAGGTTTCCTCTCAACTATTCTCTTTTTTGGTTTTAGTAATCCCCAGAAAATATGGTAACTGAGCTAACATTGAGTTGTCTATCCATGAAGATTAATCTCGATGCTGTCATAGAAAAGCCCATGATGAAAGTGAAGAGATCTCATTATTACTGGTTGTGATATGTGGCCTTTCTATAGATTTTGGCCAGCAGAGTATAAAGTTTAGCACTTTCGCATGATGGTCTCTAGTAGGACACTAACAGTCATTGTAATAGGAATACTTAATAGCAAGTAGTTATGCCTATGCTTAAGTATTGTGTTTGCTGAAGACAGTTGCTTCCTTCTACAGCGAGGCGCCTTGCACATCCGAATTTATTTCTAATTATTTGCTTTATTATTTTCCTGAGTGTTTGCCAATCCTGCTGCAATACTATTTGTTTATAAACTTTTTTTAACTGTTATTTTTTTTCCCAACATTACGCCCTTGTGAATTCTTCCTTGTTGCTACTTTGTTCTGCCAGCTATTTCCATTTTGTTGAGTCTGAATCTCATGAATCAATGTGACACCTTAATGATTCTTTTACCAAACAACTTCTTGTTGCATGTGTTGTAAGTTGAAAAAAATGGATGTTGATGATTCTGATGCTACACGGGCCTTTTTTGAAAGGCAATATATTCTATTTTAATTAAACTTCTATGCATTTAAAATATTGGCTTTCTTCGGTTTATCAGTAGGGTTTATGCCTTTTTTTACCCTTTCTTCAGCTGTGATTATGTATCTTGTTTCTTCATTTATTCTTGCAGCTACCTATGATAATCCTCAAGGAACCCAGGGCGAGAATGATCCTAACAATACCACTGTGGGTAGTTTGATTTATGTTGATATTGTTTGTTTCTTGCTACAGAAAATGATTTTATGATCTCTTTGATGCAGGTTTTTGTTGGTGCTTTGGATCCTAGTGTTACTGATGATGTTTTGAGAACTGTATTTGGTAAATATGGTGAGCTAGTACATGTGAAGATACCTGCCGGCAAACGCTGTGGTTTTGTTCAGTTTGCAAATCGGTACATGTTCAGTTTGTAAATTCTGTTTTTTGTTTATGATTTTGACTATCTTGATTTCTGATGTTCTTTTGTTTGCGGTGGTCTAGCTCCTGTGCAGAGCAAGCACTTTTGATGTTGAATGGAACTCAATTAGCAGGACAAAGTATTCGGCTGTCGTGGGGACGTAGTCCATCAAACAAACAGGTTTTTGTTTTTCCGTATTTTTTTCTTCTGGTCAAATCTCCTTTTTATTTTACTGATTTAGGAGGATTCTGTATTCAGTCTCAGCCGGATCAAAGCCAGTGGAGTAGTGGTTATTATGGATATCCGCAAGGATATGATGCGTATGGATATGCAGCTGCTCCCCAAGATCCTAACATGTATTATGGTGGCTACCCTGGATATGGGAACTATCAACAGCCAGGGGCTTACCAACAGCCCGGAGCTTATCAACAGCCAGGAACTTACCAGCAGCCACAGCAGGTAAGTAGGATGAGCTTTTTAACTAAATTCTCCATTAGAGTGCTCTGTCTAAATTATTTCTTGTAGAAGAGAATGCAAAACTCTTTCTAGGGAAAAAGAAGATAATGCTTACACTAATCTCTCAACAACTAACATATGATGTTATACCATCATTGGTTACTAGTGTATATAGAATCTTTTGTACTCCCAGATATATGTGCCCATAATACTTGTACATGTTACCTTTTGCTAGAGCATTTTGGGTTCTTGCTTATCATTTCTGTGTAACGACATTTTATGCTTTCTGCAGTGATCTGGTTCTGCGGTGGCACGTGGTGGAATTTACATATTCGACTCGACAATCTCAATTTGCAGATGTCAAAGTGGTTATTGGCTTCCAGTGCTTGGCTTGGTGTGGAAAATTGTGTTTTGTGGCTGCTCTTTAGGATTAGGTTTTATCAGATGAGAGATGTATTCGTAAACTGATAATTGTGGCATCTATGCATACTGCTATGACTAATGGCTTTGTAGTACATTTTGTGTACGCCAGACAAGTTTGCTGTTTGTCGAATTCAATTTAAGTTCCTTTTTCCCTTATTATATTACATCTGGTAGATAAACAGAGTGAATGAGAGGCTTATTATGTTTTGTTAGCGTGTACTACCCACTACGCTTTTATGTTTTGTTAGCTTGTACTACCCACTAATGCAGTTGTGGATGTACTCAAATAGTTTAAAGCTTATATACGTATACCTTGATGTAATATGTGAGCAAATATCAATTCCGCATTATTATGGAAGGACGAAACCCACCATGTATGCTGTTTAGTTGCTGAAATTTTATTTTGCTTCACGGCAGAACCTTCTTTTTTTGTTTGTTTGTTTGTTTGTTTGTTTTTTTTCTTTGTTTGCATATTTCCATTCTATCTTCATTACCAGTTCGAAGGGGGATCTTTCCAATCAGCTTGTTTGGTATTCTTATTATTTTTTGTTTTTATTTCTTTTTTTTTAAAATACAAATCAATAAAAATAACATAAAAATTGAAGAAAGATATCATATTAATATAGTACATAAATTTAAAAAATAATATAAATTAATAAAAATATCAAATAAATTAATATATATATATTAAAATTAAAATTAAAAATTGCTCTAAATTTTAGCGTATATTATATGCAATTTTGTATCATTTATCCCGAGTATAAGGCTTGTTCAGGGACCTTAAGACGCCGAATAGGCAATGAAATGCAGAAATAGGTAAAAGGGTTCCAAACCATTTTTTCGGTTTAATGGCTGCTTGCCGTACTGAAGTACTAAAAGGCTTTCGAGACCAACACCTAAGCAGCCGCTGTAGCTATTAATTATAGTCTTACAGAAAAAGAAGAGGAGGAATTCGCCCTTAGCCGATAAAAAGAGGGGCAATTTAGCGTAAGCAGTAGTGTACAGGTAGCTTTGTGCTAATAGAATAGCTCTAGCTTTAGATTTGCAAAGCTAGCTAGCGGACGACTAAATAAATAGGATCTTCACATATCATCATAAGATGAGTTTTCATTACCCCTTTTTTAGTTATAGTCAATTTGATTTTTCTCAGCCTTCGATAGTCTTGTGGCTTCTCTAACTTTAGCTCTTGAGTTCTCGCGACAAATTACTTGTTTCAAAATAACGGTAAAGAACAACTTCACAGGATTAATAGAAGCTTATCATTTGACCTAAAAAGTGATTTAATATACCTATTTTGTCCATTATCATATTGCATATAAGTTCATGTTGATCAATTTCTATACTGAAGCAATCTTCCTGTATCAAACTCCTCAATAATTTCTTTGTAAATTATGAGCAAAATCATCCACCACAATCAGAACATCTATGCTGGAATAGAAGGAAAGATTATATACAAAACAGAAATATCATTTTTAAAGAAAGAATGAATTGACAAATAGTACACAGACGGATTACATAAAACCAAAAAGTTGGAAGTTGGCATCACGTGACTATGAATGCATGGAATTCAATAACTTAAGAGCCAGAGATTCTTGTTCCGCCAAAGAAATGGAAGCAGTATTCAAACCTACATCACTATTATTTTCTTTAATCTCGTCATCATCACTACTATTAAAATATATTTTTTGCCTTTTCGGTCTCATGCCCTGCATGCTCTCTCTGTCCGTGGCAGAAAGCTCATGCTCACTTTCCTCCTCTTCCATGGGGTCTTTCTTCCACTTCATCTTCTCTTTAATCCGTTTCTCTCTGCGATGCTGTCGGTCCAATTGCTTATCTTCCTTGTCTGCCTGCTTCAGCTCTTCTCTCATCTTCTGATAATATTCACTTCTTTTGCCTATTACAAAGGATAGGGGGAAAAGAAAAAAGAAAAAAACAAGAGGATTATATACGGAACTGAGACAGCTTGAAGGAATAGGTCTTTGAGTTGCCAACTTGTCTATAGCTACCAATCAACAAACTCAGAGAAATGCCATGTCAGGCTATTAATCACAAGCATCTTTGCGAAAGACATCTATTCGTTCTGCCCAGAAAAAAAAAAAAAATGGCATGGGAGCTTCAGCATACCTTGGTCAAGTAAAGATGAATCATCAATAGTTTTTGTATCAGCCACTCTAGCCAATGGAGGAAGCGTGTTGCCTTCCTCATCAAAGACAACTCTTGTCCCCAGTGGTCTGTGGATATTAATCTTCAACTTCTTTTTCTTCAAAACCCGTGTTGCAGGCCTGCAAGTAATCAACAAGAAAAATAAGTAACTAGATGAGTCGAACCAAAAAGGGAAGGTGCGCAAGATGGAAACCTAGCCTCTACAAGCAACACCTTTGGTTAATCAGATCTTAGATATTGTGTTGAACCCATTGATACATTAAACAATGTTATACAAGAGCTACAAACTTCACTTACATGATATCTCCAATCTCACTTGCTTTTGCATCCCCAACATGTGGTGCATCTTTAGCTAAAAGAAAACCTTTATCCACATTTTCCTCCTCGATGTCACTAATTTCCAATTTTTCTGGTCCATCCACAAGTTCTTCATTTAAGTCATGACCTTCAAACTTTGCCCTTGGAATATCAGTCAGACTATCCTCATTTGCACTTTCCAACAAAACAAGGGAAGATTTTCCTGTTGTCTTTTGTCCTTTAATTTTCTGATTAAGAAAACGGATCTTTGGGGTCATTGGTAGACCCAAAGAAGCAGAAAATTCATCAACTGGGAGTTTCATCACATCAAACACATCTTTATCCTTCTGAATATGTATGGAACGCAAATACGTAATCAATGCCCTTTTAGCCAACTTCTGCAAATCATCATCCTTTACTAGTAAAGCAGACATTAATCCAGAAACTGGTTGCAACTTTTTTGTGTTTGCCTAAAAGTGAGTAACAAAATGAACAAATTTAGTGTACTCCATACAACAAATATAAATGAACCACCTTTCACATTTAAACAAACCACTATCTACAGCCACTCAAATCACTCTATAATTAGGAGGCTCACCTTAATAACATTTATAGGTATTTTTGCTGCTTGTAACTTTTCAAGCATTTTCATTTCTGAGGGCATCAGGAATATAACAGACCTGCCTCCAGTTTGATAACGAGCTGTACGACCAACTCTATGTATGTAGGAAGCAACATCCTCTGGACAGTCCACCTAAGCAACCAAGTGATATTCAAATGAAAACCAGTGTTCGTATAAGGCAAGCTTTCAGTTTATAAAACAAACAATATCTAACCTGAACAACCCAGTCAACTGCCTTATTAAAGTCAAGGCCCCTAGAGGCCACATCAGTTGAAAAGAGGACTGATCGCTGCTCACAAAACTGAGAATAAATTCCCATCCTTCTGTCTTGCTTCATCCTTCCATGAAGACACTTCAATGGAATTCCTGGTTGCAGTTTCTTAAACGCTTCAAAGACAAACATCACCTGAAAAATTGCACATGAAGAAAGTCAGAACCAAAGGCAATTCATGTTGGAAGGAGTAATTACAGATTCCACAAAGATTTATTATGTATATGACATCAGCACTTGAGTAATAGGTCTCATAGAAAAGGAAAATGCTTCTTTCCTCTTCGTGTTATATACAAGAATAATTTAGCCATGTAAAAAATATAATCCAATCTCATTAAAATCTGACAAGGACATATAACAAGACAAAATGAACACTCAAAAACAAATCTATTCGGCAAAATTTTTGTCATCTAACAGTTCAAAATTTCAACTTCCCAAGCAGTACCAGCAGTAGAAATATAACAGCAACCAGCTCAAATAATCAAAGCCATACAATTGAAGTCTAGTTACAAGCTTTTTTCATGAATTAATATTACAAAGAGTTATGGAGTTAATATTACAAGCTCTTTTCAGGTGTGAACAATTACAACCCAGAATTGGAAAGCGTGATAGAAAATTAACTTGAAATGCATCTGTGTATAGCTCGCATGCAATAGAAATAGTAATCCAAAATCTAATTATATTAGGGTTTTACTAGGCCAATAGTGATGCATGAATCTATTATATTCTCCCATGCTCTCTATTAAGTGATTGGATGAACAATGAAGTATTATGTAAAGTAGCTCCCACATCATAAGTTTCACACAATGAGAAGAAAATTTTGTTAACTCGCCTGCTTGCAGCTTGAAAGAAATACAAGAATCTTTGAATTAAGGTGTGCCTTTATAAAACTCCACAGCATGTCCAACTTTTGGTCGAGAGGCACAACAATAGCTGTTTGCTGCAACTGGTTAGGAGTTGCTGTCACAGCCTCTTCATGCACACTCAGATACACTGGATCTTTTAAACTGAGTCTTGCAAGATCCTGAACAGACTTGGTTTGAGTGGCAGAAAAGAGAAGGGTTTGCCTATGCTTAGGTAGCTGTGAAACAATTGCATTCACAGCCTTTTTAAAACCAATGTCAAGAATGCGATCTGCTTCATCAAGGACCAATACCTGTTCCGTAGCCAGGAAATTTGACCTCAATCAGCTATATATGACAGTGGCAACATACCTCCAGCCAGTACCAAAATTACAAGTTTGTACAAAAAAATTAAAAAAATCCTTAAAATAAAGATATAAAAAAGGCAAACCATTCTGAACAGATATCATAATATTAAGAGAGCACAAATCATATTCATGTCTTCCGACAGGAATGAGAGAAACAAAAAGAAATACAACTAAGAGCAGATCTCAACCTGAAGCTGAGAACAATCAAAATTTGGAGTCTCATCCATGTGTTGAAGAAGCCGACCAGGAGTACAAACCAATATGTTTAGCTCATTAACACGCTCCTTCTCCTCATCCACATCTTTTCGACCACCGATTAGCAGGCCAGCACTAAAGTTATGAAAATTCCCGACTGCTTTCAGTACATCAAAAAGTTGCCCCGCTAATTCCCTCGTGGGGGACATTATAATGCTGCCTACCCCATCTTGAGGATTCCATCTTTCCCTGTGTAACTTCTCCAAAACCTGAAGTTCGCCAACCCCAAACCGAAAAGGCATGTGTTACCACAGAACCGAAAAACACATCATAATGCAAACTCCTTAAGAACCAAAATTATGAATTCTCATCAATTTACATAAATCCTATCAAATGTTAATTCAAGTAAAAGTTTAAAGAACTCACCTTTATGAACCATCATCAGGAAATGACAATCCCACAAAACATAACTCACGAATCTGAATAAAAATTAGACACTAGAAACTTACAGGAATAACAAATGCGAGAGTTTTCCCAGACCCAGTTTTGGCAGCACCAAGAATATCTCTGCCGCAAAGCGCGTGAGGCAAAGACGCTCTTTGGATGTCAGTCATCGAAACATAATTAGCCTTCTTCAACCCGTCTTTGGTCTTCTTTGACAACGGCAATTCACTAAACTTGGTAGCCCCTGAATACCGGGAAAAGCCTCCTTGCGGCAGGCGGCCGAGGGGAGCATCATCGGAAGGGAGCGGCGGAAGAGAGAGGGGGTTGGAGCCGGATTCAGGCTTCTGGCACTCTATCCATTGGTTTAAAAAGTTAATTTCTTCGTGTTCTTCAACTATCCGTTGTTTTCGCAGTTGTTTCGCTTGGGATTTGGATTTCCTCATTCTGGTCAATCCTTAAGAGGGACTTGCAATCCTTAATGATAGGGAAGAAAGAAGGCAGGGTTTAAGGCTTAGAGAGAGAATGGTGGGTTTAGGGTTTTGCATAATTTAGAGGAAAGCTGACGGATTGGACCCCCGCCCCAACTCAGGCATATTTTCTTCCATTGGTTTTTCCTCTTTAACCCCAAAATTACTAATTTATTTTAATAATATTTTTAGTTTTGGTGGATGATGCCATGTTTGATGAAAATTTCTTAAAAACGCAATTCAGTTGTATTCTATTTGTAACTGGTTTTTGTGGCTAGTCTCTCAAATCTTCAAGACTGAAAATTTCTTTCACAAACAAGTTAAATTTTGATTACAATTCAATAACTTGTAAAACTTATATGTTTTAGACTTAAAATTTTTTTTTCTGAAACATAATTTTTTCTCCCTTTTTATTCTGTGAATGGGTCTTTATGTTTATGTCGTATAAAATACAAATGTATTAATGTTCTTGCCTGTTCTAATCGTAAATATATACATTTTTTAATTTACTTTTCTTAATTTCTTTTAAAATATTTCCTTTTACTTGAAATAATTGTTATTGTTATTATTGTTATTATTATTATTATTTAAAGAATGATATAGGCAACTCACGTTAAGTTTAGCCTAGGATTACTCTTCTGTATAATTATATTTTCATCTTTACTCTTGCATTTTCTGTATATAAAGACATGTAAAACTCTTGTAAAACACATAACAATTATCAAAAACCTTTTTCTTATACAATCTTCTTTATGGTATCAGAGCCAACATTTTTTTTTTTTAGCTTCCAGTTTTGATCATTAGCATCAACACTCCCATTCACCCTGTTCATCTAATTTTCCCACAATCAAACACTCTCATTCACCCTCTGCTCACAATTTTTCACTTATGCCACTTCAGGATGGCTTCTTTGACAACAGAACCTACACTCCTAAGTCCCCTACAGAATAATTCCACAACCCCGACAACCTTTCCTCTCCAAAACATAACCAATTTTATAACTACCATTCTCGATACCTCCAACTACTTAATTTAGAGAAACCAGGTTAAAACCATTCTGCATACCTGTAATTTACTAGGTCATGTTGACGGGTCCCTATCTCCACCATCCCCGACCAACTCCACCTCGACCACTGATCAGCTTCACTGGACCACAAACGATGGTCTCGTCTACTGTGCACTCACCGCTACTCTGTCTCCGTCCATCGCTCCTCTTGCGCTTGGTTGTACCACTGTCCGTGAGCTCTGGACATGTTTGGAAGCCTACTTTCTTCAGTAAACCACCGCTCGTCATTCCTTCATTCGTCGTCGACTGCATACCATCACAAAGGGTAACTCCTCTGTCTCTGATTTTATTACCACTTTATCA
>JAOXYD010000136.1:25681072-25698576 GCA_028565735.1 Pinacopodium congolense | reverse complement strand
TAATTGTATTAAAGTCGGGTCAATTCGGGTTAATACATCGGGTGTATTCGGGTTCGGGTTCGGGTGTATTTGGGTTCGGGTGCATTCGGGTTCTGGTCTATTCAGGTCGGGTGCATTCGGATTTGGGTCTATTCGGGTCGGTGCATCTCGGGTTTATATGAAATCGGGTTCGGGTTTAGGTCAGGTCGGGTGCAGGTCGGGTTCGAGTTGTTGACTTTTTTGGTCAATTCGAGTCAGGTCGGGTATGATCCAGGTCAGACAGGTCAAGTTATCGGGTCGGAACAATTTTTGACATCCCTACATACAAGCAAAACCATACGAGAAGTCCATTTACTCCTGTAAACAAAGACATGAACATTATTACTTACTTAACTAAAAAAAATTTAATTCTTATTTCAATCTATTATTAAATTTTTCGTGAAAATTACGATGAAAGTTATCTTATATATATATTGAAGACAATTATTTTTTTCAAAATAAGTATAAAATAAATTATCATTTTAAGGATATCAAATTTATTATATCTTTCTTAAATATCTTTACGATGAAAGTTATCTTATATATATATATAAACTATATATATATTGAAGATAATTATTTTTTAAAAATAAGTATAAAATAAATTATCATTTTAAGGATATTAAATTTATTATATTATTTCATTTATATACTAAAATATAAAATTAGAATATTTTTAAAACTCTTGTACCATCATATCACTAAATCACGTCGCTTAAACTTATAAATTATAATTTTGAGCAATTTAATTTTATTGGATTGTCTTTCTCCAAAGTAAAGTGGTAGAACTAGTTATTTTTTTGGAATTCATATTTTTGTTTTTTGTTTATATCTTTTTAACACGAAAATAAAAAATTATATAAAAATTAAAAAATTAACACACAAATATAATATAAAATTTTGTAAAGATAATACCATAATAAAAAATATATAAAACTGATAAAAATATATAAAAATAAAAATAAAAAGAGTACCGAAAAGTTGAACTAAATGCCCTAATTTTGGGATTTGTTTGATTTCTTATTTTCTGTTTTTGTTTTTATAAACCAATGGAAATGAGAATAACATATCAACCAAACGACGTAACTTAGGGAAACGTTATTTACGAAAAGCTCCCAAGAGTTTTGGCGTCCGGAAGGTGCCACTGCCTCAACGAACGATGCGCCGATTTTGTCTCTTTTTCATTGCTCCCTTTCTCTTCGATTCTTGTTTGTCAATTACATTTCTTTAGCTTTCTATCGAAAGCAAGCGTCTCTGATTCAGGTACCTTATGTCTTTTTCTCCGTCTTTATCATCTACGTGCTTCACTTTATAGCAAATTGCTGTGATATTGTCACTTTTTTATTTGTTTATGGATGTGTGTATTCTCCAGTTTGTTTAATTCCTGAGAAAATGGTGGGAAATAGGGAGAAAGTCAAGTTTTTGGTATGGTGGATATGTTTTTAAGGGCTTGAAAGGAGTTGACTTTTGGAGGCAAAACTCCTCAAGTGCATGTTTATCTGTTCCTGTTTCCTTTTAAGCATTTAGAATCTAAAGTTCGAAACTTTAGTGTTTATGTTCATATCGTATTGTAGTAAGCATTCGCTGGATTTATTCGCTATAACGTTTTCTCTTTTCATCTTCCTTCTTTCTTTTGCTTTTGAGCGCAGCGAGGAGTGGATTGCGAATTTCCTTGCGGGTCGTGCTGTTTTTTTGGTTTGCACGGCATACGTTCTTGTTGAATTGAAATGAGTGTGGTTGGATTTGACATTGGTAATGAAAACTGTGTGGTTGCTGCTGTGAAACAAAGGGGCATTGATGTATTGTTGAACGACGAGTCAAATCGTGAAACCCCAGCTGTGGTATGTTTTGGGGAGAAACAGCGGTTTATGGGGTCTGCAGGAGCCGCATCTGCCATGATGAACCCAAAATCCACAATATATCAAGTCAAGAAGTTGATTGGTCGCAACTTCAGGGATCCTGATGTCCAAAATGAACTGAGGATGTTACCGTTTGAAACCTACGAAGCCCAAGATGGTGGCATTCTTGTCCACTTGAGATATTTGGGTGAGAGACATACATTTACGCCAGTTCAGATAATGGCAATGCTCTTTTCTCATTTGAAAGACATAACAGAGAGGAACTTGGAAATGCCTATAGCAGACTGTGTAATTGGGATACCGTCATACTTCACTGATTTACAGAGACGGGCATATTTAAATGCTGCAATGATTGCAGGGTTAAAGCCTTTGAGGTTGATGCATGATTGCACTGCAACTGCTCTTAGTTATGGGATCTATAAAACAGATTTCTCCAATGGCGGACCAACTTATGTTGTATTTGTTGACATTGGTCATTCTGATACCCAGGTCTCTATTGTATCGTTTGAGGTTGGACAAATGACGATGTTGTCTCATGCCTTTGAAAGCAGCTTGGGAGGAAGAGACTTTGATGAGATTTTGTTTAATTATTTTGTCTCACATTTCAAGGAGCAGTACAAAATAGATGTCCTTTCTAATGCCCGGGCATGTATTAGGTTAAGAGTTGCTTGTGAAAAACTAAAGAAAGTTTTGAGTGCAAATGCAGAGGCCCCTTTGAATATTGAGTGCTTGATGGATGAGAAAGATGTTAAAGGTTTTATCAAGAGGGAGGAATTTGAGAGGTTGGCTTCAGGATTATTGGAGAGGATTAGCGTTCCTTGCAGAAAAGCTGTAGCTAATTCAGGTTTGTCAGTGGGCAAGATCCATTCTGTTGAGCTTGTCGGATCAGGGTCTAGGGTACCTGCTATCACAAAATTGCTAGCATCTTTGTTTGGGAAAGAACCCAGCCGCACAATTAATGCAAGTGAATGTGTTGCACGTGGGTGTGCACTTCAATGTGCAATGCTTAGTCCAGTTTTTCGAGTCAGAGAGTATGAGGTGAGTATTTAAAGATAATTTGTCACCTGATGATAATTTTCAAGTCAAAGGGCACGCTTCTTGCTCTCAACTTGCTTTTCATCCAATTTTTATTTCAAGGAGTTATTTTACCTTGATACTTTCTGTTTATGGTGTAGCTGTGGTGAAAGTAGTTATTGAGGAACTAGATTTATATGTACTAGTGATTATTTGTGTATAAATTAACTGTTCTTCTTTAATGGATCTCAATTCAACTGCTGCATTGGATAGGACACATTATCAAGTTACCCCTTTTAGTTTTCTGCAGCAATAAGAAACTCCATACTTTTATTTTGTCACTGTGCGTTCAGTTTCTCTCTGCATATCTGTAATCAGGTTTGTCATTTCTAAACTCAACTTTCAATTCCTGCTTCCTGAGATAATTTCCATTGCCAATATGTAGGTCCAGGATTCTTTACCATTTTCCATTGGATTCTCATCAGATGAAGGCCCAGTAGCTACTGGGTCAAATAACATCTTGTTTCCAAAAGGCCAGCTCATTCCGAGTATCAAAATCTTGACATTCCAACGACCCAAGTCACTTAATTTGGAAGCTTTCTATGCTAATCCTGATGAATTACCCGCTGGAGTATCTTCCAGAATTAGTTTGTTTACAGTAAGTGATGCAGCTCGTGTTTACTGTTTCACTTTTCTCCTTTTTTCCAATACCCATAATTGGTTGGTCTTGATTAGTCCTGCCCCTATATCATCCAAATTAAAACTTGTTTACTTGTATGTATTGTATTCTATTTTGCTTAATTCTTCATGTTCCAGAGAATGATACCTCTAAGTGAAGTTATGGTTTCATGTCAATAGTTTAATAGTATATGTTTGCTGTTATCAAATCAAGGATTTCCCCTCCTTTTATAGTCGATAAAATTTTCCTAAAATTAAAAGGTAAATTTCTGATTATGCTGGTAACTTTTTAATATTTTCGTAGAATCATGAGGCAGTTGAGTGAATGCTGTTGGATTGAAGCATTTTTTCAGATCTGATGCCCACACTTTTCTGCGTTGTTCACAAGATGGAACTCTTCTCTATGATTAGGGGCACTAATTTGTGCAAATCGTTTGACTGTATCAAATTATAAAGCCTGATATATTGCAATAACTATGGTAAGCTAATATGTTACCATGATTGGCTTTTCGTTACATTGCTGTTAGCAATAATTAGGATCTTTAGTCTACCCCCTTGAAATTGATTAGTCTTTGAACTTTTTCGGCTAGGACATGAAGATGCATGAAGAGATAAAGAGAAGTTATGCTTATGATACTACAAATTTAAAAAGTTTATTCTTTCCATGAAGAGATTGATCATGTTAAGCAGGCACATCAACTTTGTCTTGCAGATTGTTTCAAGGATCCTGTAGTCAAGATCGTAACTTTTTATACGTGGAGCTCGCAATAATTTATGAGTTGATCTTGAATCTTTCTTTCAGATTGGAACTTTTGAAGGCTCCTACAGTGAAAAGGCTAGAGTTAAAGTCAAAGTTCAGCTAAATCTTAATGGAATTGTCCGTGTTGAGTCAGCTAAGGTAGCTTTTTCCTCCAGTCCAATTAATATCTTAATTTTTTGAGAGATTTTTCTCATTTGAAACAAATCTTGTTGCTTCAGTTGGTGGAAGATACCTTAGAGGATTCTGGAAGGAATGCTAATTCTCACTTAGACGCTGATGAGATGGTAGCTGATTCTAGATCTTTTGATTGTGCAACAAAGGCTGCAAGTATTGAAGAGGATAATAACAATACCGAATCATCAGATGGTTCAGTAAGTTTCTTATCATATATGTATACATATGTTGCTGTCTATTAGAGGATCCCGATTTTTCTCTAAAGGGATTACGCTCAAATCTGGGCCAGTATACCCCCAAAATGATGGAAGTGAGGAACTTTATTCACATAACTCTAGCAAAGATATCTAGAGATTATCTGCTAATAGTTTTCAAAAGGTTACTAAAATCATTAGGTTACCTAAGAAAAAGTAAAATCGGTATACACTGGAATAGCTTTATCTGAATCAGAACCCATTTGTGTCAATTGTTTAATGCAGGATAATGGAAAAGCAAATCGGGGGCTTGAGATACCAGTTGATGAGAAAATATATGGAGGAATGACTATGGTGGAGATTTCAGAAGCCCAGGAGAAGGAGCTTGAGTTAGGCCAACATGATAGAGCTGTAGAGCAGGCAAAGAACCAAAAGAACACTTTGGAGTCATATGTTTATGAAATGCGTGAAAAGGTACAGCCTCACATTTCCGACTGGATATTGCATACCTTCCTGGAAAATGATGCACTTCTAGTTAAACTGTTCAAGACTTCAGTACCATTTTTTCTTTTCATTTATATGGATATGCTTAATGCTCAAATGACTGAATTAGATCAGCATGCTGTATGTTGTTTGAATACATAATACCATCAGTTTAATATGCCCTTTTCAGGAGTTGATTTGAAAGGTGAATTGTGTATGATTTGCCTTAATAGCAAGAACACACCTTACTACTAGCTTTATACAATGAAAAAAATACTGTCAGCTATGCCATACCCTCCTTGGTGTCTATAATTGAATCAAGGAAACAAGGTCTTCTTTTTCAGAATGCTTCCATATATTTTCAGAATGCTTCCAAATATACTGATCTCAAGAATATCTTCAGCTCTTAAACACCTATCGGAGCTTTGCCAGTGATCAGGAGAAAGAAGGAATTGCCCGGAGTCTACAGGAGACAGAGGAGTGGCTTTATGAGGATGGTGATGATGAAACGGAGAATGCTTATAGCACGAAAATGGAAGATCTTAAGAAGGCAATTTTTCTATTGCCCTGAATCTCAATTTCTAACATTTTATCCTTTATCCTACATGGCTGACTCCCTGATTCAATCTTTTACTTGTGGCTTTTTGGTTCTGATTTGAAATAGCTGGTGGACCCAATTGAAAACAGATACAGAGATGAAGAAGCAAGGGCACAAGCTACGAGAGATTTGTTAAATAGCATTGTGGACTATCGTATGTCTGTGGAATCTCTCCAACCTGAGGATAAAGAATCAGTAAGGAGGAGTGAAACTATAGTATAGATGCTAGTTTGATCATATCTCATGATATATAATTGTTCATTTTGTCTCAGATTCTTAATGAGTGCAATAAGGCTGAGCAGTGGCTAAGGGAGAAAACCCAACAACAGGAATCCTTGCCTAAGAACACTGACCCAGTTTTATGGTCGAGGGATATCAGAAACAGAACAGAGGATCTTAACACGTATACTTCTGACTTTCATTTGAAATCTTCTTCTCTCTTTGTTGTATGTGGTTCTGTTACCCCTCTTGAGACTGGCAAGATGTGATTGATATTAGTGTTTGTGCACCAAATCCGGGGGTGGCATAAAGGAACTTGGCATGGCCTTTTTTGTGTTTGCTGTGTTTAGTAAATTTTCAGCAATGAATTGTGATTGTAGCATCCTGAAACTGATTCATTATGTCCTGTCATTTCATTTTACTTAAAAGTTCTCTGATCATTGCCACCATTTTCTGGAGAGTAACCCTTCATTTTCATGGATTCCAGGACATACAAACTTATACTGGGAAGGAAGGCTTCTCCTGTGAATTCAGAGAACAAAGCCTCAGACAAGTAAACATAAGCTCAGGACCTCAGAAACGTTGCTTACAGCTGTAATCTAGCACTCAGAGCAGCCTGGTTATTGGTTTTAGATATTGTGAGCATACACAGAAGCTATAAAGGTTACATAGAGTATAGTCGGAAATGAGGAAGTAAGAAAAGGTGCGGTTGAGTGTATCAACATCTTAATGTTAAAAAGTTAGCTGTCTAAATACTTGTGGTTACAAATTCCCTTTAGGATGGGAAAGGGGCGAAGTTTGAAGGCCCAAGTATTTTGCGAATTGGTTTATGCGTTTTTGTTCCGATATGGATTAAATCAGTCTTATAAAAGATCCTATTTGTTAGCCTTTTTCCAACTTCAATCAGAGCATTAACTGTAATGCCCATATATAAAGATGTGGGTTGGGCTTAGCACAGCCCATATCTGAAAATGCTATAGAAATAAAATTTTAATAATATTCCAGAAAATTTTGGAATTCTAGCAAACCTTTCCTCTAACTCTTCAAGTTCTGCCTCATCCTCACTCGATCTTTTTTTGCTGAAATCGAAATCATTTTCTGCTTTGTTTTGCTTGCTTTATATTTGGAATCTGGAGTTTAATTCTCCATTCATCCATGTTACTGCTGCCTCCTGTGATTGTCATATCATTTTCGGTTGTTGCTAATTCTTGTCATTGATAATTACAACTGCCAATTTCTATTTTCACCTGTCCCTTTTTAGAGACTCTTCTTCGGTAATCTACAGGTGAGGTCCATATATTACTAGTTTTAGTAGCAACATCTTTGAACTGTAAATGAACTGTAAATTAACAGTTTTTTTTTTATAGATTTGACTATATAATATTCTATTGGTAGTCTTCTATAACATGATTCTTTTGTCTTGTATAAAAATGGTCGTAGACGGCCATTAGTGGAATACCATGTAATTTTTCCCTTTCTTCTTTTCAATGTCATTTCTCTTTTTTCCTAACATTATTTTCTTGATGATAACTTCATAAAAGATATTGTTAGAGTATTCATTAGCAAGAAGTTATAGACATTCTATTTTTGTTATATCGTTCGTTAGAATCTCGTCAGTAAATTTCAGTTTTCTCCTATTTGTTATGAAATCGGTGTGGTTGTGGAATTCCAAACAGTGGGTAAGGAGAAAGGAAAAGGAAAAAGAGAGGGAAAAAAGAGAAAATGGAAAAAAAAAAGGAAATAAGGAAAAAATATAGATAATAAAATTAGATTTTAGTAATAAAATAGTACTAGTATTTAATGAAATATAATAATGGGAATTTAATTATCTACTATTTTTAGTTTAAGTTAGGTTTTTCAATAATTTGTGAATATTTAAGTCTTAATGACAAATTGTGGAGACATATTAAACTTCAGTAGTAAATTTTAATTTTACAGCTATTAGGTAAGGCATCAATTAAATTGTATTA
The DNA here is from genome assembly GCA_028565735.1 of Pinacopodium congolense. Lineage (NCBI taxonomy): Eukaryota > Viridiplantae > Streptophyta > Magnoliopsida > Malpighiales > Erythroxylaceae > Pinacopodium > Pinacopodium congolense. The sequence continues at coordinate 25,690,609 of JAOXYD010000136.1, read as the reverse complement.
TTATGATTTTTGTGCATTATGCACTTAACATGAATTTGGTGTACAAAAAGAATTATATTATACATCTTCTTAATGTAACTTCCTACACAAACAAAAATATTTTCAAAACCCCAGAATCCCTCAATCAAAGTAAACCTTATATACCAATAAATATTAATCAAATCCCTAATTTAAAGATAATAAAAGTCAATTCCCCTATTCATTCCTATAAACAATTCACAACTTCGTTTCCTGTTAATCTTAACAAATTCAACACTCAATGTTAAACAAGCTTACATAAAAATATTTACATAAAATCAATATAAATTAATAATGAAGCATCACCAATCTATCATACACCTTAATATAGACATCTATCCCTCAATGTATTTATATAAATGTAGTAAAAATTCATAGTACAACTTTGTGACTTGACTATTCCACTTAACTATGTCGAGGCAAAAACTGAAGCAATGAGAAAATAATCAAATTCTACTATCTATCTTTTGAAAAATTTAACAGATAAGGAGTGAGTTGTTAATTCAATAAGAGTATTATAATGCATCCTTATTGGAAACATATATCATCATCATTAATCCTTTAGATACAATACTACCAACATAGTTTATCATTGTATAATTTTTACCAGAACACATTCTCAATGAAACGATACGACATTGCCCATATATATATCAATCATCATGCAATCACACAATCATCAAAAAATCAAAAAGATTTTGCTCATTGAATATGTTATAGTTTTATGTAGAATCTTATGTTTTACCAAGTATTATATTACATTTTTATCTCTTGCTTATTAGGTTTCCGGTTAACCTAATATGATTATACTTCATAATTTGTTGGCCTATTTTATCATCTCACGGTGAACATATAATTTTAATATAATCAGCACATGGCATTTTTCATTCACATCAAATACCCTAACAGCACTTGAATACTTATCTAATAACATAGGATATCTTCCACCTCTCAGAGTACCTTGACATCACTTTGATGTCTCATAAGATATCTCTAAAATTCAGATATTCCGATACTTTCTTTACGATCAGGCGCTTAATAAAATCATAATCACAATCTCATAAATATAACATATCATCATCACAATTCTATCATTCAATATACCATAACCTAGGCAAACTATTAATTTGTTGTTTCTTTTTGTTCTCTCAACATATCACAGTTTCATATGATCATGCCACATTACAGTATCCCATAACCATACATGATCACAATTTCAATATTCATGATTAATATAGATATGTTTCATACTCATAAAATTACACTTTAGACAATGTATCATATCATTATATATCTATGTACAAGCGATTTGTTACAAGATCTATAATATAATCACATTTTATTTACTCATATAAATGAGTACACTCAGTATCCTAAAATACATATTGCATCAATCTCATATAACTATACACTTCAATTAACCTAACTAATTTATTATACAATTTTGACAAATTGTATTTTCACATAACATATATTATACATTTAAAGATATATACCATAATTATCACTTGCATACCGAATACATGTTAAGCACATAATACACAACAATCATATAATAGAAGTATAAATTTTACTACTCATGTTAATCTCTTACTAGGACCTAAATATTCACAACTTATTATGAGGCTCAATTTAGATTAAAAATACTAGATAATTAAATCATTACAATTCTACTTCGTTAGACACTAATACTTATTAAATCAAGGGAAATTCACCTTATTTTAATGATGATAAAACGTTATTTAGACTAATGTGTTATTGTGTTTTAAGTGTTTGACAGAAAGGTGTCTAAGATAAAGTATAGAAGAACTTGACTATAGAGTCTTAGAATCAAGAAGGAACTTAGGATGAATTAATTGCAAAGTTTTGAATATCGTACCGGTAGCAGTACCGGATTTAGCTTTAAAATGGTATTGTATTGGTACCCATCAATATCACTACTGTTTCAGAAATTTTTTTGTAATTATAAATCAGTCTCTAAATTTTATAAAATTTATAAAATAGTCCATAAATATATTGGCCGAAATGACCGGTATTGGCCAGTACACAAACTTGGTACAAAAAATACTATTTTTGTTTCGTTTTTTGGCAGGTATGGAACAAAATTTGGAACGTTGATTAATTGAGGCTCAAGTTTTTGGAAGACCAAAATGATATTCATATAGGTTAATATTTGTAATTTTTATTGTCAATTTCACTTAATTCATTCTAGTGTTTTGATGAGGCTCATTTATGCATAAATACATTCATATTTTAAAATATGCATATAGAATATATAATCAAAAGGAATTTTATGTCAAAAGTTTTTAATAATCCTCTTGATAAGTTAAAAATATTTTGGAGAAGGTTTTGGATGTGTATGTAAGGTTAGGAAGTGTTTATAATGTTGCATTAGGATTGGATTTGATTAGATTGCATGAGATATTTTTATGTGTTTTATAGGAGTTTAGTGGTGGTTCTTAGTGTAATTAATAGAGTCATATGCTCTCAACATTGTTCTCTGTAAGGTTCAATGGCGGTTCCTAAATTTTTTCAAGGGCACCATTGTAGACCTATGTTGAAATTACTATTGCCATTGATATTTGCATAAACTGCTGTTAAAGAATGAAAATCATGCCACAATAGACATTTCTTAATGGTAACAAAAGTTTAATGCATTAGAATATTTTGTTTATCTTAATACTCGACTTGTCGAGGATTTTTTCTTTGAAATGTTTGATGATATAGTTGGAATTAACTAACTTTGGTTTATTTGTCAGATTACACCTATGTTCTGCCTTATATGTTTTGAGCTTCAAGCATTTGTCTTTCCTGTCATATGAAGCAAATAATTCAAAAGGACATTTATTACTACATCAATGTTTGATCCTTTTAGCTTCATTTCTTTTAAACCTTAAATCATATCCTGTTGCAGCTGTATAATCAACAATTGCCTCTTTAAATTGAACTGCATTGTTAAAAATTATACCCAATAACTATTTTTTAAGCACAATACCAATAATGTCTCTTTGACTTTGACTAGGTTGTCTCAAAGTTGCATATGAATTTCCGCTACTGGGATATTCATCACAATTTAAGAAACTTGTCGTATATGAGGAATTCATATATAATGTACTGTGATCTGAATCAATATTAATATCAAAATCTAAGTTGTTATCATCTATAATCTACCTTTGAACATTTTCTTCTTCTTCAACTTCAATTTTATTCACATTTACATCAATACCACATTCCACATCTTTATCATTGTCATCTCTTATAGTTTCATCATTCTCCTATCCTACAGTTTCATTAAACCCAAGTCAAACAGCTTGATTATTCTCATCAACACTATTTGCAACACGCCATATGTCATGCCACATTAATATAGTCTTAGACTGAATTGTTTCATCTACTGTCATATTGATAAAAAAAGTCCATTTACATTGAATATTAGTTCAAATTCTAGCTTTTATTTTCTTAATTTTGTGTATTAATTTGATTGTTTAAAAATTTTGAAAAAAAATGATAATGTAGACAAAAACATATGGACTTATGTTGTCAATAACTATGTATGCAGTATTGATATGAGAATTTTTTTTTTCATATAGTTCAAATGATTCACTATTTATCATATTGCCACCTACAAAATTACTGTGCAACTTAGGAGCCGTTTGACTGAGCTTTTGGTTGTGGTTGTTATATTTTTTAATTGAATTTTGTGTATTTTTATAAATTTTTGTATTGTCTATCTTGATTTTTGTACTATATTAATGTTAAATTTTTTTTTCTAATTTCTGTTATATTTTTTATTAATTTTTTTATTTAAAAAATTTGAAAACGGAATTAAAATCAAACAGCCCTGAGTAATTGCATCTCTTTGAGAGTTTTATTTTTGCCTTTGTTGGTTGGACCTGATTTGCACAATTTCTCGCATGAAGACAAACAAAACTTTTTAAAATCGCGTTCATCCTACTGAAGTGAATATTATATATTCAAAATAACCAACTACAGAAAGTGAAGGGAATAGGATGTTTAAAGAGGCTTTAGGGTTTTGGTTTTCCTGAAAAATAACTTACAGATTTTCAATTGCCGAGAATTTCCAAAGCTGAATAAAATAGTACATAATTAATACATGTTCATCCCTGTGTCTATAGAGTTGGACCTCAGCAGCAGGTAGGTTGTAGTTACTCTTGTAAATTCTCTGCAAATAGTAAAACTAACATTAGTTATCTCATGAATGAAAATATTATAAAGCAAATTAAAGATACATCCTCCCAATTTATCATAAAAGTTGCAAGTGAGAACGATGGCTCTTAGGTTCATGTTTAGTGACCTAGTGAACAACACTAAATTCCAAAAAAGAAAAGATAAAAGAAAAGGCTAAACATTTATTTATTTACTCCACCAAGTATGGAACATAAGATGGATGGCTCTTAGGTTCATGTTTAGTGGCCTCGTCAATAAAACTAGATTTCATAAAAAATATAATAGAAAAGACTAAACAGTTTTTTATTTACTCCACCAATATCGATTATGGAACATGGAATACTCTTTGGGACATGTACTGAATTGCTTTCTCTTTTCAGAATAGATATGGGTGACGACAACTATTTACAACCTTGTCTCACCTTATACATTTCCAATAATGCCACTGTCTCACTGCCTCGGCATTGCTGGCCGTCGGGTCATTGTGTCACCAGAGTCGTTAGTTTTGTCATCTTCCCATACTTTTGTATCACAGCAGTCAGATTTACGTATAATGACTTCTAATTTGTGGATTAGGAATAGTTAGGGATTTGTTTGGGGGTTGAGTTGGATCGGGGTCGGACAACTGGGTAGACCAAATTAATATTTAGCCAATGAAAAATCAATAAAATTTGTATTGAGAGAGTAAATTAAATTATTTTATAAATATTAAGAGTTAAAATAGCATCTTTCAAAACATTAAGAGACAAATTAAATTTTTTCTAAAAGATTAAAGGGTAGAATATACCTTTTACCAAATTTAAACTTAAATATATGAAATTTATAAAGAAAATGAAAGATTTTTTACTTTAGGAGGGGGAAGAGAACTAAATGCAAAAGAGAGAAATGAAGAAAAGAGACAAAAAAGAAAGAGTCCTATTTTATGCATTTGACTGGTCGACCAATGCATCATTAATTTACCAGTCGAGTTAAAATTATACTCTATTTATATTTTAGTCTATGAAAAATTCATATTTATAAAATGACCTTAATTTTGAATCGGTATATCGAATATTGTTTCATACCAACCAATATAAGCCAATCATGCCCTTATGGACCAGACCAGAACACTGGCCCGATACAGTACGAACTCTTATTTGTACCAACTTCAGGCCAATCCAATATAAACTGACTGGTTTTCGCCAATTTGTACTGATATCTAAACCGTTGATTTTGAGAAGTTTGAGAAATGACATATTAGAGTTAGCGCATCGATAGGACAAAATTGGAATCTAGCACGCCAATGGGCAAACTGGAATCGCTTGTATTTTATTGTGCATAACAATTATTACAAGAAAGCACGGCACAGAAAACACATAGCACATCCGTAGGAGTCAACCTTTTTGGCCTCTTTTCCTCTTCGAAGCAGTCTTCTTCTTAGATTTCCCAAGCCCTCCATTGTCCTGTAGATAAGAAATTCAGTATATACATATAGGTACGTACATCAACATCATATCTTCTACAAGGCCAATATATTTTAAGGATGAAAGCGATAAAATGGTTTCTAGATTAACCTTTCTATATTGTCTGTAGGCAACTTTACCGGACAGCTCCTGCCCGCTTCTGGAGACGTAAATCTGCATGGGATCATATACTCATGTATTCAAAAGATCAGAAGACTATCAACACAAGAACCATGATCAATTGCAGAATATGTTAATATCTTAATCTAGTCTGACAAATTGATCACGAGAAGATTTATTCAATTGCCATGTTTAACTCAGGTTCGTCATTAGTGCACTGCTAAAAATTAGAAACTAAAGGCACCATTGTAACCACGACACAGTTTAAAATGTAGTAGAAAACTGAAACTACCTTGATGCTTTCCTGAGGACCTTAATTTTCTTTCTTCTTGCTTTACAAGTACTAGCAGATCTTAAAGTGTAATAAGAAATTCTTCTTTATATTCTGGAGTTTAATGATGAAAATGATCCAAACTGAGCGATTATTGATAACATAGATATTCCAAAAGAATGCAAACACCAATGTCTATGGTAAAAGATTTTGCACTGCACTAGACAACCATGTACCTTTTTCCCATCTGGAGATGTATACCAATGACCAGCAGCTTGACCATTTGCATGAACCCGTCGTTTTCCAGCATCAATCAAAATTGCAGCAGTACTTTTGGGCTTCACCCAGCCTTCAGAGGCAGTTGAGACTTGCCTGGCATCTGATTTTTTAGTTTTTCCCTTTGTTGAGGCCTTCCTGGAATTATTTTTCTGACTTCCTTGTTGTTTGGAAGCCTTTGAAGTGAACTGACTCCTGAAATCAGAAATTATAAGTAAGCTGTAAAAAATTTCATGTAGGAGTAGATACTGAGCAAATAGGATCTGGAGCAAGTTACATGTAATCAATAACTGATTCAGTAGCCTGCTGATTTCCATCGTTGTTAGCCATGCCCAAAGGGGAAAAGTTGGGTAAGCGGCTGCGAACTAACTTCCGGATCCTTGGATCATCATGAAAGAAGTAATGATATGCAGGAGGAAGAGGATTGGATGAATTCCAGCATTGCTTGGGGCCTGGAATGTCATTTGCAGGTTGATATTGGCCTACACTTCCATTTGGACAAAGGTCATTTCCTAGTTCCTGAGTAGTCTTCTTATCTCGAACAGATTGGTAATATTCTGCACAAACCTCATCTAAAACAGGTGTTGAGGTATGGGAACTCTTAATTGGACAGAAATCTTTCCACAAATCTTTGTTTTGATGCTCCTTCATTGAAGATTTTCTTTTATGTTCGCTTACAGTAGAGAGCTCCTCGAGATCAGAATCAGAACTGGAATCAATTAATTGAAATTTTCGAAGAGGACTGACGTTTAATTTTGGAAATACTAAGCCACTGCAACCAGTCTCTAAACCATATGAGTTGAAGGAATTGGATATAAGTTCTTTACTCTTTGCCTTGCCCTGGCTCGACTGTTGGGTGGTGAAAACCTCATTTCCACGCAAAGGAACTTTTGAACTACTACAAACAGAGCTGCGTTGTGCTGCTGGACGTGCATCTGTTAATAAAAAAACAGCTTGGGTTGCCACAAACCTTAATCTAAACTCTAGAGATGGAATCCGTAGCCAATTCATTTATGGACATGAAAATCTAAAGCTTTCCAACATTATTGAAGTTTACTAGCAAAAACCAAGATATAAACTGTATGAGGGCAACTCCCCTGCGGAAACATTTTGGCATGCGAAGTAAATCACCATCATAAAAAGGTATAATCATGCTAACTTAAGGCAAAATAAGAATACATCAAACCTCTTAGGTACTAAAAAGTCAAACCGCAAAATCCTTGCACAAATTACAAGTATTGTACAATGAAACTATCATAAAAATAGATTGTGAAACTATCCCCTCAAAACAAAAACATCAAATTGTCCCCAAAAACAAAAAGAAAGCAATTCAAACAAAGATCTTCAGTGCATCTCATTCTTTTGTCCTTCTCGTATTTCACTTATTTCCAGTTTCAGTCATTTCATAAATTGCAAATATTATTATTACCTTCCTGCGAAGAGAATTCTTCAATATCCTCATCGTCGTCATCACAACAAACCCTCTCCAATTCCTCCATTGCCGTTCTGGAATCTTCGACTATAGGCCCCCGTCTCAGCCTCTTGAGGACACGTGGCCGGATTTCGGTGTTGGGGTCGGCCTCAGGTTCCGAATCCATAATCTCACCCTCTTGGTCTACTACTAGGTGACGCTGGGGTTCGAAGGTAGTGCAGCTGGGATGATGTAGAGAGGAGGGTGTGCGCGGTTCCGAATCGGCATCTGGGTCGTCGAATCCAAGAGAGAAGGACGGAGGTTCGAAGTCGGCCATGTTGGACAGGGGAAGAGTGGAAGATGAGGAAATAGGCGCCAAAAAAGGTTTTTGGAGGGTTTAAATACAAAAAAATTAGATTAATATTTGCGCCATTCTCTACTCTCTAGTTCGTAACAGTGTTTTAAATACTGTATTAATTTTAGTATTAAATTTATTTTTAAAATAGTATTGTATCAGTATTAGTCAATATTAATACAGTTTCAGATTATAAATCAATCTTTAAATTTTATAAAATTTGTAAAATAGTTTATAAATATATTTTATTATGTCAATATTAACTAACTTTAAAATTAAAAAGATTTTTAAAATTTTTAAAATTTTTTATTTTTTTCGAGTATTGGTATTTCCGGTATTAATTGATATTCAAATTCGATACTACTTATTAAGATTTTGTACCGTTTTTTAGTTAGTACGGTGCATACTGATCGATATGGTACAAAATTAAACACACTGATTCGTATCACTTTTATTTTTACTTTTGAGTTTTGAATTTTATTTTATTAAAAATAAAAAATATATTTAGTTACAATTAAAAAAAACAAAATTAAAATTTATTTAATTAAAATTTATTGTTAAAATAATTTAATAATAACTAATAAATATGAAATAAATCTATATTCTTAAATCAAAATCTTTTCTATATTTTAAAAATATATATTAATTAATATATTATATCTATTATTAAATATAAACAATTTTTTTATAAAATATGTTTATAAAATATAAATATTATATTTTTTATTATATTTTTTATAAATTAATAAATTGTATTTATAAATAACAATAAAATATACATATTTTTGTTATTAACTTTTATGCTTAAGAAAACAAAATAAGAAACTGAAAACAACTAATCTTACCACTTTAGTAAAGAAATTTTGTTATTGTTTGGTTATATATATGTTTATGGAAAAAATTCAATCTAATCTACCCAATTCTGTTCTAGTCTGTGGCTATGGCATTACATCATTAGGAATGTCAAAAATAAATCCGACCTAATAACCTAACCTGTCTGCCTTGAATCATACCCAACATGATCAAATTTGACAAAAAAAGTTATTGGACTAAACTCGACCTACACCCTACCTGACTTAAACCTAAACCCAATTTCATATGAACCCGATTCCACCCAACCCTAATTGACCCGAACCTGAATGCACCCAAACCCGTTTTCACTGGAACTCGAATTAACTATATTTATTTACCCAAATTGACCCGATTTTAATGCAAAGATTGTACTTTAAAAATATAAAAAATTAAAAAAATATTGAAGGATATGATTAAAATTTATAATGAGAAAACATTAAATTTAAAATTCTAATTAAAATAACAAAAATAATTAAGATGATATTTGAAGTACATCAAAATATATTTGATAACAAAGTTTGTAATTCTCCCAAAGTTTATAATTATTTAATACATCACTATTTATCAAAGTTTTATACCATTAATGAATATAATAATATTACAA
>JAOXYD010000136.1:25624611-25648257 GCA_028565735.1 Pinacopodium congolense | reverse complement strand
GCATTTTATAGTATTTCTATATGTGTTATAATGTAATTTCATCCCTATTTTATTATTTAAAGACTTAAATTATCCTCTTTTTACGTTTACATGCAAATTTGAATTTAGAGCACAAAAACAAGTTAAAAGGGTGATAAGTGTACTTTAAATAAATTAAAATAAAAAATTGAAGTTGGAAGAAAAAAAGATTAAAAATAAAAATAAAATTCGGATGCAAACCGATGTGAGATTTTAAAAGCTTTGCATGATTAATTGTTAATTCCGCTGTAGAATTTTGCTTGGACTGGACTGGAGTTAAACCATTTACTGTTTGCTTAGACTAGACTGATGTTGTTGATGAGAATGGGCTAGCCTGGTGACGCTCCTGCGTGACCCTATAAACTACAGTAGTTATCCCCAACAATTTTGGCAATGTTGTCTCTGGCAATAAGAGAGGAATACCGAAGCAACCCAGTTTATCTAAACCTGGTCTTCTTTCAACAATTCTATAGTTTATTTTATTCAATTTTTCGATTATGTTTTTTCACTTCTATTTTGTGACTATTTTCATAAGATTTGTGTGTTTTTTTTATTTTTTGCTGTTTTATTGATTTTTGCTGTTTTATTTATATCTTGTTTTTCAGTTTTCGTATTTTTAATTATATATTTTAAAAGAATAAAAATAAAAAACAAACAGAAATAAAATAAAAACAAGTCCTTAATTTTTTTTCTAACATTCTTAAATTCTAAATTTTAAATTAAAATTTAGTACAAATATTAGAACTAGAAGGCAGAACACTCGTTTGCCTATAGGTATTATTGACATGATGGTTTGAGTTGTGTCCAATTTACATTGGTCAACAGGGACAGATAAAAATTATTAAAATTGCTGCGATCAATTAATCAACAATGTTCTTAAAATTTAACCGGCACGTATAAAATACTGTTCTCACTCTGAATGATCTTTAATTGATTGGAAATTGACGTCGAGCGCTAAAATAAACGATTCTAGTAAGCTAAGGATTATACACAGTGGAGACAATAAGGATCTCATGATTGGAGCTTTCAGTAGATGGAAAAGTAGAAGCATAATTTGATACACACTCGTCATCCCATCTCTACCCCAAGTGCCAAGCTCCGATCCATCATATTCTCTGTTAAAACATTTCCCCGTTGAATGTAAAAGAAGACCATTATCTTAAATTCAAACATACTCTCCATCTGTGCATCCATCTAATAAATGTTCACTACACCAAAGAGCTAACTTTAGCTCAAACTAAACGCAGGGCAGGGGATATTGGGGTATACATATAGAGCACCAGTCCCATGTGTATACTCTCTCCCCTGTTATTGATTGGACATCCCCAAGTCAGTGATCTCGAGTTTGCTTAAACAGGGATAGGCTCTATCTTTTGCGGAAGTTGAGCTATGCACTCAATTTCAATCTTGGCATCCATTGGCAATGCCGCCACCTGATAAGTTGAACGAGCAGGAAATGGAGCAGGGAAGTCTGTGGGAAAAAAGAAACACACACACACAGTAAATTTAGGACAAATCAGGAAGTATTAGTCATGAGTTTCGTAACATATACAATAAGAAAAACATGTTAGCCGTGGAAAACGTCTTTCAGTGTCTTTGACTATAGGAAATTGTGAAAACTTCTTGCAACTTATCAAATAGGAAAAGTGAAATACTTAGTACAGCTCTACTTTTCCTCTTGTATGGTAAATCCTTCCAAAGGTCAAGTTCAGCTTTTGATAATTCAAGAAGTCTTGAATGTTTAATCTTCTTCCTTTTTTATTTTTACTGATAAGAACTACTATCTCTATCATACTTCTACCAGAAACAATCTGTCCCAAAATGCTAAAGTTTGTTAATGAATTCTGAAGTGACCGACATGAACTGCAAGCCAATCTATGCATTCAGATTTTCCAACAGACCTTTTCGTTTGGACCAAGAATTTGCTTAAAAGGGCTACATTTGCTAGCCTGAAATACAGTCCACAGCCCTTTGCCATGTTTCACTAGAAACAATCAGACTAAATTTGATCTTTAGAATCAAGCAACTCTATATTCATTTGATTCATTTCACATGAAATAATCATTGATCAACTAATTCTGATTATCAACAGGTATCAATTTTTTTCAAATGAAGAGCATTAAGAAAACATGAAGATTAAGCAAGCAAGCTATTCTCATCGGTTGCAGAGTACTAATTCAATAAGAAATTGGAGTAGATGAAGCAAATGGTACTTGGCTGAGATTCTTAACAGCAGTAAAGAATGACTACAACTTACATTTTCCATAAATCTCATTGACCTTCTTGAAATCCTTCAAGTCAGCAAGCCTGTGACAAAACCAAGAAAGAGCAGAAGTAGATGATTTCATTTTTCAGTCTGTATATATAAAGTCATCATTTTGCAGGAAATAGAACCTCACATAATAGTTGTCTTTACTACTGAAGAATAGTCAGTGCCACTTGCTTTCAGTATTTCTCCCATGTTCATAAGCACCTGAGAAGTTCATATAACCAGACACAAAATCATCAATCTGCTTTGCCGCTTTGGAGCTCAAAAGATATTATTCTGAGTAAAACCATATGCAGATCTTGGGGCAGAGTAAAGCTAGGCCTCAACGTATTAGGCAGAGAATATGGCATAAGTAAAACCAGTGCAGATCTTAATGTACAGAATTTGATGTCAATAATTTTCAAAAAGCACAAAGTGCTATTGATGTTTGAGGGGAGATGAACATCAGATGGAAGGACTACTTGCTGCAGTTTTGGCACACAGTTTAAGAAACATGCAGATTGATAGCTACGAAGTCCAAAACTTCAGTTTTCGAGAATATTTAAACTCAGAAAGACGCACAGGTGGAAATAGATATGTTCACGTGCAAAGAAAATATTAAAGAAGAAGCGTATTGTTCCCTGGGAGAAATATGTCACAAACTCCATATTTTTACATCTATTTAAAACTTTTCTAGTCATTTTGTTTGATTATCAACGGCTAAAACTATCCTTACAACCTTGAACATTAATTGGGTGTTGCTTACGTACCTGCTCTGTCTGATCCTCAATGCTATCCGAGATGAATTCCCCAGTCTGGATTTAAAAAACCATAAATTCTTACTATTAATATGCATGAAAGACCAAAAGCAAACTCGTGAATCACAAGCTCATTTTACAGATAGATTATTTTCCAAAATGTAGAAGAATGAAAAGTAAAATGATGGGACAAATCTTGCCACAAACTTTGCACTTAAGCATATGCAAAAGTATAAGCTCCTAGTTTTTTTCAAAGAAACAATACATTAAACAGTGGTTTACAATCAAGAACAAAATATTTTAGGCAAGTAAAAAAAAGCGGTACAAGTAAATGACAACAGAATAAGGGAAGAAAAAAACTCAAGCATCAAGAGAAAATGAACCAAGTACATAATTAATAAATAAGCATATCCGAGGTGTAAGTTATATCCTGTAGGGAAGAATACCTCTGGAATTAGGCCTAGCACGCCAGAGACGTAGAGAGTGTTATTAGCTTTGATGGCTTGGGAATATGGTCCCAAGGCTGCGGGAGCTTTGTCTGTCTTAATTGCCTCTTTCTTAGCTACAACCAGAATGTAGTTGCCGATGTTAATGCACAAAGCATCGTCAAAGTGAATTGAACAGCAAAGCACACAGGTGATACTGAGCTCAGTCTAAAGACAAGAAGCCCTTCAATGCATGCCCCTGACTAGTTCATTGTTGGTCATAATCACAAATCTATATCGCATGTCTTTCTCTTTTCGTTTCGCTTTGTTAACCCAGAATCATCTCTTGACCGTTATTTCTTGATAACTTATCAATCAATAAAAGAATTCCCAACCGTGTTTGAAGCACCACATCACTGAAGAATCAAATGCAAAATAATCGCATCATTCTGTGTAGTACAACGAACAAACGATCTTACCAAAGACCTCTAAAGCAAAAGGAGATAACAACTCACCCAAAAGGCAAGTATTCAGAAACAAATATAACTATCGTATATCCCCAAATCCATTTTCTTCAAAACTACAGCCCGCTTCCTTTTAACTCCCAAACCCCCCCACCTACGAGAAGACCAAAAATATCGAATTCCTTTTAGTTCCATTCTTGTTTACTTTTCAACGCCATCTACTACTCTCACATCTATAGGCTTCTGCAGACACCCATAAGCAACAAAGTTCACATCTGTATTGAGATAGAGATAGAGAGAAAGAGCCACCCGGAAACACGGTAGTGCCGAGGGAAGCGAAAGGAGAAGCAACGAGTCGCCTGGAAGAAGAAAGTGAAGACTGCCGCCAAATGGCCGATCCGAAGGCGGAGGCGCAGCCGACAGCAAGCGAGGTGCAGCTTTGCAGTGTTGCCACCTTCACAACTGGGACATTAAAGGGTCTCAAAGCGCACCAAGACGCCATTATTTTGCTCTTATTCTGCAAGTGAAATGTTCACCGCGAGGTCAAGTGATTAAGAAACTTGTCGGTCGCTGAGATGAACTTATAGCAGGTTTGCTACTGATTTTTGTTTGTTTAAACATAAAAATAATTTAAAAATAATACATTAATATAATATAAAAATCGTATACAAATTAAAAAATACATAAAAATCACGAATAACAAAAAAAAATTAAAAATTAAAAATTAAAACTAACAACAATACCAAACATCTTCTTAATAAATTTATTTTTAAAAAAATTAATCTCGAAGTAGTGTAATAAACATTAACAAATACGGTCGTTTGCAATGAGGTATTCCCGTTACCTACTGTTTATGTGGACTTTTGACAAGCTCAAGGCCACATGTGGATATTTCGTTAATTAAAAAATAAAATAATCATAGTAGGTAATTTAAAATTTTACAAGGGATTCGAATTTTCACTGAAATTTATCGTCAACATCTTTATACGACAATCTCGTTTAAGTTTATTTAAACAAATACTCAGCTTTTCAACGATCCTCAAAATGTTTAAGCTTTTCAACGATCCTTAAAGTGTTTAACCTTAACGCTCAAAGTAAGAATGCTTCAAAAAACAATAAAAAACAATATAAGTAATAATACATAAAAGAGATACACTAACCTTTATATTATTTTTCCTCAAAAAGATATAAGGAATGTTCTCTTAGACGGAAAGAAGAAAGTAAGTCTCGAATGAGCTATATCTACACATTCTAACTTAGAGGACAAATTACAATTTAAATGCTAACTAAACTGAACTGCATAAGATCACGACTATCTTTATCATATTACATTACGTTGACCAATTGGATGACACCCTATTCAAATAGGACTATAATTGATAAGATAGAATTACATCGCAACTGAAAGATAAGAGTTCACGTTTGACTAGGATTATACATCCTTATCCTTGAAGATCTCCACAATTTTTAGACGTTCAGTCTTGCTGCAATTCTTACTCTTAGTGTCGCCACATTATCCAAGATCTCCCTACGATTTATATCTGTTAATGATGCAGAGTGATCCAAGTTGAAAGCCTTGCATATCACACTAGCCCAATCTAATGTTTATCCACAACAAGTCCTCTAGTATTGGTTCATTCATTTGAGTATACATCAAGTCCTTAACCTGTTAAGCACTTAGTCTTGGACAAGTCAATCTCTACAAGGTTTGAAACTATACCAAAATTTGCATCAAGTCTAATCTCACTCACTTATGCTTGCCTTAGAGTTTTCGCATGCTTTCCTCATGAGTTGATACAGCTAACATTTCATCCAAGGCTGCTTTGAAAGGTTAATAAGAAGTGCTCCGAAATTTAAGGATCTAACAAATTACCTCCACTAAATGGAGTTAATGCTTTTATCGAATTACTCTGAAAGTAAGCGTTCACCTGATCCTTAAATTGCTAAAGTGCAATGTATTTTTCCCACGTAACTTCTATGATGGGCTTTCCCTTCCATTGAATAAAGAACACAGTTTCAATTCCTCTTATGTTGATCCATTATCTGATGATCTAGGATCTTCTCTAATTGATCCTTAAATTGTTTCCTCACAACTGGTGGAACTCACTTCACTTAACTCCTATGCAAATTTGATGCATTCTCATGGTAAGGTTTGAGAAAACTTACCTTCAACCACTGTGGCAATTTCAATCGATATGTCACATTTCTTACTTTATTAAACACTTTAAACGGTCCATCATAGTTCAGCATTAACCCTCAATGTACTTGCTTACTCGAGATCTTCTTATAAATCTATGGGGTTAGTTTAAACAAAACTTTACTGTCTATATCAAATTCTATCGGTCTCCTCCGAAGATCCATTTACTTCTTTATCTGTTGAGAAGCCCTTTTAAAAACTATCCTTTACCTCGCCTAACAACTCTTGTTTCTCCACAAAAAAATTATGCACTATAGGACACTTGCCGCCTATCCTTTGTTAACCAATCTCAACAAGAGTGAGAGATTGTTAACCTAACATAACTCGAAGGGAATTTTTTCCGTAGCCAAAGATTTGTGATAGTTATAATAAAACTATGTGGTATTAAGTAAATTTAGCTAATTACGTCAACTCACACTTACATAATGTCTTAGGTATTCCTCTAATAAACCATTGATGATCTCAATTTGGTCACAATGTATAGGTGATTTGTTATTGAAAACTTCAAATTACACCTCACCATATTGAAAAGAGATGTCTAAAATCGGCCCATAAATCTGGTTTCTCTGTCACTCACAATATCTGTAAGAACTCTGGCATACTTGATCAAGTTTTTGTAGAACAATTCGGCCACAACATTCAAGGAATAAGATATAGGAGTTAGTACGAAGACTGCATACTTAGAGAATCTATCCATAATCACCATGATTAATGTCATATTGTCCACCTTTAAAAACTCACCAATGAAATCCATTGAGATCGAAATTCATGGTCTTTTGAAGATAGATAAGGATTATAGCAAACCGACTTGCTTTTTCCTCTCCAGCTCATCCAACTAACACACAAGACATGTCTTGACTTAATATTCTACGTCATTCTCTATCTTTGGCCAAAATTAAGAATGATATAGAAGCATTAGCATTTATTGGATTCCTAGGTGACCAGCTTATTGCGAGTCATGCGTCTGTTTCAACAATTGTTTCCAAAATCTCCTCAAAACTCAGCATGTATACTTGATAACTTTTAGTTATCAAAATCCCATTATCGTCAAGTCAAAATCTATGTACAACGCCCTTCTAAACTTGTAAGATTAACTTACAGTATAAGGTGTCTAATGGAGTCGCAGCTTTAATGTGCTTCAACATGTTGGACTATGCTTTTGTGATAGAATAAAGGATCAAAAATACCTCCTTTTGACTTAAGGTATATGTTACATTATTGTATCTTCTCAGTTTATGCTCCCATGTGAAGACATATTCAGTTAGAAATTCTTCCTACCGGACTTGTTTTGTAGACAACTTCTTTTAAGTCCTAAAAAATATGTTAGCAATATTATCCATATGAATAATAAATCTAGTTCCCAATAGATACACTCGCCACATCTCAAAGAAATGTACTACTACAAGCATCTCCTTTTCGTGCGGTGAGTAATACTGCATTGTACCATTGAGCTTTTGGCTCTCAGATGCAACTGGATGATCTTGTTGTATAAGGACTCCATCAATGGCTTTGTTCGAGGCATCCATATATACCTTGAATAGAAGATCAAAGAGGGGCATTTTTAGCACAGGTTTGATTGAGATAACAGTTTTAAACTTCTAGAATACCTTTTTACACACATTTGACTAACACCACTCTCACTTTTTCTTCAAAAAGTTCATTAATGACGCTGCTTTCTTCAGTTGTCCTATAATGAACTGCCTATAATAGTTTGCCAAGTTGAGACAAATATGCAATTCTTACACTATAGTGGGAAACTATCATTCAACTATTGCCTTTACCTTTTCAAGATCCATCTTGACCTAACCCTTACTCATCATGTGACTCAAGAATTTGATCTTCGATTGGGCAAACTCACACTTCTCCATCTTTACATAGATTTTATATTGTTTTAGTCATTCGAACACCCGAGTCAAGCATTCCACATGCTTTGCCATGTTAATGTTATACACTATAATATCGTTGAGATATACTATAAGGAACTTGTCAATAAAATCATACAACACATCATTCATAAGGTAGCAAAATGTCACAGGAGCATTAGTTAATCCAAATGGTATAATTAAAAATTTGTAGGAAGTATACTGAGTTTCAAACATTGTCTTTTCTCATTGCCCTCAGCTATCTACACTTGCCAATACCTACTCCGAAGATCAAGCTTAGCGAACACCTAAGCCATTGACAATCTATCCATCAAGTATTAAACTAAAGGCATAGTTGTTTCTAAAGTTCTGTCAATTCTAATGAAGACATCCTATATGGGTCACACATATGTGGTGTCGCTCAAGGAACTAACTCGATCCTATGATCTATCTCCTAACAAGGAGGAAGAGTTTTCAACAACTATTTCAACATTAACTCCTAAAACTCCATCAATAAACTTGCAACTGCCTCGGGGATTTCTACCATGTGGTCTTTGTTAATCTCCCACATGAAAATGAAATAGCTCTCTATGCCTTTCTTAAACTTTTTGTTGATGCTCATGGCCAAAACATCCTATCAGTGTTATAACTTTTGCCAATGAACAATCGAACTTACAAAAATTCATGTAAAAGAAATTTTATTCATTCATCAACATTATTCCTCCTAAACTCGAATACAGCACTGTCTCTACTACTCTAAGAAAATCAATCCTCAGTATCATCTGAAAATCCTCCAATCGTATGACTATAAAATTCAATTTGGCATGTCAACTTTCTATGTTGATTGGAACATTGTAAAAAACTTTCACAACTACTTTTGTTTTATCTGCAAGTGTTTTGATTTTCATTAGGGTCTTAGAAACCCTAAAACTCAACTTGCACACCATCTTTTTTACCAATAAATAAGGTTTCGTACCCGTATCCAACATCATGGTCATGTCTTCCCATTATTCTATATACCCACATCCATTGGTTTATCGAAAGGAACAAACTCATCACTGACTGCATTCAACAAGCCGATCAGATTTAGCGTCGCACCCTCCAAAGATTATTTGTCTTCTTTGACTATCAGGGCATCGAGTTTTTCTTTTTTCAAGCATTCTTTCATAAATTGTGGACCTTCACACAAGTAACAAGCAATCTTTCCTTTCTTCAAGGATGTCTCTTTACTATTTGAGCCACTGTTTTACTTGCCCTTATCTATGAAATCTTCCTTCTTGAAGTTTTTCTTTTTCTTCCCCTCGATCTTCTCTTATTAGGCATAGCCTTTGTCCTTTGAAGAATTAGAGGAGCTTGCCTTTGATTGTTTCAGCATTCTAAGATCTATCAAGATATTAACGATCGCGATTGCACCAACTACATCCTTCACATTTTGCTTTTGCAACTTTATTTACGTCTAAGGTTATAACTCAGACAAAAAATTGAAGAGTTTATCCTCGTCTAACATGATATCAATATCAAGCATTATAGTAAGTTTTTAGAGATGACTACTTCCACGATAATGGTTTTTATTCCAAATGGTGAAATAAAAAGCAAAGATAGTTATTTGCGTGTTTCTTCATTATAACATTATGTGCTTATATATATATGAGATAAATATTGAGAGATATAAAGAGCATAAGAAACCAAAACAAAAATAGAGAGATTTATAAAAGAGGTGAGAGAAAAATTTTGTCAAAAATTTATTGTTCTACTAAAATCAAGTGTGTTCTTATCTTAAAGTCCTTTTAATTCGTGCTTTGGGTCTAGTATGTTTCTCTACTTTCTCTTATCAATAGTGACCAAGAATTTAATTCTTAAGAAATATTTTATGATTATTAATCCTATTTATTAATTAGAGAAGACTTGTGATTGTACCCATTATTTTATTATAGTGGAAAATTTACTGACTTGTACTCATGATTTTTATTCCTCTATTTTGAAGTGATTTTTCATGTTAAAAATTTGGCGTCTTATATGATTTATTGCTTGAGATATTATTGTAACATTGTTTTACTCTACTCTATAATTTTATAGAAAGTCAGGAAGAATTATTTTGATATTCTACTATAATAATTTGATTATTGGTAAAATTTTCCTAACAACTAGTATTAGAATTGTTTTTGATTAGTTATTAAGTTTAAAAAGAGAGAAGGTTTAATAAAATTGCAAAGTTGATAGTATAAATTACCACACATGGAAGAATAAGATGAAGGATCTTCTATTTGTAATGAAATTACATATACTAGTATTTAATTTTAAAAATTTGAAAACAAATATGATAAAGAGTGGATTTTCGAGCATGAACAGTAAAAAGTGATATCTTGAATGAAGAGATAAGACGAAGATCACAAAAGACTCCCTCTTTATAATAATATATTTTGGTTATAATCACTAAAATGAAAAGTCAGAATAGAGGTTCTAAGGGCAAATATAAGAATAAAGATATTAGTAGAAGTAAGTCAAATACATATGCTAATGTTGAGTGTCACCACTATCATGAAATAGGACATATCAAGAATATTTACCAAAAATTGAATAGAGATAAAGATAATGACAAGAAGTGAGGGAGTGATAGCGATGGTGAAAAAGTAGCTACTACATTGAGTAAGATTTTCCTGTTCTTTATTATGATGATACTATTAATATAATAAATTATAAAACTAACTAGGTGATTAATAATGGTGTTTCTATTCATGTAATAATTTGAAAGAATTTCCTCACTTCTTATACTCCTAATGATTTCAAGATTGTTAAAACGAGTAATGATAGTAATTCTAAAATTTTTAGTGTTGGTGATGTTTACTTGGAGATCAATTATAGTACTAAATTTCTCTAAAAAAATGTGAAACATGCTCCTAACATTAGGTTTAATTTTATTTCTACTAGCAAACTTGATGAAGAAGGGTACTACAACACCTTTTATAATAGTTAATGGAAGTTGATTAAAGGTTTGCTTTTGGTTGGTCGAAGTGAAAAGTGTTCAAAACTTTATTTGATGCAACCCAAGATCTTTAGAAGCATGATTAATGATGAAAAAATTTAGATATGACATTACAGACTTGGTTATATGAGTGAAAAAGTTATGTCAATATTAATCAAGGAGAAGAACTTGGCTAGGTTGAACAAGGTGTATTTGAGTAGATATGTTCCTTTAACATCTCTATAGATTCAAAGAAGAAGCTAAATGGATTAAAATTAATACATTTTGATGTGAGTGGTTCATTTAAAACTAAGTTGCTTGGTGGCACCTATTATTTTATGATGTTTATTGATGACTATTAAAGGAAACTATATATTTATGCCTTAAAAATCAAGAATCTAATTATAGATGTATTCAAACAATGTCAAGCCATATTTTAGAGAGAGATTGTAAAAAAGGTAAAGTGCTTTAGTATAGATAATATAAGTGAGTACATTGGATTATTTAAAAGATATTGCAAAGAGCAAGACATTCGACACAAGACAACTCAACCTAAAACTCCTTAATTGAATGGTGTACTTAAGAGGGAGAGCAAGAGACTTATTAAGAGGATTAGATGCTTACTTTCATATGCAAAGTTTCTAAAGTTATTTTGATATGAAGCATTAAATATTATAGTATATATCTTAAATCTTTCTCCATATATTCCTTTGAATTTTGATATTTCAAAAAGGATATGATCATGAAATGATGTCTTTATGATTACTTATAGGTCTTTGAGTACAAGAAATTTGTGCATATTCCCAATAATGAGAGGTTAAAGCTTAATGTTAAGACACAATAGTTTTTATTTATCATTTATTTTCTATATACATTTAGCTACATATTTTGTTATCTAATTGAGAAAAAACTTGTGAGAAGTCAAGATATGGTGTTTATGGAAAATGAGATCATAATGAATATTGACAGGGTTAAGCAGAAGAATTCTCAATTTAATGATGATTCAAATATAGTGCATCCAGTAATAGTACTCAAAAGAGCTGGAAATGAGAATCAAATTGAATAATACAAAGTTGAAAATGTTCCCATAAATATAGATTATGATTATTATAATGAGATTTCAACTTTTGAAGGTTAAGTTGCATTTCAATCGCAGAGAAGTTTTAGAAATAAATAGCCTTCTAATCAGTATCTTTCTTATAGTTATGAGTCCAACCTAATTGATAGTGGTGAATCAGAAAGTTTTGAAGAATCTATGGAAGATAATCATAAGAACGAGCAAGTTGAAGCTATAGAAGATGCGATGTAGTTACCCAAAACCATGGCTATCTCCATACAAGTTTTTTGCTTCCTATTTTCCCTACTTGTAGCTAATGTTTTTGCTATTTGTCTCTATAGTTTTTTTGTTATGTTTTTCCTCCCCTTAGTACACGCCTTTTGCCCTCTTTATTTTGCTGCTATAGTTCTCTTTTCACTCTAACAATTTCTTTTTTCAAATAAAAAAATAAAGGTTTCCTTATCTACCCCTTTGATTTCAACCATAAATTACAAATGCAAAACCAAACAAAATCTTCTAGAATAAAATCTTCCAAAATTATTCTACAAGTTGTCACACTCATCACTATTGTATAAGCCCATATCTAGCTAGTTCCACTGTCATGTTCAATTATTTTCCTTCCGTGATTGTTGCTATTTTGTCTATTTTGTTCTAATAAATGCCTTAATAGAAAAAATTATTTCCATTAAGTAAAGCCTTTTATCTTATAATTAAAGAGAAATAATACATAAAAATATAGAACAAATTAATGCTAACACCTTTTAAGCAATTCTTCAAACATTGAAAGCCTTAGAACTACAATCTTGAACTTGATTAACAATAACTTAATTGGAAACAAATCTATATTTGGATTTAAACCTGGTGGATTGCTTTTTAGAACATCGAACAATACTGTTTCCTATAAAACCACAGTAAGCATATACTCCCTTTTTAGAATTATTGCCTTCATTGTTATTGAAATTTGATTTTAACCTCTAGTTGGAATTCCTCTTCTATTTATAAATTTGGTTGTATATGCAACTAACTTTTGTTGTGTGGTAATTTCTAAAGTTTCTATAATAGGATTTATTTGTCTCTCATATTGAATCATTAAAAAAAGCACCTTATTGATTGGTGGTATAGGCTCCATCAATAAGATTTAAGAATTGACTATTGAGAAATTATCATTTAATCCTCATAAAAACTTAATGACATAGTCTAATTACTGGTATTTTCTAACAATATTAGGAACATCACACGTGATTGAGATTTACTAAATCATCTCAAAGAATCTTCAAATCTGTGAACTAGTTTATAGCAGATAGCTCTCCTTACTAAAATAATGTAATCTCCAGTTGTAATTAAAAAATCCTCATTGAATCTCCTTATGAGAAATGATCTTTTAAATCTTGCCATATATCAATGGCATTATCA
This sequence comes from Pinacopodium congolense, assembly GCA_028565735.1. Taxonomy (NCBI): domain Eukaryota; kingdom Viridiplantae; phylum Streptophyta; class Magnoliopsida; order Malpighiales; family Erythroxylaceae; genus Pinacopodium; species Pinacopodium congolense. The sequence goes on along the minus strand of JAOXYD010000136.1, from coordinate 25,634,853 downwards.
TGCTAGATTATGTTTTAAGTAATTGATGGAGAGAGAGAGAGAGAAAGAGAGATTACACCAATTATAAGAGCACCATCCTATTATATCTCTGTGTGTTGAGAAAAGATGACCGATTATCTTTATAATCGGAATAGTTTTATCTACAAATTGCAGTTTATTCTTTGATAATAAAGCCATTTTCAAGGCTCTAAACCATGAATAATAATTTAATCTTATGAGAATGGGCAAAACAAGAACCATAGAGGGGTTTTTCTTCATAACTAGATAATATACGAAGATTCCTTAGGTCTTATAGTAGCATTTGTTTGATTCACCATAGCAATCAAAAGATGGAAAAAAAAAAGGAACAAAGTGTTTGGGATTAAAGAAATTAAAAGAAAATCTTAAAGAACTTAGAAGACATTTGATACCATATTAAACTTGAGAAAGAATAACATTGCTCATTAAAGAAAAAAGAAGATGTACATAAAGTTCAACCTCGTAACTTAATAGTTGAGTTAATAAAACAAAAACAATTACGTGCTAAGAAATTGCAAGAAAAAAAAGATTACATACTAATAACTTGACTGTTAACTAATAATAGTAGTATATCAACTAGCTAATAATAACCAACAACTATATAAGTTAATACAAATTAAACAAATAGGAAATTGGTGGTTTCTTGCACTAATTTTGAGACGATGACACATATTTACAAACAAACAAGAATGGAATAGAGTAAAACAAAATGGGCAACAAATAATAAATTGTATATGGTGAAATGAGGAGAACTTAACAGATTTAGTAACGTTAAATTGTATATATTTGACAGAACAAATAAGTATGCTGATGGTGCGAATAAGTAATGATGGCATAACTAAAAGATGGTGGATGAGCGATAATGGTGGAGATTCGAAGTTCAAATGAGAATGAGCTGCAATGGTGGAGCTGAAGAGATAAGGGATGAGGGTGGTGGACGACAGAGAGAGATAAAAGATAAGGAGAAGCAAAGTTAAGCTGAATAGTATTAAATCGATCAATTTTTATTTAAATAATTATTTTTTAAATTCAATAATTTTATATAGAATTGAAACAATTATCAATCAATTTTAAATAAATTGGGTTGAACCGATTGATCTGTAGAAAATGTCACATAGTTATTAAGATCGAATTCAAATATATGCATGATCTAGACATAATCACTTATATTATATCTGATTTTCATTAGATAAAGAACTCTTCATAGAGAATGTGTTTCCTTTTCTACAGAGATTTTTCCTTTAAGATGATAACTACTAACTATTATTTTGGATGTTTGAATCTTTTATATTTAATTCAAACGATAACTACTTTTTGATAGTTAATAAATGAAAAATGACTAAAAAACCCACATAAGTGTCATGCACTTCTCATACTAGTCTAATAACCTATGTAACCAGCATATTATGAGAACACATTATCATACATTTATTAGGAATATATTACATCTCGACTAGTAAATAGATCCATATGTAGATTTAGAAGATGGTAACCATAGATTATTTATTGTATCATTCAACATCTCATTCTCAGTTCATATATTCTTTGTATTCGTATTGCCTTCTATATAGAAGGTGGGTCCTTCTGAATACTTTGTGATATGAATTTAAATTTATAATGATCTTCCTCGATTCTCAACCCTTTGAATCAAATTAACTTACTTTTCTAGAATGTCTCATTATATCGAATTAAACATGATATTTAGGTAACATTATAAGATAACAATCATTAATTTAATCCTCTAGAATTAGAACTTGAGTAAAAGGGTAATAAAATTAATGTTCATTTAGTCTCAAAAGGATCCTCATACAATATAAGATGAGAATACGACTTATATTATTTGTATTAGTCGATGATGCACACATGGTACGATTTATATGTTATAGTATTAACTCTTTTTTAATAGAGCATATGTATTTCCTCAAATATTATACAAATGATAATTTAGGTGTATCTAATACTTAACTTGAGTTCACACATTTATTCAATCATTTAAATTTTCAGAACTTATATATGACATATTATGACAAATTGAATAAACATATCATTTATTAAAAGTTACGTCACTACTAATAACTCTTTTTACTCGTTCATATACTTCACATTGACATTCACATTTTAAGTCTTGAGTTCTCGTTTTATCATCAAGATAAATAGCTTAAAACTATTTCATCTCCATTCTTACAAAGTAATGGAGGCGATGACCTATGTAGGAAGATATCTTATATCTGTTCAACATACATCTAATATTTAGAATCAAATACTCATAATTTATTATAGAATTGAATACTTAATTTAAAATCAAGTTTTCTCACATTTTGAGGATGAATTCTCATGTAAAATTCATCCAAGAAAATGATAATGATTAATACTCAATTAAACATATGTTACATCAAATATCCAACGATAAATGATTGCAACATCATTAACATAGTCATATAGTATGGTTATTTCTCTCTAAACTACTATGTCCATATGACATAATTTTGTTTATGTTTATATGTTTAATTTAGTTTTGATATTTGAGCTCTCCACTACTGTCTTTCACTGTGTTTGTTCATAAATAACAAAATGTATGTGAGATCATCAATTTCATCTCATCATATAGCATCTATCTCAATTACTCACTATTGGTAATAGCAATATAAAAGGTTTACAATCTTGTATAAAAAGCTCTTAAATCATGCTTTTGATATATATATATAGCTCATAATAGCAACAACAAATCATTTCGATATATTCATATATTTATTGTTTGATCTTATAGTATATACTTAGTGGTCTTTATTAAACATATTAGAATTATATGATATGATTACTATATGAAACATTATATGCCACTAAATTTGAGATTGCTTTAGACCACAGATTAATGATAATAATCTAAACATATAATGTTCTCGGTCCTGAAAGCTAAAAATATTGATTATTCTTTATTTTTTTTCTTCGTTTAAGAACATGCAACCTTTTATATCTACTTGATTCAAAGTAAGATCTATTCTAACTACTAAAATTAGAATTAGTTAAATAAATATTAACCTCTAATAAATGAGAAATGTCTTCTTATATTTAATTTTCTGTTGTGTAACTACTAACGTTACATCAGTCTTTCAATTGACATTTGAGAACTTATTTACAATTGATGGCAATAAGTCCTTTAAAACAAGTCGTTTAGGACAGTTATCTAAGTCTTATACTCAGATAGAGCTTACTGACATTTATTCTTCTTTTGTAACTCATGTATTCATTCTTAGCAAAATAAGATAAAGCCTTTATTACATAATTAGATCCATAAGTTTTTTTGTGAAATTACCTATATGTTTTCCCTTTTAATGTCAAAATGTCATCTAAGAATTCATCCACTTTTAATGTGGGTGCACATAAAAGATTTTAAGAAACACAATATGTTACCATTCTTATATTGCTTCCATCGGAATCAGATTGTAATAAAGAACTCCCACTGGACTGCAATTGTAATTAAAAATAATAATTTATTATCTCCTTAATTACTCAAATTCGAATGTATCACATCCATTTGATCTCAATATACTAGATCATTCTGATTCAATATTTCATATCAAATTATGATGTGAACTATCTTCTCTTTGCTTCATGAATTCATCTTCTAAGAAAATGTCTTGTGACACAAATCCAATTACTAGGTTAATGCCTTACTCAGTTTTGTGTAAACAAATCTCGTAAAATGTTCGTAATATTCACCAAAGATACTTATCTTTCCTTTGGGATCTTATTTCCCATACTTACAAAAAAAACTGAACAAGTAAGACTTTTCTTGAAATGTGATAAGTTAGGTTTCTTAACTGTTCATAACAACTAAAATGTTTAATACCTAATTTAATAGACACGTAGGTAACCATATTTGGTCGTCAAATGACATATTACCCCCCTAAGTGTTCAGCAAAATTTGCTTATATCATTAGAGATTTCATAATTGCAATAAGAGATCTAGTTCTCCTCTTTTCCTCACCATCTACATGATACGTTTATAGAATAGTCAATTATTTATTCCTTGAATTCTACATATAACTTCTTAAATTGATTAGATAAGTACATCAATAGGAATTTATCCTTGACCAGTTCTTAAAGTCATTATGTGATTTATTTTACTAATTCTCATCGATAAGTGTAACTATTGAAAGCCACGCGATACTTCAAATTATGAGAATTCAAGCGAGTATGACTATATCAATTATAATCATTCATAATGGTGATAGAATAATTACCGCTATGTTATAGATATCACACTTTTTATACCACATATATCATAACGAGTTAACTATGATGAATCAATAGCTATTTGTATCATACAAAATGGTTTATTGAACAATATTATTGGTGTTTAAAGGAAAAATATCACGAAAATATTAGATTAAATATAAATATATGCATATATAAATAAATGTGGCTTTGATACCATTTATAGGAAATACCATGTAGATATTATGATCGAATTCAAATATATGCATAATTTAAACATAATCACTTATTTAGATTATATCTAATTCTCACTACTTAAAAAACTCTTTATAGAGAACACATTTTCTTTTATACTAAGATTTTGCCTTTTAAGATAATTACTACTAACTATTATTTTGAATGTTTAAATCTTTTATATTTAATTCAAACAATAACTACGTTTTGATAGTTAATAAATAACAAATGACTAAAAAACTTAGGTGAGTATCATTGTCTAACATGATCTATTAAACATTATTTGCAATACAATACAGCATAATAGTTAGAGACATAGAGCTTCTTTTCTTTTTCATATTCGTTACAAACACAACTCTCTCTTTTTTTTCAGTTATACAAAGGTTCAAAACAGTGAAGTTTCAATCCTATAACACTGGCCTAAGCTGCCATGACCTTTTACATGCTTCTCTGACCTACTAAACCACTAAGCTTCAACGGCCGCTAATCAGAAACAGAGATTCTGCACAATGGACAGGAGGCATTTATAGTCAGCCATTTATCTAAGCAGCACAAATGGAACAAGTGACCACACTTAGGGGCGTTCCTCATCATGTCTCCATCACTGCAATCCTGGGAGAAAGAAATGAATGTAAAATTCAGAATTTATTGGCTTTAGACAGAAAAACTTGGAAAGAAAAGATAAAGGTTGTTTCTTTTATTATAAAGTTTGAATCTTGTTTATGCATGGAATAGCTAGTTTTCTGTCGACAAGCTCTCAATAAATGATGGATATTTTTCAAACTAAAAAAAAAGCTTAGGGATATCCTAAAGATTGACAAAAAATATTATATGATTGATGTAGAAGCCTCAGTATTGTAAAATGATTACCCATTTCGTTAAAAAATTGAATCTCTTAGCATAAGACAGGAGTTTTCTATATTAACATTGACTGAAATCACTTCAATATAATCTTTTTTTAATAATTTAATTCATAATTTTAAATTAACAAATTACAACAATAATCGTAATCTTAATGTTATTTTATAGTTGTTGCGGCTTGTAACAGTCACGATGGTGCGCCATTAATTGCAATTATCGTAATAACTCATCATTATAGTTTAACATGCAATTCGCGATTTAGAAGTTTGATATAATCTGAAAGCATATCACAAATTGAATAATTTTACCTCCAAGCAAATTAAACAACTAGACTGAAACCAATGCTCCGTAATATCGTTGCCAGAGTGGAACTTGAACGCAGGAAGCTTTTGAATGAGATCCCGGGACAACCCTCTAGAGCAAGAGCTATCGCCTTGGCTATCAGACTGTCCTATGTATGAATTCTCGAATTCGCTGAACTGACCATTTAACACTCTGATTAAGCTCCAAATCGTGGATTTTATCCAAAAAAGAAGCAACAATTATACTGCTATAGAAAATCATAGTTAGTTGACGAGTTCTTTTTTTACCATCGTATATACAACTTACCCATCCTGTATAAATCTTTCCATCTAGATGAGCATACAAGATTTCAACCTGTACAAGTTACACAGCAGCACTAAAGATCAGCTTTCATACAATGCATACATTTAAATTAACTAATGAAGCATATATAGATCATATGGGTTAAAAAAATTGCAGATATATAGCTAAGGACTGACCACAGACAAAAGGTTGTTGGCTGCAACCAAAGAGTCCATCAATTCCATGACAGTGATGGCCCCAGCTGCTGCACCAAATCCAAACCCTGGAGCAAACCCTATTCCTGTAGTGCATCCCCTTATGGCTCCAATAAGTGCTCCCTGCAGACTCCCCCCTACGAAACCAGAGGCAGTGATCGAGTAGATAAGTATAAATTAAGTTTATAAACTTCCAACTGAAGAGGGATATGTTTTGAGAGTTTTTCCCATGTGACTGGCAAATTATTGGGAGTGACTAGGTAAATCTTCACGTGGACTGTTTAGCTGAGATATATACATGTATTCAGGGTAATTAGTTTATCTGCTTGTCCTTAAAGAAAACTCAGAACTTTCTGATGTGATAAAAAGACTGCAGTTTTCGCCAAGATTCAGGAGATAGAAATCAAAAGCTAGCAGTGCATTTTAGTGAAGATCACCAGCAATGATTTGGATATGCGAGAGTATGGGTTTGAACTACCTATCTCCATGGATATAGACAAAGCCATATCTATACTTCAAGTGGAAAAGCCAAAGCAGAATTTGGTTGACATTTATGAAGATTGGTAAAATTGCTAGTTTGACTAACATCTACGATGCTATCCTTTAAAGTTTGCAATTTGGAACCTTGGCAATTACCATTTTGGATAAGTTATATTGTCTTTGAAGTTTTGAATCAACTTTCTATTGAAGATTGAAGTTTTTGGTTCTCGACAAAAAACCTTGAGGACTGATTATATATAGGACTATGAAATATCCATGAGGTAGAATTAGAAACGTAATTGCATATATACCTACTGTAAAAGCTAGTACGACAGTATTTAAAGAAGCTTTCTTTATCTTTGATATCCAAGACCTTCTATCGACGTCTTCCGTTCGTTCCAGAGCTCTCAACCTCCACCTGGGTGAAAACTCTTTCATACCAAAGGACCCCTTAGTCATCGTCATTGCTATAACTTTTAGCAGTATAGTTCTGTCATTAACAGAAACACTAGAGAAAAGATGGTGGGTCTGAGTTGGAAATCTGATAGAACACAAGTATTTATATCAAAAACTTGTACCGATGACGACTTACCAAAAGAGAAATTGTCACAAGGCATAGAAGAAAGGAAACTTACAGGCTAGGGTCTGCTCAACCCGTCACCATTGACAGCTGCATGAATTAAGACACTACCATTTTTAACTAGGCCTAGTATGTAATGTTAGTTATCAGGCCATCTGTGACCATATATACCATGAATATTATAGGATGAGGATGTTAAGTCGTAAATTGATCCAGGTGTGCACAATAAACAAAGAAAAATATAGATAAGATAACAAAGAAAAATACAGATAAAATAAACGTGTTATTCCTGTAGTGGCAATGGAAAGATGTCTGCTGTGGGAGAATAAAGGGGAAAAAAATGGAAATTCCAAAAGCAGATCCTAGGCAAGTTGGCTTATAGCTAATGTCTGAGTATGAATTTGTGGTTGGAAAAATGACTCTTACACTCTCATAACTCTTACGCTCTCACATCCAGGGATAATTCCTCTTTTGGATACATGAGTATCCAAAGCCAAAACAATTTGGAGATCTGTAAAAGGAAGTATGAGTCACCTAGGATATCTGTAAATAGGAAAAATTTTGAGTATAAATATGTCTTAGGACATGTTTCCCATTGCTTTTGGTAACCCTCATGTAGTATTATTAGTGGTCATTATAAAACAGTATGTCTAAATTACCCTTATTTATTGCTTGTTGATGTATAAAATATTTTTAAAAATTTTAAATAATTTCTGGGTAATCACTAATAATCATGTCATGTGATTGGATTCTTTGTACAAAATCCTTTCTAAACAACTTTCTTACCTCTTTACAAAGTGAAAATTATGGATGCTTATGACTAAATAGTATAAAGATGTAAATTATCCTTGATCTGCAATATTTTTAGCATCAAGAAAACAAGTACTACTTGGTGATCTTTGGTAGACTCTTGAACCGCATCCAAATTTTGATTTCCACTTCTCATTTTACTTCTTCCCTAATGACTTTGGTGATGAAAGAAATATGTTGTTTCTTTTTTTTTTTACAGTAAAAATCACTATAATATCTTATTAATTACTGATACGGATTGCCACAATAAACTAATTTTAGTCATCCTAAAACAAAATCAAATGAATGCCATCTCTTATTTTTGGTAGGAAATGAGCATCAGCTAAAAGATTATCAATAGAGGAGGCCTTAATTAATCGATGTTTGCTTTTCTTGTTCAAAACGCCTTATTTGTCCATTTATGCCTAGATTGGAGCCATAAAACAAGCTCGTGAAATATAAATAATATATTTAAACTTTCTTTATTTGCAGCATAAAAAATAAAACCTTGCTTGAAATTTTTTTTCTTATGCTTTCAATTAACTTGAAATTCATATAAACTTCTTAATATATATTCACCGGAAGCAAAAGAAAAAAGATAGAAAGATAGGACAACATATACGAATGAATTTTTTTAAGAAAAATTATTTAGGTGCATTAATTTTGATTTCAAATGCAATTAAATTCGTTAATATTTTATATTAAATTTATCTAAAAATTATAAATTAATAACAATTAGACATATTTTTCATCATATTAGAAGAATGCCTAAAAACAATTAGAACAGCAGGGCATTTTGGTCATTTTAAGGTTTGCTTGCCTCAATTTCAATTTTTAATTTTTAGTTTTTAATTTTTAATTTTAGTTTCCATTTGTAGTTTTTTTGTTTATTGTTTAATGTTTTTGTTTTTAGTTGCAGTTTTTTTGTTATGTTATTATGTGTATTAATTTTATTGTAATATATGTTAATATTAATTTTTGATTTATTTAATATCATTTAATATTAAATTAAATATTTAAATTTATATAAATAAAATCTTTAATAATTATAAAGATTATATAAATAAAATATTAATAATTATAAATAATAATAATTAGTAATAAAATATTAATAACAAATAAAATATTAATATTATCAAATGCTTGTCCCTCCTCTGGCCATAAACGACCCATTGGCAAGACGCAAACTGTTGAAATGTTTTTTCTGTTATTGTCGTTTTTCTTTATTGTCGGTTTCTATAGTTGTACAGTCTTTGATTCCTTATTTAGAGACAATTAGATCTAGTTATTTATTAGAATTAATTAGTATTGATTTCCTTATTCTGTATATATTGTAACTTTTGTCTCTAAGAGAAAGATTGTCTAGAAATACAAGCTTCTTTTCCGCTCAAATATTTCATCTTTCAACTTGGTATTAGAACCTTGTTTCGAAACAAGAAAAAAAAAAGAGTGGAAGCAATGTTGAATCATCTTGATCAAAATCAATACCTATCGTCATTAAGTCAGAAGGTGTGTTCAATGCAGGGATTATCCTTACTGAGTCAAACTACGATATTTGGTCGCAATCAATGGAGATGCATATTGCTGAAATAGAAAAGCTCTCTTATATTTGTGGTAAAACAAAACCACCTGCAAAATCAGAAGAAAGTTACGAGCAATGGTATATTGAAAATCAAAAGGAGAAAAGGTGGTTGTTGATGTCTATGAGCCCAAAGATCATGAAGCGCTATTTACGCCTACCCACAACCCGTGAAATTTGGACTCCCTTATCGAAAGCCTTCTATGATGGAAGTGACGAATTGCAATTATTCATTGCCAAACAAAATAGTATAACTCTCTTTGAATATTATGGAGAGTAAACTGGAATTTTTCAAGAATTAGATCATCGTGATAAAGTTGTCATGAATGATCTTGATGATGTATTAGTATATCAAAGATATATTAAAAGACTAAGAGTGCATATATTTCTTGCAAGATTAGATGATTGTTTTGAACAGGTTCATGGAGAAATTCTTCAGAAGGAATCAATTCCAAGTCTTTAAGAATGTTATGCCACTATCAGGCGAGAGGCAGTACGATGTGAGACATTAAAAGGAGAGTTTAGGTATTCTGAAACCTTAGCTATGGTGGCACGACAAAAATTAAAGGCAGCTAGTGGCACTGACAAATCTACATATCACTGTACCCATTGTGAAAAGGCTATGTCCTATTTAGACTCGACAACAAAACCATGCTTAAGATCTTACATCGAGTTGTCCCAAA
>JAOXYD010000136.1:25593835-25606922 GCA_028565735.1 Pinacopodium congolense | reverse complement strand
TTTATTGAATTAAAATAATGTCATACAAAATAAATTACAACCAACAAATTGGCTGCAAGGGCATAAACCAACAGAACTATGGCAACAACATTGAATGACTATAACAATGGTTTGACTGCTTATAAGATAACAATTTTTTTAAAGATAACTATTTCTAATAATAAAAACAACGGCTTATCATTCTATTAGCAACAATATATAGTTAATGTAAAAACAATCATATGACATTAAATAGTCTATACATATATTAATATTTATAAATAAAACAATATAATACTAAAAATAATCATTAATGAATGACATATGTAAAATACATAAGTTAAAATATGGTGTTATGGAATTCAACCATCAATATATCCAAAATATATAGTCAAAGTCATTAGCTAAATTATGCACCTGTAGTATTTTTCTTTTAGTCCAAATGAGATACATATAAGAGCATAAATTGAAATGCAAATCAAAATCAATATGTTTAGACACTCAATATTGATTCAAAAATTGAGTACCTTCTACTTATCAACTTCTAATAATCAAATTCCTACCAAAAAAAAAAGTAAGAAACAAATTAGAATTATATTGAGATTACTATATTCATAAACATGTTAGTAAATCTAAAAAAAACTACTTTTTTATGACAATCATTTAATAAATAATAATATGAAAATAATTTCAATATAAAAAACAACTAAATGATGTATAATAAGAATGATTTTAAAATTTTTGTTACCTCATATCTTTATCTTGATATTCCCTTATTGATTGACTAAATGCAATCAATTTATGATGCATAACTACGTTTTTGGTGTTGGCCTCCCCTAGTTGAGATTGAATGAAAGAAAACATTTGTTACATTATTCTTTTTCTATCCGCTTTATCTTGTTTTAGTGTCTTTTTATCTCCAAATGTTCGGCTTTCTCTTGTTCTAATTCCTTTCTTATTCTCTCCTTTTTAGTTTCTACTTTTTGGTTCATCTCTTCTTCTAATATAACCTTAATACAGGTACTCATTAGAAACTTCATAAAAAGCCTCATTCTCTATATTGTTTTCTTTAATGCTAAATGATTTCACATCTATACCAAATAGTTTATTACATCTGGGAATTATTACTCCCATATCAATGACAACTTCATCAAATTTTTTAATATCATTTTCTTTTTGCACTTGTTCAATTAGAGCCTATCAAAGAAAAGTAATTTTTTTTTTCAATAAATGTAGACACAAGCAATTAACAATAAATGTAGGTATATCAATGAAAATAACAACAGCAATAAAAATTGTTATAACATAAACTTTTACTCATAATTTTCTCTCTTATAACTTCAGTAGCTTGCTTGTACACTTTTCCAGACTTTCTTTTGTATGTTGCAAGATACTTTTCAACATTAAAGAGTGGAATTTTATCGTTTCTTTCATTTTTCTATCTATGAAAACAATTGTTAAATATAAACTTGAAATAATTTAAAAAATTTAGAAAGTTCCTTAATAGACTATAACACACTGCAAAATGTATCAACTTAGTATAAAGAGTTATAAAACTTTTAGGACCAGCTGTATGCATTTCATTTTGTTGCTTTTTATTTTGAATATTTGTTTTAGAAATTTGCTACATATTAAAACTTAAATTAATTAGTTATATGAAACTAATTTATAAAAAAATACTAACAATTGTTATACCTTTACATATGGATGGTTCAAATAAGCAATGAGTTCATTAAAGACTTCTTAGCTTATATAGTTGGGACGATTGGCCATTCTTTCTACATTTTTTGTATATTGTTTAAAATGCTTTCGCTTCATTCTAGACTTATAAAATCTCTATGCATCCCTAATATTCTTCAAAGCCTATTCTTTACCTTCTAATAGTATAATGTAACTCTTTCTACAATGCACTCAATGTTTATTTAAAATTTACTAATAAAATCGAAAAGGAGCATTAAAAGATTATTTCTTACATTAACATATTCCCAAATAGGTTCACTGAGAATATTATGCCAATTGACTTAATTTAAAGGTGCAAGATTTTGATTATGAGCCATAGTACCCAAAAAACATGTGAATTCAATTAGTGTCTTCTTATTAAGACCAATTGTCTGATTAAAAAAATTAAAATTTTGGCTCGTATTGATCTATAGATCTTGCATAAACTTTTTTTATTAAAGTTAGACCTCTCCCCTTCTTCTTCACAAATTCTACATTAAAAAACAATTATTAATGTTAATATACAATAAAAATAACTTAAATAGTAGTATGATATATGATTACCTTTGCATTGACCAATCACAATTTATGTTAAATCCATCCTTGAATAATTTCTATTTTCTTGTACTATATCCATTTCTAAAGAAAAATTAGAAGCTTGAGCTTCTAACACTTTTCTGGTGGTTCTATTTGTTTTTCCATAATTTCATTCAATAGTTCTTACTACCTTAATAAAGAAGATTCTTTTTTATTACTAATATTATCATATTGTCTGCCTTCTTCACCTGCTTATAGCTGTTCTTTAACAAGTTTCTTTTGTTTTTTTCCATCTTAAAAAGTTAACAACATTTTCTAAAGGACATAAAGGTTGTGATCTACCTATCATTCTTCTTAAAAGATTGATCCTTCCCTCTCTATTAAATTTTATGATAATTAAAACCATAGAATGAGCCAAAAATAAATTATAAAAATAGATGTTGTTATGGCACAATCACATGTATAAAAAGTACGTTGTCAAAACAAATGTCAAAAGATGTACTTTTTCATAGATAACAGTTGGTCTTAATGTTATCCTATTATTTTCCATGATTTGACATTGTTATTTACTACCCTCCAAATACTCTTGCTCTCTATATGACAAGTAAGTTGTACCTTTTATCTTATAAATATGATTCCTCTTCAGCTCTTTTCTAAAAACGTTTGCCATAATCTTTGGTGCAACAAACTTGATAGCACATGTTTGCTTCCTCCTTTTTCTCATGATAAAGACCTATAAAAATAAATAATGTTTTATTTAGTTACCATATTTAATGAAAATTAAATAATCACAATAATGAAAATAAAAAAATTTTAATATAAAAGAAAAATAACTAAAGATATTTTATAATCATTAGGACATGCATTTATATTTTTATAATGAAGTCTTAAATCCTTGACAAGTTTTTTTATTACACTAAAAGACCTAAGAATCTTTGCATTGGGAAAGGTTTCTTTAAGTAAACACATAAGATCAGTATAGATTTCATTACTAATTCTATAGGCACACTTAAAAAGATATAGTCAGATGGTGAAAGAAAGTTTAGAAAAACTTTGACAACTAGGATACAATTTTGGTTTCCTTTCTCTACTAACTTAAAGAATTTCTTAGCATTAGCATTAGATCATTACTAACTCCTTCATCTTTATTCCTAAACATGTCATGTAATAATCCATCCATACTATTATGCATTGAACTTTGATTAAAGTCACTTTTATCATCCATATTCAGACTTTCATTAATTGATCCTTCCTCATTAAATTCCCAACGATCATATCCTTGAGCAAATCTATTCACAATTAAATGATCATATATAATAGTTCTTATATACTAATAATAGTTATAACACTTTTTGTAAGGAAAAGAAATTTCATTCCTATTAGCCACCTTAGAAAAAGTTTTTTTCAAGAAACCTCTTAATTACACTCATATACTCATCACTATATCTTAGAAAAGTAATCCAATGCCTATCTCCTTTTTTCATGGCCAACTCACTGTTCATCAAAGTAACATATATAATACCCAATATGTTAACACCCAATAAAAATAACATATATAATAAACCAAAAAAATCATGACACATTTTCACAATGCCAAACATTATGTATACATATTATTATAATACTTTAATATTATTAGCAGCCTTTAAATTGAAATAATAACATGTAAAAAAGGTAGATGTAGATAATATTGTTAAATGTCAGTGTTTACTAACACAAACAAAAATGGTAGACATAGATAATGTTATCAAACACCAGTACTTAATAACATGGATAAAGATGGTAGATGTAGATAATGTTGTCAAACATCAGCTCAATATAACTATTATTTTGAAAAAAACATCACAGGAAACCATTTACTACAAACATTGAGTTTGAACTTCTCATCTTATATCTTGTTGAGGACAACTACCAATTTACTAGTTATAATATTAGAAGTTTTCATATCGAAATCTCACATTTTCTTTTCTACTAACTTAAAATCGCATTTTATATGAATAAGTGTTCTAATGATGCGAATTGTTGACATGAAATTTCAAATATTCATGAACTTTACTCATTATAGATATAACCACATTTAGTACAATGTCCATAAATCATGACATAACAATATCATGAACTGTACTCATGTTCATGTTTATTGCAATTTCAAATATTCATGAACGTTACTCATATTCAAATATTGCAATTTCAAACGTTTATTGCAATTTCCATAAATCATGAAATCTCAAAATCAAGGTTATGTTTTAACATCTTATCCTCTTTAAATCATGCTCATTTCTTAATGGCCTCTTTCCATAAATTAGTTGGGCCATTAATTGGTCAAGGGGTCATAATCAAGTTTCACAATAAGTTTCCTGGATTAACTTCATATAATTTAAAACTAGTAGACCTCTCTTGATCATTTCAAGCTAATGAATTCAGCTTCACCAAACAGTGGTTTCACTTGATATAATTCCATTAAACAAAACAAGAAGAACAGACCCATTGAACAAAATAGGACAAAATGAGAAGAATAGACCAACAACAGATAACCATTAAAATTTGTTAATAATTCAATCAAAACCAATTACTAAAATAAAAATGAACTAGGATGAACGAATGAAGATCCCAAACTATAAGCTTTAAAGGCAGTCAAGAGGGGGGATTGAGTAAAAAAAATTCTTACAGAATTTAAACTTAACGCTTTAATTAATTCAAAATAGTAAAATGTGCAAAAGTGAATAATAACAAGATAACAAACCAATCAATAAACCAACCACACAATAAGTAATAAGTAACGAGAAAAGGGAAGAGAAAGACAAGCAATTTATAGAAGTTTACCTAACTCAAAGATAAGCTACGTCTTTTTTTCAACTACTTGTCAGATATCGTTCTTTAATAATTAAAGAAAAATAATTACAATCTTTTTCTAGACAAAGAGAAGCCTTTACAATCCAATCTTTTTCTAGACAAAGAGAATTCTTTATAACCCAATCTTTTTCTAGAAAAAAAGGAGCCTTGACAATTTTTATTTGGCAAAGAGGAGCCTTGACACACTTAACAATTCCAACAATACAAATAACTCCTTTTTAAGCAACTAAGGACACTTATGAATGTATTTCACTTAAGACATAATTAAGCTAAGGGCTCCAATGCTTTCACTAATGAAATGAAGCTAAGGGCTCCAATGCTTTCACTAATGAAATGAATGATTAGTACAATCAATTAAAGTTTAAATAAACTTGATATGGTAGATTTGATGCACACACAAATTTGTATGATAATGAAACACAATATGAAATATTCACTAAATCCAAATCCGGATATGTTTGATAGATAAGAAAACCAGTATTTCCAAATAGTCAAATAAGCATAAAAAATTTAGTTAAATAACCAATGAAGCTCCTGAGGACTTAAACAAACATAAAATTATAATTTGGAATAAAAAATTCAGATTTAAATGCTCAAACATATGAATGAAAGCAAGGGCATGAAATTTAGATATATTGAAGCATTGTTTAAACTTGGACCCTAAACAGAAGAAATAAGTGCTAAAAAATCAAATAAAAAAACCTAAATAATACTAAAATCATACAACAAATAAAAAATAAACACGTGTACACCCAAAACTGATTTATATAATCAAAAGATACAATTAACACAAAAATAAAAAAATAACGACATTTTAGATACATATTGAAAATAATTTTTAAAATAACTGAAATAACCTTTAAAAAATTCGAAACAAAAATTTAAAACACTCCAAGACACTTGGGAAATCAAAAAATATTTTTAATATCATTTGAGAAACTGATTAAAATGTTCAGAAATATGCTGAAAACTATGCAAAAAATGTTGAATAAATTCGATACTTTTGAAAAAGAATAGGCTTGAAACCTAAGAAATAATCTTCTTAAAATTGAAAAAAATAGAAAAATTTTAAAAACCTTAGAAAAATCGAAAATCACAATATCATAATTTTTGAAATAGATTTATGTATCGAGAATTAATATACAAGTCAGACCAGAACAAAAAGAATCTGTTTCAATGTAGTTGAGAGATAAGGCTCTAACCTATCAAAATAATAAACTTACAATTTTAAAACATTATTAAAAAAAATCAAAAATACTTATTCTAATAGAGAATAGTAATCTTATAATTTAAACAATCAGATAAAAGATGATAGAGATGAGAAATCACAAAACAATGTAAATAGTGGTAGCTTGAAGAGATTGGAGAAGATTAGCCTATCAATCTTGTTTTGAGAACATGAAAACGTGAGTTGAGAGAGTTGAGAGGTCTAGGAAGACATTTGGAAGTGCTTTGTGGCCGCACTCTATTTCTCTTAGCTGCTTTAGGGTTTTTCTTGAATTAATTCTAAATAAGAAAACAAGTAATTCTAAATTAGGAAGCAAGTAAGCATTGGAGGAAGACCTATACTAACTTTAAACAATTCCAAAAAATTTCAGATTTTATCCTAGTATAAAATAGAACTTCAAACAAGTCTTGGGACACAATTTGAGACTATATAACAAATCAACTTAATTTAATTAACTTCAAAAAATGGATTTGCTATGAAATTAAACTTTATGCAACTTAGGAGTGACTACATGCAATGCATGATCAATGTTGAGCTCCTAGGATAATTGGATAATAAGTGAAACTTACAATTGTATGCAAGACTCCCTAATTAAGGTCTTGTAGCTTCCATATCTCTTGTTATTCCTTTAGCTTCATCATAATCCTTCAAACTTCAAGCTTTACACATGGAATCATCCTGAAATAACATATCTTTGAATTTGACCATACAAGCTCAAATTATTAGTAGTAATTATGTTTTATCATCATCAAAACTAATATTGGAACCTTCCTTGATTCACGAACCAATTGGTGTGAAGGAAAGAAATTAAAGCACAAGAGAGAGAATGAACTGGAATGAGGGAGACAGTGACAGACAAAGTGTGGTAAACGAACTAATGCAACGAGAGATAGTGACCGATAGCAACAAAGAGGAAGTGAAGACGAAGGGTGACGGGCGAAGCATGCGAGGTAGAGGTTTTAACTTGGGATAGAACTCTGTTTCAAATGATGGTGTCTTGTTAAATTTGGCTTTTTTGTGATTTTGTTAGCAACATGATATATATATATATTACTGTTAAGTAACTCAAGCAATAACTGTTTTGACATTAAATGCTTGAGCCTTTCAACAAATCATGAGTTTGATTCCTATTACCTCTTTTTAAAATTTTCTTTATTTTATGCTTAATTCAAACAATTATTTTATTTTTATTTTTAAAATGATAATATTTTTTAATCCTTTTAAATAAGAAAATCCTAAAATTTTTAAATATTTGAAATGTTTCAAGAATTTTAAATTTCTAAAATCTTTAAATCTTTTTAAATAATAAAATTCTAATTTTCTAAAAATATATGAAATCTTTCAAGAGGTTATGAGACTTATTCCATGATTATTTTTTATTTTAAAATTCTAAAATCTTTTTAGACTTTTAAATAAGAAAATTCTAAAATTTTTTAGATATTTGAAAACATCCAATATTTTCTATTAAAATATCTTTAAATTAATTTTAAAAATAAAATGTTACATACAAAATTTAAAATAGTAATATTTTAACTGTTGTTTAAAGTTATTTTTAATTAGAAACAGTTCTAATTATTTTATATTTAAGATTTTAAAGTAACCATTTTTTTTGTTTTATTGCCTTTTTAATCTATAGCAACAAATTATTATTATCGTTGCCTTTTTGTATTATTAAAGGTAACACTTTAAAATATGTTGCATTATAATAACTTTTAGCAACACATTTTAAAGTTGTTGCGAAGTTATTGTTATTTTAAACCCTTTTTCCTATAATGGTGCAAGAAAAACTATAACTTGCATATTTCAAACTAGTATAAAGGTTATCTGAGCAGGATAAACTAGAGTTACCTTATGTTTCCTTTCTTAGGTACATCATATGGTTTTCATATGCTTAAATCCTTATCCAGGTGAGTTTCAGCAGGAGTCCAACTAAGTATAAGTAGAAGAAGTCTCCTATATGTTTCTCGCTTTAGTCTAAGTAACATGTAGGTGCCCAATAGCGCCATCCCTTTTTATAATCTGCATTCAATCATCATCACAACTCTTGTATTGGTTCTTGTCTGCATAACTTATACTGTTATCGGTTCTTCTACAATTCTTCCTTCATACACGTCAGAGACAGATTGTTTGTAATTAACATAATCTCTAATTGCTTGTAATGGTTTATATTTAGTTGATTTTTATTACCCCATCATTGTGTATTTTTTACGAATCAAAATGTACATTCGAATCATTCCACAAAATTATATTTAGGAGAATTCTTAGATAAAGAGAGGATCATATTCATAAAGTTTTTTTTTCATTTAAATTATAGTGAGAATTAAGTGGTTAGATCCCATTACTGACTGACGGTCTATCTAATCAATCTGGCTTAAGCTATGGGCATGATATGAACCAAATTAGTTATTTAAATGTATCAAATAGAGTTGAGAAATTGTTTTGTACGATTGAGTATCCAAATTATGGATAAGCTGAACTTCTCATAATATTATTATAACCATACTTCATTCCTCATTTTTAAGTGTTTAATACTTACTTAAACAAAGGAAGAACAACATGAATTTTCTTATTCAAAATCAAAATGACATGATCCACTTAAAATTTTCAGGCCATTGTTATCATGATTTAACCTTTTAAAATTCAACTTCATATTTATTTCATTTGAGCATAGTCTTCATACCTAACATCAATCACTTCATTGATATATTGAACGGTGACACGGTGCTAAAAACATGATTTTGTTGTTTTATTAGTAAAAGACTATTTTATCTTTAAGTTTTCATTTTTTAAAGTTTATATTGTCTTTTGTAGTGATTTGGAGGCAATTTTTATTAGTTTGAATATTACTTTCAATATTTCTATTGAATTTCTTTAGTTTTTCAAAGGCTTTCATATAACCTTTGAAAAATTCAATGCTATATGATGCATTAGGAGGTATCAAAGCAAGAAGTCAATTGGGGGTGATAACAACAGTCTTCGTAAGAGTGTTTAGGAAGCTAAGGCTCCTTTTCTAGGAAACGAAGCATTGCAATGTTTGGAGAAATATATAAAGCAACAGATTGAACACACATTCTAGCATTTTTAGGAGTATCTTAAGGATATGTGGGACTTTTGGATGCTTTAGGAATTAATTCACATAGGAGATAGAGTGACCATAAAAGGCTAGGGGTAGAGATGGCTTATGGTGAACCTATAGATAGACCTGTACCTACAATAAGACAACTAATTTATGAAGAGAACTCAAAGAAAGAAGATTACTATGAACTAAATAGATTGAGGGGCTTCCAAGAGTACGATGGGTGTATGAAGAGAGATGCCTTTAATGGATTTGAAGATAAAGACCCAGGGGATTATTGGTTGAATATGGACATCCCTTATTTCAATGGCAGTCTAGGTATTGACGATTTCTTAGATTGACTTGCAGACATTGACAAATTCTTTGAATAATTGGAGCTTACATATGAGAAAAGAGTTCAGATCATGGCTTGTAGGCTGAAGGGGGGGAGCTTTAGCATAGTGGAAAAGGATTTAATCATGGAGGGAGTGTGAAGGGAAGGGTCCTGTATGTACATGGTATAGAATGAAATTTTTGTTAAAACAACATTCCCTATCACTTGACTATAAGTAAATTTTCTTTTAACAATACTAGCATTACAGTTAGGGAGATTACATAGTACATGAACACACCACAAAGTTTATAAGATTGGAAGAGTAAAACAATCTTCTTGAGTTTGAAGGATAGCAAGTGGCCAAATACTTAGAGGGGTTGAGGTCATTGCTTAGAAATAGTATAAAAAATTAGGTTATCAACATACTTTCGGAAGAAAAGAACATGGCCTTAAAAATGGAGATGATGTTGTAGGAGCACAATAGGAAGATTATGGAGAGTTATACTACTCTAATACCTACTGAAAATTCAAGCCTGCATAGGAGTATACTTCATGTGGCAATTACATGCGGGTTTTAGAGGATAAAGCTGCTGAGAAGAGGTCAATGATAAAGACTCAAGATAAAGAGATGAAAGGACCCAAGAATCCATATGTTAAGTAGATAATGGGGAAGTGTTTTAAATGTAGTCAACTTGAGTACAAGTCTAACAAATGCCCTTAGAGGAAGAAAGTGAACTTTGTAGAGAGGGATGATGGAATCACTTGCAAGGCAAATGGTGATAAGGATGATGAGGGTTTAGCATACGTGGTGAAAAAACTGATGTTAACACTTAAACAGGAGCATCGAACCCAAAGGAATCAACTATTTCATATGAGGTGCACTATTTAAGTTAAGGTACTTGCGCTGATCATTGATAGTGGGAGTTGCAAGTAATAATTTTTTGTAAATGGTTGAATGTCCTCTTCATGAGAATTCTTTTCATTAAATAAGGTTTGTTGTACAATCTATTTTTGGTAAAAGAATATGCATAGGTAAATTAATATTCTAATATAGGTAAGAATATATATACTTTTAATATATTAATTATGGTAAAATAGATATCATAATCTATATAATTTAAATCCATAATTTTTGCCTTTGATACCCCCTCCCCTCAAATTGGTGCTGGATGATTAAAAAGGATAAATTTGTTAACAAAAAAGTGATGTAATTGCTTAGAGAGACCTTTACCAAACACATTGGTAGTCTGGAGAGTAGTGGTAATATATGGGAGAGAGATAACACGAGCATCATATGCGTTGTGAATAGAATGACAATCTACTTTAATATGCTTAGTACGCTCATGATACTGGGTTAGCAACAATCTTAATGACATTAGTATTATCTACATGAAGTGTAGTAGGCTTAATTTGAGGAAATCCAATCCCACCCAATAATCTCCGAAGCCAAATAATTTCATAACAGGTAAGAGATATAACACGATATTCAGACTCAGTTGAGGACTTAGACACTCGGTCTTGTTTCTTACTTTTCCAAGAAATGATAGAGGTACTAAGAAACATGTACCACCTAGTAGTTGAACGTCGAGTGTTAGAACAACCAACCCAATCAACATCACTATATGCAACCAAATAAATAGGAGAATCCACAAGAAAGAAAATACCCCATATAGAAGTTCCTTGCAAATAGTGAACAATACAAAGAACAGTAAATAGATGGAGGTATGTAGGTGCTTGCATAAATTGGCTAACTTGTTAAACAATAAAGGAAATATTAGGTCGAGTGATAGTTAGATAGTTCAGGCTCACTACCAATGTCTATATAAAAAGGGGTCATAGAGAATATCACCCTCATCATGACAATATTTAATGTTCACTTCCAATAGGGTATTAACTGAACGGCCTTCTTGAAGACTAGATAAAGCAATTAACTCCTATATATATGTATGCTGGTGTAAATAAATACCAACAGAGGTAGAATGCGCCTTAAGGATTAAAAAATATTGTAAAGGCCCTACATCATGTGTATGGAAAGAATGCTGAAGACGTTATAGAAGTTGGGAAATCAATTTAGTGTCAGTTCTTGTAATAACGATATCATCAACATATACTAAGAATAAGACGATTATTTTAGTAGTCTTGAAAGAAAATCGAGAGGAATCATATTGACTCTGAGCAAAAGAGAGCTAAGAAGTGTTGAGTGGAACTTATCAAACCAAGCCTGTGGGGCTTCTTTCAAACCATAGAGAGATTGTTTTAGCTTGCAAACATCAACAGATGGTGTGGAAAATAACCTTAGTGGTAAAGTCATATAAATCTCTTCCTTAAGATCTCCATGAAAAAAACGGCATTCTCAACATCCATCTATTGCAATGGTCAACCTTTAGAAGTAGCAATGTCTATAACAAGTCATATAATTATCATCTTTGCTACAGGTATAAATGTTTCCTCGTAGGGTACTCCATACTCTTGTCAATTACTGAGTGCTACCGACCTTACTTTATATCTATCAAGTGATCCATTAGCCCATAACTTAATGGAATATACCAATTTATAACCAATGGGCTTAACTCCAGTAGGACAAGGAACAATATCCCAATTATAATTCTCCTCAAGAGCCTAAAGTTCTTCTTGCATAGCTTTTACCCAACATGCATGTTTAATTTCCTGAGTATAAGAGGTAAGGATTGCAGTATCATTTAAAATAGCAGAGAAACCATATCAATCAGGAGGACATCTTATGCGGGAAGATCTTTAAAATCCACCGAAACTGGATCAGTGTTAGAAAAGGATTTGTGATGTAGGGATTGTCTTCGCTGGTAGAAAAAAAACAGGTTTAAAATGCATAATTGGTAATGAGATATCATCAAATCTAGGAAGCAATATACAATTAGAATGATATACATGTTGTTGAAAATAGTGCTCATATTCAAAGAAAATATGGAAATATGTAGACGATTAGCAACAGCATCATAACATAAATTCCTTTTTGACTAATGCTATAACCTATAAAAGCACATCTTACGGACTGAGTTGTAGTTTATGAAGCTCATGAGGAGGCAAGTGAACAAAACAAACTCATCTATATATGTGTAAATTATGGTAACTAGGAGGCATTCCAAAATGACTATAGTAAGGAGAATCAAAATTCAATTGTTGATCAGGCAGATGATTAATCAAATAAACTATAGTTGACAAAGCTTCTGCCCAAAATTTAGGTGGAACTGAAGACTCCAAGAGTAATGTACAAACCATATCCAATAAGTGACAGGACCCCATCCTATTGGACTAGGCAACCTGCCCGACACTCCATGAAAACCCTCCAGTCGATTATCTTAATCACACTGAAGAAATTTCCATGAAGCTAAGCCTCATTTCCACT
>JAOXYD010000136.1:25571423-25593735 GCA_028565735.1 Pinacopodium congolense | reverse complement strand
TTTAAAAATAATTTATAAATTAAAAATAATTTAAACTGAAATTCTTCAAAATATTTTATAATAATAAAAATATAATATTTTAAATATGTTTTCAATTTCAAAATATAATTTAATAATTTCAATATAATTCAACAATTATTTATAATTGAAAATATTCAATTGTAAAACATTTTTGAATAAATGAAAATTATTATATTGAAAATATAATTTTTATAATAGAATTGCAAGGTTATTTATATTTTAAAATATTATATTTCAATAAATTAATTTTCATATTTTTAAAAAATAAGTTATGTATTTATTAACTAAATTTAGAAATCGTTATATAATACGTTTTGATAAAATATTAATATATTAATCACTTATTATTTTTATAAGAAAATTAATTTTAACCTGAATTGAATAAATTTTAGAAGGTTAATCACTGAATTAAAAAATGTTTAGAAGATTGTTTACTAAATTGAAAATTTTTTAAAAGGTTATTCATTAAATTAAAAAATTTTAAAGGTGAGATTGTATATGTGACACTTTTGTCATATGAACGCTGACATGATAAATTTTTTTTATTACATCAACATAAACTTAACAAAGTTAACGATTTTACTTTAATTATAAAAACTTAAGATTAATCACTACATAAAATTTTTTTAAAATTTTGTCACTCAATTAAAAAATTTTAAAATTTTAGTCATTTGTATGATTATCCCCTTGGCCCTTAAAAAAAAAAAGAAAGAGTAAAAGATGATACAATTGAAATAGATAAAAGATGATACAATTGAAATAGATATTCTGATTGAAAATCTTGCTATTCTAATCCCGTTGAATATTTTTTACGAACTCTAACTCATTCACTCAATATTAGATAAAATGTTGAAAGAAATCAAAACCTAAAGAAAACTAAAACCTAAGTAAGTCCTCAAGAATAAGAACCTCACTATACCTCTATTATTTTTGTTATTTTTTCTCCTCTCCTCTCATCAAGCTCCTTCTTTATAGCTTTTCTATGACGCTTGCTATCATTTCAAAACCCTAAAACGTTTCAAGGATAAATTAGACCTTTTGGAAAATTTTTCATATGCAAAACAAAAATTGAATTTGAGTAAAATGGCGGTCATTATACAGGAGCACTATTCTACTTTTTGCATCTATAAGTAAAAAAATGATATTCAAAGATATCAAGGGTGCTGTTTAAGACAACAATAGTACTTCTATTTTCTTTTTCTTTTGCAAAAATGATGCCATTTAGGTGGGAAAAAACCATTTTACTTCTATTTAATTTCATTAAAAAAATATCCATTTATGCATTTTGGACTCTAAATCCAAAATAAATTTGAAATTCAATGAAGGACTCGTAAATAGAGAAAATTACTTCAAATAATAGGTAAAAACATCAAATATTATAACTTAAAAGTTATCCAGTTTTCCCACTAATAGTATCTCTATATTTTGTCCAAAAAAGTGCAATGCTCCAATATTGTAAAAGTCATTGAAAATCTTACTAGAATAATATTGGAGAATAGTATTGGGCTTAACTCAGCTCTAGTCAAAAGTGGCTCATAGTAGTAGGTAGTGTTTCCTTCATGTATCGTTTCTAATGCGTTCCTTTGTCGTGCCATGCTGGTGTTATTGTCAGGACCCTTTGGGGCCTTGGGGACTATGTTTTGTGCTTCAACCCAATCCAATTCCCAAGCCACCCCTCTTCCATGTATTCATAAGTAATATCTTGTTTAATTGAATTTTAATTTTTTATTTTTTAAAAAATAAAAATAAAATAAAATACACAAATATAATACAAAAACTGTAAAAGAAAACATAATAACTAATACAAAAATACAATAACTACAATAAAAAATTACAACTCACAACCTAACTAAACATCTCTTAAATAAGTGATTTGATGAAAGGACATGGTTATAAGACTAGTTTAACGTTGTCCCACTCTAAAGTTTGATCTCTTTCTATGTTGAAACTTTGCAACAATGTCAGTATGTATATGAGAGCCAAAGGGAAAGACCCTGTGGATCAAAGTTGAAGGCAGACCATTCACTTGAACTTGTCACTTCTTAGCCAAAAATCTGTAGGAATTCCACAAACTAAAGAAAAGGATAGGAAACCAGCCTTCCACTACACCAAGGTCATGCCACTAAAGAAGTCGCCTGCCTTTTATGGATTTCTTTTCAAGCTCATCCATCACCTCATATCTTCAAGTCCTTAAAACACAACATGACTTCAGATTTTTTATTATTTTTTTCACTTCTAGAAGTAAATGTTAGGCTTGTCAATTAGCAAAGAGTATTAGCTTGAATATTTAACCATAACTAGTCATCTCATAAATAGTTTATTAAATTACTTTCTACTTTTACTTCAACATGTTTTGAATAGAATATGAATAATGTTTCACGAAACAAACTAACTCATAGAATCTGTCTTTCATATATATTTATTACTTTAAAGGTCTTGCATTCTAAGCTGTAGTTAAAAATTTCTCGAATCAATATTGGGTTCTCACACATTCTTACAACCTTTTTGATCTCGTAGTCAAACTGGGTAACCCGACAATCTCCATTGCATTACATCACACCCACTGTATTACAAAATCATGCAAGAAAACGACATGATTTCTTCCTACTCGTATGCCCTTTTCCTTTTTTTCATCTGATCCTACTACCCACTACTTTTGCAGTCACGACTTGCCGTTTTCACACCCCAACATAGATAAAAAAGCAGCCATTGTCATACTTTTATCATGACAACCACCTTCCCTTCCACTTCCACCACCCCCCACCGCCATCACCACCTTTCATTTCCATCATTTACACCCATCACGGCCTCAATTCTTAATCACAAAAACTATGTGTTCCATGCTATTAAATGCACATTTTTTTTCTTAGGAAAGACAGAAGAGAGAGAGAGAGAACGAGACAGTCTCTGTGTGACTTTTCGTGTCTAGATTACAGTGTCTCCACGCCAATTAAAAAGGAACTCATGGTGAATTCAAATTAAAGAAAAAGAGGAAACAAAGATGAAAGGGGTTATCTTATTCATTTTAGTTAGGGCGGTTAGATTTTTGTAGTTTGGAGGAGAGAATTTTTTTATTCTTGTAGTAGCAAGAAGATTGGCCATGGTGAGGATAAGAAGGATTGGTCTTGAAGGGGTATTAAGATTGAAAAGCTTCTAGGTCTAGAGGAGTAATTAGCTATAAAGTTGTGATGTTCTTAGATGTGATGGATTGTGAATTTATAATGTAAAAACTAATCTTTTCAACGAAGTAATTACTTATTTGGAAGGATCTTTTTTATGTGATCTTAAATTTGCAAAAAGAGGTGGTGTTTATTTCTAAATGAAATGATAAGGATTAAGATGAAAGTCGAACTTTTTTATTCCTCTCTTTGTTGCCAATATCTCTTCGTAAATTGTGAAATGCTTTTCTGATTCTTTGAACCGACTATTAGCATGTGCACAATTGAATCTTTTTCCTTTTATGTCTTTGATTACGAGTACTCAATAATTCTTATTGGCATGTGTCTGTAGTTTTCTTTATCAAGAATTTTTAAAGTTGGTGGATACTGATTCATCTTCTTTAGGTATTGCACTGCCTTTTTTTGGCTATCACTCTACACTGAAGAATCCTTATGGTATCTCCTAGAGAGTTAGTGAGCTTTAATTTCTAACAGACAGGTCTTGAGAGTTTAGTATCCATAGGAAAAGGGTTTGTGTGTTTCAACTAGTATACCTAGAATCAACCATTATTATCTTCATATATCTCTCAACTCTTATAGAGATTATTTTATCATAGGAGCTCAAGTCAAGTACAACTTATTTGTTCTTTGATCATCTATGTCTTTGCCTCTTGTGCATGCCCCCATATATATGAGATATATATCTTATCATGCGTTTGTGCGTGTCCCCATATATTTAAGATAGACATACATATATATATATATATTCATATATCTTATAGAGATTATCTTATCATAAAGACTTGCACAAACAGATATGGGGACACACACAAGTTGCATAGGGATAGATGGTTAAAGAACAGATGGGTTTTACTTGACTTAAACTCTTATGATAAGATAATCTCTATAAGAACTTTGAGATATATGAAAATAATAATAACATAGTTTTCAGGTATGCTACCTGTGACACAAAAACTCTTTTTCTACTAGTATTAAACTCTTAAGGCCTGTTTTTTAAGAATCAAAGCTCACTATGTCCCTATATAATTTAAAACTTAAACAAGATCAACAGTCCGATAAGTTCTCTTATAAATGAAAGTGCATAGTATACTTATATCTCTATATAACTAACATTATATTATAAGAGAATCAAACTTTTAGAAGAAAGAGAAACTTTGAAAGAGAAGATACGAAGGAAACATACCAATTTTATTTCTAATAACCCCTTTAAATACATCGATGGTAAGCCTCTGCTTATATAGGCAAAGAGGCATACAAACAGAAAAAATATAATAATTGAAAGTTAGGTCAATAAGAGCTTATTAAAACTAATAATACATACCATACCCTACAACTTTAATAGTTATCATACCCCACATAACTTTCATAATTATACAAGTTTCCTTTAAGGATAATTATTGGGAAATATAAGGGTCTACTAAGGAATCTAATCATGGAGCTGAAAAAGATGATTGAGTCCGCTTGTCATCATTATCTTCATCTATCTTTTTTAATTCTTCAATAAAATTTGTAATTTCTCTCTCATCAATAATTGACAGGTCATTAAGTGGATCTTCTGCATCTTGAAAATTAGAGTCAATGGATTAAAAGGGTCTTAGGATGTCAAAGCCTAAAGCAATAAAGCCTTCCTTAATATCAAGGGTGTCAAAGTTGAACATCTCTGGTTCTCCTACAATGAATTCTCTTGGATAAGGCCTAATGGGAGGGTAGTAGTCAGCTGAGGCCTATACTTAGGGAAATGGTTTAGACTTTCCAAGAACATCTTAGACCATCGAGTACATTTCTTTTATATAGAGGCCACTGACGTGAGGTTCCATAGAAGTATGCTTGGCCAATGGTATAAAGATAACCATAAGGAGTTATAGTATATGGCCTATGAAAAATGAAGAAACATCAAGTGTTCTATTGGTTGAGTAAAACATAGCAAAGATTATCCTTATTAATAATCTAGCAGAGTTGCTGTCTCCAGAGAGGCAATGGTTGATACTATTCCATGAAAGTCTACAATGGAGAACTTTCATTCTTTTTATCATATAAATGGAGATAAATGTGATGAGGGGCAAGAACAATAGCATATGCATGCATGGCTAATAATGCCCAGAGATACCATAAGGCTTCTTCAGTAAGATTTCCTTTAATAAAAATAATTAAGGGCTTTTAAAATTAAAATGAGAAGGATTAGATATTAATCCTTTCTTCTAGAGGAAGTGGTCCATAAAGTAAAAGAGGCTCTCTTTTGCTATCTTATTAACTCTAGTTAGGGTGGTCAAATTTTTATTGTTTAGAGGAAATAATTTTTTATTCTTGCAGTAGTAGGACGATTAGCTATGGTTAGGATAATATGGATTGACTTAGAAGGGGTAATAAGATTGAAAATTTTATGAGATTTAGATAAGTAATTAGCTATATAGTTGTGATGTTCTTTAATGTGACAAACTGTGAATTTATAACGTGAGAAACAATATTTCCAACGAAGTAATTACGATATTTTTTGAGTGATCTAAAATATTTGGGAAAGAATTGTTGTCCATTTCTGTAGTGAAGTGATAGGGATTGAGATGAAAGTTGAATTTTTTCCCTCTTTACTGTTAGTATTTTTTTATAGAATGTGTGATAATGGTTTTCTGATTCTTTGAACTGGGTACTGGCATGTCCATAGTATAATCTTTTCTTTTCTATATCTTTTATTAAGATCGTTCCCTAATAATTTTTGTTTGCATTCATTTGCAATATCATTTTTCCTTTATTAAGAATCTTTAGAGGTGGTGGATGCTGACTCACCTTCTTTAGGTACTAGACTACTTTTGTCTAGCTATCACTCCATGGTAGGGGATTCTTCTTTAATAACTTTGACAGTTGGCATGTGTAATAAGAGATATGTAGAATAAGGTCTCTAATATAATTGATTATCCTTAAGATCTATTAAATCTATTTAGCACAAAGATTTTTATCAAGAAAATTGAGCAATTCCTCAACAATATATAGGTTAAGGTGGTAAAATTCTTCTTGAAATTTCATAACTAGATATTTAATTTAGGCCCAACCTATTTGGTTCTTTCAAGCCAAAATCATGATGTCATATGTTTTTATTAGGTCTAAAAGGAATATTAATAATTTTTCATATTCCTTTTAGATCTTAGATAACAATAATATATCATCAATATGGACCAAAGTACTCTTCAAAATAGGCTCATATACCATGATCATAACTCGTTAGAATGGTGATAGGGCTACATTAAGCTCGAATGGCATGACCTTCCATTAGCATTGTGCATGGGGTATACAGAACGTCATCTTATATTTATCTTTTAGATAGATACCTAATTGCCAAAACCTTACCTTTAAACTAAAATTTGAGAAAATCTTTGCTTTCTTCATGAATAATACTTATGTATCAATTTTCACTAAAGAAAACTTGTCGTCCTATAGGAAAGAATTCAGAGTTTTATAATCAATAACCCATCACTTCTTTCCTCTTTTTATTTAGGTTCATTTTTCAATGTAAAAAGCCTGCAAGCCCAATCAAAGTTTGTAAGCTCAATCAACCCTTGTTTCATCAGAGCAACACACTCTTTTTGGGCTAACTAAGGTCTTTAGGATTCATATGCTAATGGTTGGCCTTTGTAGGGTTGATTAACAATTTTATGTAAAATTTTGAATTTCCTCTTCATAAGGATCCTTGTCATTAAATGATAATTACTGTGCAATCTATTTTTGACAAGAAAATATACACAACTATACTAATATTCTAATATAGGTAAGACCACACACACATATATATACAACTAATATACTAATTATGGTAAAATAGATCTTATAATTGCAGCTATAATCTTTGTAATTTTAATCCATAATTTCTACCATTGATATCCCCCTTTAAATTGATGTTAGAGGATCAAGAAGCATTAATTTTTCAATAAGAAAGTAATGTTGTTGCTTGAAGAGAGTTTTAGTAAACACATCTGCAGTATTGAGAGTATTGGTAATATGTGGGAGAGAGATAACACGAGCATCATATGCGTCATAAATAGAATGACAATCCACTACAATGTGCCTAGTGCACTCATGAAATAC
Organism: Pinacopodium congolense; assembly: GCA_028565735.1. Classification (NCBI taxonomy): domain Eukaryota; kingdom Viridiplantae; phylum Streptophyta; class Magnoliopsida; order Malpighiales; family Erythroxylaceae; genus Pinacopodium; species Pinacopodium congolense. The sequence goes on along the minus strand of JAOXYD010000136.1, from coordinate 25,586,461 downwards.
TGGGTTAGTAGCAATCTGAATGGCACTAGTATTATCCGTATGAAGTGGAGTAGGTTCAATTTAAGAAAATTTAAGCTCACCTAATAGTCCCCGAAGCCAAATAATTTCATAATAAACAAAAGATATATCACGATATTCAAACTTATTTAAGGACACAGACACTTGATCTTGCTTCTTACTTTTCCAAGAAACAAGAGAGGTACTAAGAAACATGCACCACCTAGTAGTTAAATGTCAAGCGTTAGAACAACCAACTTAATCAGCATCATTATATGTAACTAAACGAATAAGAGAATTCACATAAAAGAAAAGATCTCGAGCAGAAGTGCCTTGCAAATAGTGAATAATGTGACGAATAACAAATAGATGAAGGTGTGTAGGTGCTTGTATAAATTGGCCAACTTATTAAATAGTAAAGGAAATATCTGGTCGAGTGATAGTTAGATAATTCAGGCTCCTTACCAATTATCTATATAAAGAGGGATCAAAGAGAAGATCACCCTCATCATGACAATATTTGGCATTTAAGTCTAAGGGGTTATCAACTGAATGGTCTTCTTGAAGAACGACTAAAGTGATTAACTCCTGGATATATTTATGCTAGTGTAGATAAATACTAGTATGGGTAGAATGCACTTTAAGGCCTAAAAAATATTATAGAGGCCTTAATTCCTTTATATGGAAAGATTGCTGAAGACGTTGTCTAAGTTGGGAAATCAATTTACTATCAGTCCCTATAATAATGATATCATCAACATATAACAAAAGTAAGAGGATTCCTTTAGTAGTCTTGCAAACAAATAAAGAGGAATCATACTAATTCTAAACAAAGAAGAAGCTATGAAGCGTTGAGTGGAACTTAGCAAACAAAGCACGTGGGTCTTGTTTCAAACCATGGAGAGATTGTTTTAACTTGTAAACATCAGTGGATGGTGTATAAAATAACCCTAGTGGTGGAGTCATATAAATCTTTTCCTTAAAATCTCCATGCAAAAAGGCATTCTTAACATCCATTTGTTGCAATGACTAGCCTTTAGAAGCATCAATGGATATAACAAGTCACACAGTTGTCATCTTTGCTACAAGTGCAAATGTTTCCTCATAGTTTATCCCTTAAACTTATCAGTTACTAAGTGCCACCAACCTCGATTTATACCTATCAAGTGAGCCATTAAACAGCAACTTAATGGAATATACCCATTTAAAACTAATGGGCTTAACATTAGTAGGACAAGGAACAATATCCCAAGTATGATTCTCTTCAAGAGCTTGAAGTTCTTCTTTCATAGTTTTTACCCAACATACATGTTTAGTTGCCTAAGAATAAGAGGTAGGAACTGTTTATCATTTAAAATAGTAGAGAAACCATATCGATCATAAGGATGACTTATGCAGGAAGATCTCTTAAAAGCAACTGAAATTGGATTAGTGTAAAAAAGGATTTGTGATACAGAGGATTGTCATCGCTGATAGACAAAACCAAGTTTAAAATACTTAATTGATAGTGAGATATCATCAAATCTAAGAAGCAAAATGCCATTGGAATAAGATACATGTTACTGAAAATAATATTCTGTTAAAAGAAAATCACATTTCTGGAAATACTTAGATGATTAGCAACATCATTATAACATAAAAAGCCTTTTTGACCAGTGTTATAACCCATAAAAACACATCTTACAAACTAAGCTATAAGCTGGTGATGCTCATAAGGAGGCAAGTGAACAAAGCAAACACATCCAAATGTGTGTAAATTATGGTAGTCAAGAGGCATATCGAAAAGATGGTAGGAAGGAGAATCAAAATTCAATTGTTGAGAAGGCAGATGATTAATCAAATAAACTATAATAGATAAAGCTTCCACTCAAAATTTTGTTGGAACTAAAGACTCCAAGAGTAACGTATAAACTGCATTCAACAAGTGAAGATTTTTACGTTCAGCCACCTTATTCTGTTAAGGAATATAAGGACATGATCGTTGAGATATGATATATTTCTATTGCAAGAATGCTTGAAATTCATGTGATATATATTCATCACCATTATCTGATCGTAATACCTTAATATAGGTCAAGAATTGTATCTTAATATAAGCTAAAAAGGGTTGGAAGGAACTCAAAACCTTAACTTTGGCATGCAAGAAATATATTCAAGTAAAACGACTATAATCATTAATAAAAGTTACAAAATATTTATGTTATGCATGTGAAATAATAGGAGCAATACCCCAAACATTGGAGTGTATAATCTCAAAACATGTATTGGCCTTACCACTAGTATTAGGGAAAGGTTAGGTTTTACTTTTCCCTAGTTTGCAAGTAGAGTGATTAAGAGACAAGCTATAAGTTGAAACTGTATCTTTACTACTAAGAAAACCACACTTCATTAAATTAGAAAAAAATCACATTATTTGGATGGCCTAATCATTTATGCCAAATGGCTACCTTATTTTAACAATAAAAGAAGCTAAAGACAAAGCTCTAAGAATATTAGATTGCAACAGAAATAATCTTTCCACTTTAGGCCCCCTCATAATTACCTTCCTTAACACTTGATCCTACACAAGACAATCATTATAAGAGAAATGCACATCACAATTATTGTACACCATTTAACCAAAAGAAATTAAATTAGTAGACAGTAAGAAACAAATACATGAGGAATATAAGGTCTGATATCACCAATGGTTGTAATTGGAAGATTACTTCCATTAGCTATCTGAATATTTTATGTACCATTATACTCTCGTATATTACATAATAAATCTAATGAGCCAGTCATGTGGTTTGATGCCCCAAAATCAACAATCTAAGGAGAAGAGACAGCAATACCTTGACCCTGAAATCTAATGGTAGAGAGTGTAATGAAAATCATTTGTTGTAACATTTTTGGAGTAATAATAAGCTAGTTGGGGCTAGTGATTGTAGATGTAAAATCAGTAATTTGATGATTTGAAATGATAGCTTTAAAAGCTTTTGCTTTTTGATTTTCTGGACGTATAGGGTATTCTTTGATAATGTTTCCATTTTGCTTACAGTATATGCAGACTTTCTTGCCACAATTATGAGCAATATGGCCATAATCCTAGTAACTGTAGAAATGCATAGGTATTTTTGCTCGATTCTTCCCTTTAGCAACACAAGCAACATTGACAACCTTAGTTGTCTCCACCTATTATAGATTGTGTAGCCATGCTTTTTTCTTCATGTATTAATTCACCTAAATAGATAACTAAAGAAGGACTTGGATTTCTATTCAGTAATCCAGCCTGGGTAATCTCAAATTCTGATCTTAGTTTCATAAAAAATTGATCTCACTTACTATCGTCATGAACTACTTGAAGGCTGGTTAAGGCCTCTTTAAACACCTTAAAATAGATAATACTAAAATATTAGCTCCATAAGTTAATAAAAGCTTAATAATATTGCTTAATAGAGTGATTACCTTGGCTGATCTCGAATTCAAGTTGAAGACATATTGCATTATTATCTTGATAATATATACGCTTGAGATAATCCCACATCTTTTTAGCTGTACCAAAAGAGCATCAATTGTTCACCATATAACCTTCAATAGATGCTTAAATTCAAGAAATAATTTAGGCACCCTTTGTCTCCCATTAACTGAATTCTTTTTTCATTAATAGGATTAGGAGAAGTCCCATTTATATGACTCTAAAGCTCCTTCCCTTTCAAAAACATCTTGGACTGAAATTCCCATGGAGCATAGTTCTTTCCTGTAAATTTGGTACTTAAAGTTTCTGTAGTCATTCTTAAAAGAAAATTAGATTGGAAAAAATCAAAGTGAAGTTGTTGGTTAAAAATTAATTAACTCAAAACCAAAAAATAGACTAGAAGCTTACAGTGTTGGCTTAACAATTTTGTGTAATTGGTTGAATGTATTCTTCATGAATGTCCTTTCCATTAAACAAGAGTTGTTATACAATTTATTTTTGATAAGAAAATATACACAACTATACTAATATTCTAATATAGGTAAGAATAAATGTACATCTAATATACTAATTATGGTAAAATAGATCTCATAATCTTAGCCATAATCTCTATAATTCTAATCCATGATTTTTTTCCATTGATATTAATGTCTTTGTTTCACTTGAAGAGTAACTGTATAAAGAATTCAAGATTTTTTCATAGTGGATTAGGATGGTCAAATTAATCATGACTATAAGGACAATAACGTAAAATTTGATATATGATATCCTTGTATTATAATGAGACTTCTTGCATCTTAAACATGTTACATATATTCATATAAGCATTGAAGAAATTCTTGTATTTGATCCCTTCAAGAAGAATCGTTAACTTTTTAGCATGGTAATATGAATATATCTGGATTGAGTAAATGGCTTCCTAGGATCTTTGTCCATACGATGTAGTTTGGGAAAAACTTTATTCCAATCTTATTCTTGTTTTTTTATGTTGAAAAATCAATCTTATTCTTGTTAATAAGACCACTTTTGAAAAAATCTTCATCAGCCACTTTAAATAACTCCTTATATAGCTTCTAAGCTTTTGGACAAAGAATACAAGTTTTATAACACTTTTATAGGATCCAGTATCAATATATCTAAAGGCTTTAATTGGTTAGAGGTGAACAAAAGGTTTGGGAACTGAATATGGTTATCGCTATATTTTAATTAATGGTTTATGGAGCATATATATTGGATTCTGTTCCTCTTCTTCAATGGATGATTCATATTTCTAATCAAATAAAGATATAGAAATAGTAAATTTAACCTCTTCATCTTCATTGGGCTATTTTTTAATAATGGATTCAATATCTTCATCATTTCTGATAAGCATAATTGCCTTAATAGACTTTAGTATTTTCAAATCTTTCTTTATCTTGTTAGGACATTGTCTTGTAAAATGTCCAAGTCTTCCACATCAAAAACATCAATATGTTTTTCATGCTTCATGGGTCACTTCTTGAAAAAAACAAACAATTTTTTCCTTTCTTCTGAAGGTTTTATGATAACCTCCAGATTTTGGATAACCTTCATATTTTATTTTCTTAAAAGGGGATTTTTGTATGACAAACACACTCTACTTTCTCCTTGCACTTCATTTGTGGTTGTTTGGGACATGGCCCTCCCTTTTTTCATATTTTTTAATAACTTTGGTTGCTCACAAGTTTATCCAAAGTTGCTAAAGTGAGATGATAGATTTTTTCAAGAGAGATTTTAGCCATGTCTTGATGTAGAGAGTTGATAGACCATTGAAGGTTAGGTTGAAGCTTATATGGCAATAATTCTTTGAAAGTAAATCTAAAATTGATGTCATTATATCCATTTAGCATGTGATATTTCTCCAACATAACTTGAAAATGTTTTTGAAGATCTCTTTTTTCCAATGAGAAACACTTCATCTCAAAGTGTTCTTGAAGACTTTGTCTATCAATTAGTTAAAAACCTCTAATAAACTCTTTGTAGATCATTCTAAGTAAGGTGCTAGCCTCTAACAACCTTATAGCTTGTATTTTCCTGCATTCTCTAGTACTTTGAAACTATTCTCAAAGATTGCCTATCATCTTTAAAGCGAATTCCATTGAAATTTCTTCAAGATTAGCATCAGGTCTCATCATCTGTAAGTTAATTGGTGGAGCTATCACTGCTCACCAAATAATAAACCTAACAGAACCTTACTCTATAATAAGGCAAGTCAAAGTTGATTTTATAAAGAATTGGTTGCGTTTTATAGCTATTCCTAATGTTGCGCGAAGGAAAAAGAAAAGAAAATAAAACCCCTAATGCAATGTAATTAAAAAAATGAAAAGACAATTAACAAATAGAAGATATTATCTGAATTTATAAATTATATTCAATCATAAAAAATATAAATTATGCTATTCATAAGATGCTATCTTATAGACACAAACAAACTTTTACGTCCTAAGTTCCTCCAATTTTAAATAAGTCCTATATGATAGAAAACTTACCCCTAACCATGTGACAACTTAGAGTAAGTTCTCTAAATTTAGTGGCACGACAGCATTAACACACTAGAGAACAACTAACCTAAGCTAGAATCACATACTCTTGGACTTTGTGCCTCATAGAATTAGAATCCTAGAATAATTGATTAAGTTTACCTATAAAGTCAATTAACCTATCGCCACTTATAGATTTTGCTAATGATGATTATGGATCAAAAACTAAAACCTAACAATTGAATGAGAAATTATACGTAGGATGGCCAATCTTATGAATTAATCCCTAATTCATGGCAATCCGAATTCCAATTCAGTCCTACTATAAATAATAGTGCTCATTCATATCCCAACTCTAATCTCACATCTATAACTCAATTACCCATTAAATATCTTCATCCTAAAGAAAACCTAAGCTAACACAATGAAATTAATATAAACACAAACTTAAATTAACAATATCAAAAGGGTAAATTCAAAAATCACAAAGTAACGAAGATCAATAAGGCTAAAAAATTGAGGAATAACAACTATATTAACAAAAATAAAGGTTTACAATTATTTAAACAATACCTAAATAAGATACATAAAGAACATAGCACGAAAATGGAAAGACAACAGCAATAACACAAATAAACTAGAGTTTAATATGTAAACTAACTAAGTCTAAAGTTTGAACATGAAAAAACAAGAAAATTACAAGAAAACCCAAGGGAACACTAAGGAAAAACATAAACAACAAAGGTTGCCCCAAGTGGGGAGCAAAACTGATGAAAATCCTCCTTTTTTCTTATATGCATCCTCATTAGGGTTTGGAAGTGAAATATCAAGCTTGTCGTTGGTTTTGACTGAAAATAGCAATTTTTGTTCCTTCAAAAGTGGTTTATTAACCATCAATGGTAGTCTGGATTCAACCACCATTGATGGTGCTGGAAAGCAACCTAAACATTGGTTGGTTGACATCTTCTATCTCTTTTTATGTTTTCTGCTCTAACTTTTCTTACGCACCTCTGATGGCCATGAAATTTGGTATGTAGCCTCAAATGATTTTCTTGCATCTTAAAATTTTTTAGAATAATATAATCTCTAAAAGTGCACCAATTGCATCACCTAAGTCACCTACACCAAAATCGATACTTGTTTAAGCTTCTATTGATCTTCTCTTGATGCATCCTTCATAGCTTAACATACGACATTGAAATTTTGTAAGGAACTTCATAATATGATGCTCTAAGTCCTCAAATTAGTTCCACACCTGTTCTACTTCCAATTTCGCGCCAAATCACTCCCAAACTTGGTTCTTTCAACTATTATTTGTGTTCAATTCTTAAATCTACATGTAAACTCAATATGAACACAAAATAAGTATTTAAACACCTAAATAGGGATGAAATCACATTGGAACTCATATAAAAATTATCATAAAATACATTCCTATCTATAATTCAACTACTAAATTCATGACGACGAGCTCTTTACTTTCTCGGTGGAATATCATTAAAGATAAACTAAGGTCTAGAAGTTAGTCTATAGGTGGACGTTGTCGGGGATCGAACTAGTTCATTCATGAATTGTTAATTGTTAAATTTTGGTTCTACTTCCATATGTTGCTAGAAGATTAGGGAATTGCCATCATTATTATTGAGATTTAATTCAAATAAGCAAACTGTTTGGAGATATTAGAATCATTTGTGAAAGATTTATGACTATCAGAATTATTTGAGATTGAGTGGGGGACAGGATGAAGGGTCACTATATGTTCTTGCATAGGCTCTTTGTCCTTTCTATTAGGTTAGACACGTTGTGTTTTAGGCATTGAAATGGATGGTGCTCTTATTTGAAGGAGTTCTTGAGAAGACTCAACGAGTTTAGGAACGGATGGTGAAGGGATATCCTTTCTCTCATTTTTAGGTTTCTAAGATCTTGTTGGTGATGCTTGTTTAAACAATAGGTAAGCCATTTTGAAAACTTTATCATATTTAAATGCTTCAAGATAGGAAGGTATTGTATAGGTAGGTTGTACAATCAAGAAGGAAAAAAGATGAGCATCATAAATGGTTTTCAATTATCCCTTCGAGATGTTTGATTCAATTCGTTTGAGTTCTTCCTTGACTCTTTAGAGCTCCTTCTCTTTTCTAGTGAAATTTGGCCTAAAGTAATAAGAAGCAACATATTTTTGCAGAACAAAATATGGTTGTGCCATTTAATGCACCAAATTGTTATATAATCTTTATACTTGAGAAGAAACTTCATTAACCTTATTATGTGTCTCCTGAGTTTATTGTGATAAACCCTCTAGCTTAGAATCTATTCTCCGTAAGACTCTATTTTGTATAACTACATTCTCCATATGTTAATTAAGGACTTCTTCAGTAAGGGAGATAGGGATATAATTTCCTTGTGGCAATATCCTTATTGGTATGACGTATGGTTTAGATGTAATGAGGGTTACTTCATTAGTTCTTCTCTCCAAATAAGGAAATTCTTCTTCATGTGGCCGCATCATCATACATAATATATGATTAGGGATCCTCTCTATAATGATCGATGTTACAAAATTAGGACCTTTTGAAACAAGCCAATGTTCTTTTCGAGTTGTCTTAGGAGTTCATATAGCTTTTTACTTTTATGTTGAGGAGTCTTAAGACCATTATAAGGTTTAGATCAAGGTTATCGATTTAGTCTTACGATGAGAATCATCTCTAATGTTGATATTTAGATTTCTTTTAAGGCTTTCCTTTGCGTTTAGAACAAGAATATAATCTTCATCGTTAGACATCCTTGCATCCAACAGCCACATTCTAAGTCACATATAAAAAGATCCACATTTCAAATAAAATGAATATTGATATGGCTAACATATACTCAATGTCCATCAGGTCCATCAGGATGAACATAATTGATTGGAGGGCTACTTTTGCTTTCTTTGCGGTAGAAGGATAATGTTATCATTAAGATTTGTGTAGATATCCTTGAAGACTCTAGTTGTTCTTCCCCTGGTTTGGTTAAAATTGATTAGACAATCCCATCCTTCATACTTTTTAGGACAAGATGGGCTATACTAATCCTTCATACTTTTTAGGACAAGATGAGCTATACTATGTATTAAATGGTGATGAGGAGCATAACACTCCTTTTTATAATTTATGATCCATTGCAAAGGCATCAAACTCTTTAAATCTTTTGCTAGCAACTATTTTGGAATTTATATTATGGTAGTCACATCATGAGATCAATTAGTCATCATATACAAAGCATCTATTATAAAATTTGAAAAGCGAATATCTATGACACGATTTTACAGTAGATAGATGATCTAATGATGTAAAGTTACTATGATTATTATTAGATCTTGCTTTACTCCAGTGATTTGAATTTAGACTTTATCCTTTCAATTAAGGTAGGATCAACTAAATTAATATTAAAGTTAGGGTTGATGGTTAACATCTTTTATTTGTTCTATTATTAATTTAAAATTTTATGTATATTGATAAGGATGTATTTTATGGTATTTCCATATGATGTTTCAATGTGTTTTAATTCCTATTTTATGTTTAAATGCTTAATTTATATTAATTTTAAGTTTACATGTAGATTTAACCTTATGACACAAATATAAAGTGAAAAAAATCAAGTTTAGAGAAGAATTAGAGCAAAATAGAGTAAGGGGTTGCTGTTAGGTGACTTTAATGGTGGTTTGTCCAACACTTCAACAACACCATTTAGGTCATTTCCAACTTCTATTTGGCTCATTTTCTAGAATTATCAACAGTGGTTTAAGCGGGGGTTATTGAAGGATTGTTAAAGGTTATTGATAGTCAAACACATGCTATCTTACCCTAAAAAAAGAGAGCAAACTTGACTTTTCACCCCTAAATCTTCCTAATCCTAAAAGGGGACATATAAATAGATAAATAAGAGCAATTTTGTTAAGTTTTTCTCCCCACTTAGGGTAGCCTTTATATTTTGGTGTATTTTCCTTAGGTTTTCCTCGTATTTTCATGTTCTTTTCATATTTTTTCATGTTCAATTCTTAAATTGAATAGTTTAGGTGTAGAACTTTGGTTTTATTTGTGTTTTTGTAGCTATTTAGCTATTTTCGTTTATTTTTTCATGTATTTATTTTAAGATTTTTCTTGAATACTTGTTGAACCTTAGATTTTTGTTAATAAAGTGATCATCTTTAAATTTCAGCCTTATATTTCTTATTTTCTCTATAATTTCTGTATTTCACTTTCGATTTCCTTTAATTTTAGTTTATGTAATTATCAATTTCATTATGTTAGCCTAGTTTTCTATTGGGTTGGAAGATATTTAAGGGGTTAATGGCTTAAGATTGTGAGAATTGAATTGGGATTTCATGAGTTTTGTGTTTTTATGTTATGATTCAATAAAAACTTTGATTTGATACCATAAATTAGGGATTATTCTTAGGATTGATCACCATATTAGTAATTTCTAATTTAATTGGTAGGATTAAGCTTTTGTTTCGTAATTATCATTAGTAACTACCATAAGCGGTGATAGTTTAATTGATTTTATAAGTGAAACTTAATCAACTTAGCCAAAAGTATTGATTCTTTAGGTTATATGATCTAAACTTTCTAGATTATGGTCTAAGTTAGTTGTTCCCTAGTTTTTAATGTTGTTACACTTTTGAATCTAGATGTCGTATCTTGGATTATTGTGTGGTTAGGGATAATTTTTGTATCATAAAGGACTTATCTAAAATTAGAGGAATGGGGATGAAAGTCGCATCAAGTTTATAGGCTAATCTTAGACATAACACGATTTACATATTTTCAATGATTAGTTTTAATTCATGAAATTGTAAAATATCTTCTACCCAACTTTTTGTTGTTGTTCCTTGTTATTTTCTTTCTTATTTTGTTTGCTTTAATTTTGTTAGTTGTCTTTTCATTTATTTAAATTCCTTCGCATCTAAGGGTTTTATTTTCTTTCCTTTTTATTTTGCATAACATTAGTAATAGCTGAAAAATAATACCAGTTCTTTGTAGTATCGACCCTGATTTACCCTGCTATATAGTGGGTTTAGTTAAGTATTTATTATTTGGTAGCTTGTGATGAGCTTCACTAAATTTTTAGCACCATTGCTATAGAGCAAGCGTAATGTTTTTGCTATTTTTGTGTTATTTTTGTTTTTTTTAATTGATTTTTTGTCATCTTTGTTTTTTTATGTTTCATAACTTTTTCAAATAATGACTTATTTTAAATGTACTTTTAATTTTGATTTTTCTTGCATTAATTCTTATAGCGATGGGTTTGAGTTTGTTGTTATCTTAAGGTTAGAATAATAGGTAGCAAATCTCACATATTTAGTAGAGCAAGTAGTGACAGATATAATAGATACCAAGGTATATGATTTTTATTCATTTTCATGTCATTCTATTGATATGTGTCCTACCTTACTGGATGAGCAACAATTTTATATGGCTAGAGATTCCTAGGAGGGCTAACAGGGATGTTATGATCTTTATACTAACATTTACAATCTAGAGTGGGAGGTTGATCCTTACTTTTCATATAGGAGCCACTAGTATGGATTCAATTCTCTATCACTGTACTATTAGAGTCAACTGCATTTTTAGTCCATGACCTTACCTCTGCTATTGCCACCACAAGCTGATGGGATGTCATTAGAGGAATGATAAAGAGTTTGGCTATGGGTATTCTTCAATTCCAACAGAAAACAAGGAGTGGTTTAAAGAACTTAGAAGATCAAGTGCACCACTTGGCAGAAGTGATGGAGAGCATACAAGCCCAAGTTCCTATAAACCTTCCTAGCCAACCGAAGAGAGACCCTAAAGAGAAGGTGTATGCTATATCATCCGAAGGTGGAGAATAGATGGAGAAGGAGAAACCTGAGGAAAAGGAAATGAGTTTAGAAGAGATGAAAGATGAAACACCTCCTAAGGTAGGTAGTACTTCTTTTGGTATTGCTAACTATAATTCTATTCTTTTTCCTAGTAAGTTGAAGAATAAGGAGAAGGGAGAAGAGAAGAAGAGCGAGTAAGAGGTCAGAGGATCAGGAGAGAGGTGTTAAAGCAAATTAGATTCTTGAAAGAGTTATGGTCAAATAAGTTAAAGAGAGAAGGTGACGAGCAGGATGAAGAGTTTTACACCCGTTGTTTAATCTACTAGGGAGACCATCCTGGAAAAAAAGGGATGTCCATAGAGGAGAGTGGACTTTGGACTTTAATAGAGAAGTAATGCAGTTCCACGTCTCTAACACTATGCGACATCTAGTTGATTGAGAGCTCATTCTTAAGAAGCTATTTTGGACCCATCGATGACATTATGCATGGTTCCTATTGGGCTAGGTCTAGCTAAAGACCTAAAACAAGCTCTTATTGGGATATAATCTAATCTTTAATTTAGTTTTTATGTGTTTCTTTTTTGGTAGTTAGTTCTTTAACTGCCTTTTGTTTTAATGCTTTTCCTTTCTTTTCTTTATTTTGGTTTGTAAGAGATAAAAGTGGATGGATATCTCTCCATCAAGGACTTCATTGTTTACCTCATTCAAGGGAGTCTTCTTATTCTGTCAATCTTTATGCTTTCATTAATTTTAGGACATTGAGGATAATGTCCAATTTAAGTGTAGCGGTGCAGAATAAGTTTAAATTTACGTATTTGAGTTATTGTGAGTTCAATTGTGATTATTTAAATGTTTTATCTTCAAATGATCTTGATTTTAGTTGATTATTAATTGTGGTATTCTAACTTCATTGATGATTTTGATTTAGTAAATATTAATCAATTCTTGAATGATTTCTAACCCCTAAATTTTTTGTTTTTCTTTTTATTTTGAGTGCTTGCATATGTTTAGTAACCCTTTTTGTATGATGTTAAGTGTTTAAGATCATTTTATATGGTTTATCATTTAAATTTAAAATATGTTTTTTTAATTGGAAAAAGAAAATAAAAAAAATGTGTGTGTTTTTGAATAAAAGAACTTGTTTCTCACTTTGTTGTCTTTAAATAAATAAAATGTTGAAGTTATAAGTGGCACTAGTTGCCATTTGAGAGTGTGATCTAATATAGTAACCAAATTGTTCACAACAAAATTTTCACCTGTGCGTCACAAAGTTTAATGACATTTCAAACAAGCTAAAAAGAGTATCTTAGTTGAGTAATCAAGGTTGTAGTGACCCGATTCCTATATATATATATATAGGAATCCACTCTTTAGAGAGTCATTTCACATGCATAATTGTGAATTGCATTTCATATACATTCTTAAATTGTGATTTGTAATAATGGTAAATGTGTTAGCTGCATTGTTAGCTACATTCAATTGATCATTTCCGGGTATAAGTGATTTTGATGTGATTATCGTGCAAATGTGAAGTTATTTATGTCTTCACTTATGAATTTGTGATTTGGAATGATTAAAGGATGAAAATTGAGGGATTGGTGTGATTATAAATGTTTTAGGAAATGGAAAAGGATGGATTGATGAATTATAAGATGTTGTATGGAGGGGTTTGTAATTTAAACGTCATTGGAGTCCAAATTTAATTTCAGCACTAAAATCTAACCTAACTTTTCGACTCATTTTTTGTTATGATATAATGCGAATTTGAAGGAGCATAAGGAATAAATTTTTAGCACTACGTCTTAGTTGGATTTTGGCGAAAGAATTAGGTCAAAAGGATAAGTATAACAAAAGTTATAGTTGTTTTACAAAATTTGCTTATGTTAGGATATTGATTCGGGTACCCTAGATATTTCCTTTTAAACGAGTACTTTAGAGTCTGAATTAGGGTATGTATAAAACATAAAAATTTTCCATATATTTCTTGTGGATATGCCTTTCAAAGTTCATGATCAAATGATCCGTAGTTATTGAGTTATGGTTAATTAAACAAGGGATGACAAGTTGAAGAGGGTGATTGGTAGAGTAGAAACCAATGAGAATATGACATGTTGGACCAATTATATTTCATTACTTACCACCATCGGTTTTTAACCATTTTGAGTCTCATTTCCAAACATTTTCTTCTGTTTTATTCTTCTTCCTTTGTGACCTTCTGATAAGATTGAAATTTATTAAATTTTCATATGCTTTTTAATGTCATTTCAATCTTAGTTTATTGTTTAAATATTTAATTTGTGTTATATTTTGTTTAATGACATATTTATTACGATAACACAAATTTTAGGTCAAAGCATGAAGAATTTAAAGCAATTGGAGAAATTAAAAATTGTATGAATTTAAAAAAAGAGAAAAGAAAACAAAATTTTTTAAAATAAGTTAAGCTTGTCAAAACGATGAGCTTAACAAGAGCATAAGGACATTCGGAAAAACACAAAAAGATGGCAGGGTATTCGGACAAGGGAGGGGATTGAATTTGAATTAATATACAAATCCCTAGGTCACCAAGGAAAAAAGGGGGATGGGTTTTTGACTTGGAGAGTGGACAGGCGGCTCTTGTGAAAAGCTGCTGTCTGCTGTCCACCAGCAAGACTTGGGCGTGAGGAGAGCTTGCTTGGTGGTTTCGACTGCTACTAACCTTCACCAGGAGAAACTGTTGGCTCGGGAGCTTGGAGAGGACGTGTGGCTTGGTTGTTGTACAAAAGTGAGGTCCGAGTGTCTTGGAGGGGGCGGCTGTGCTTTGGGACGATTCTAGCTGGAAGCTGAGTGGTCTACTACACCAACGCACCAGACACACCTTCACTAGGATAGCTGCTACACCACTTGCACCAGCAGCTGCACCACTTGCACTAAGGCTCTACCAGCTAGCGACACACCAGCATACCACCAGCGTTGGACCAAGGCTGTACCAAGACGCACTAGGGAGACCACTAGGGCGCACCACATGGACCAGAGGAGTCAGCTGCTGCATTTTACATTTATTGTCTGATTTTTTTTTGTTTATTAGTTAATTTTCTTTGATTTTTAGCTTAATTTTAGTTTAATTTTATGTTATTGTTTACTTTCAAGTATGAATGAAAATTTCAGATTTATTTTTGATTAATTATTAAATTTTTTAAGGTTTTATTTTATATAGTTTCAATTATTTATTTAGTATTTGGTTCATCTTTGTTTAGTAATTAGCTTTTAT
>JAOXYD010000136.1:25548129-25569489 GCA_028565735.1 Pinacopodium congolense | reverse complement strand
TAAGTTTATCCATTAATATAACGCTTAAGTCTTTTGCTTCTTGAATTGCAGTCATCTTTGGTTCCCATGATTTTGGTAGAGACCTTAAGATTTTCCTAATAAGCTCAACATTGAAATATGTATTACTTAAACCTTTTAGTCCACTAACTACATTGTTAAAACAAGCATATATAGTAGAAATATTCATCATGTGATATTTTAAATAATTCAAATTAATGAGTAAGCACGCTAATCTTGGTCTCCTTAACTTGATTATTACCTTCATGAGTAATTTCTAAAGTACGCTAAATATCATATGCAGATTCGCACATAGATATTCTATTAAACTCTTCTATGCTTAACACACAAAATAAAACATGCATGGCTCTACTGCTTAAGGACACTAATCTCTTTTCTTCAAGATTTAACTCATTGTCTTCTTTGAGCACTACTTCATTTCCTACAAGTTTCGAAAGTAAAGTGGTTTTTTTAGAAACACAAAGCCATAAGTCCACATTTTCACTTCTCAAAAAATGTCTCTGATAACCTTCTAATTCAAATAGTCACTTCGATAAAAATATGGTGCTCTGTGGTGTTGTGACCTTCTAAATTAGAAGAAGAAGCAAAACTATTCATTTGTACTATAAGATCTTTACTCACTAATTTGTTAAAATTAAAACTATGTGAGACCTACATTCTGATATCAATTGTTAGGCCGATATGGCACCTAATAGATGGGTGAATTAGGTATTTAAAATTATTTGCTTACTTAATTAAATCAAGATAAATAGAATATGAAAGCTTAAAATACAAACTTAATTCACCAAAATGAACAATTAAAACAATAAAATAAATGCGTAAAAAGTAAAGAGATGGAATGGAGAAATGCATCGGATTAATACTAGTTTAAAGCTGTCTACTTACTTTTACATCTAGCTCCCAACACTACTGTTGATATGATTTTAATAAAATGAAAAAAGTACAATATTTAAACTTACATTCCCTTTTAAAGGTTTAAGGGAAACCTTACACTCAATTCTATTTTTAAGACTAAAGAATAACCTCACCAACTCAATAGAAGAAGTCAAGAAAAAATACTTCATTTAATTTTACTTGATGAATCAAAGAGGTGTGAAGGATATATGCATAAAAATAAAGCTTTAATATGATTCACGCAAACTCACACCAAACAAATAAGACCCTCGGACCACAAAAACTTAATTGTCGCTTAATCTTAATACTATATCATACTTTTATTTGAATATCATATATAAATTATTTATTTATACTTAATCCGATTGAAAAGAGCCATTATCCAACGGTAATAATAACGTTATACAAGTTAATGTAAATAATCGTTGTGTAATCTATCGAATGTTGATATTATCTTTAATAACTTTTAACATTCGGTCAACCGATTATCCATAAACTGGTATTCGGTTGACCGATCTTTTCCATTCGAGTGACTAATCATTCTTATTCAGTTAACCAATCTAAACAAATCAACTAACCTTAAGAAATTTGGCTCCTTAAACAAAAAGTTTATCAAATTAAAGCCAATTCAAAAATAGAATTTCCCTAACTTAAGTTATCATAACTTTGTTTCATACTAAATTATGAATTCTTAATTGATTACGTTGCTCATTAAGAGGTTTAACCACATATAATCACATATCAAACATAAGCCTCTTAATTATGCACTCATATGTTAATTATAAGATATGTATGTATGAATGAACAAATATAAGCCTCTTAAACCATCAAAATAAAATTAAGCAAAGTTTACAAATTCAAAATAAAAAATAAGTATCCTAAACTAATTTGCTTCTTCAAGCTTTGTGTCTTTATAACATTCAATTTCTACTTTGAAGCTCTTGAGTGATCATACTTGAATTTTGTTCATACCTATCTTTCAATCACACTTAAAACACAAGTATTAGTAATAAACTTAGTTTTTTCATTACCAAAACAAGGTAGAGCCTCCCTTCATTCAACACTATCTAAGTAATTAAAGGGCTTGTACTTGAAAAATATAAGTTGAATTATAAACAATTTAATAAACTATTGAAATATGAAAGCTTTAATAATAATATGATGGAAATAAAGTAACTTGAAAAATTAAAAGAGATAAGGAGAGAAAGTACAAACCAAAATTATAGTGGTTCGGTATCAACTCGTTAATATCTTGTTGGGAATTTTATTATGACAAAAAGTGTATTTTTAATCCTAAGGTTTCAACTAATGTTTAGGTTAGATCTTAAGTTTTCAGAATATTTAGCTCAGATCCTAATATTTTAGAAACATTTAAAAACAACCACAACATTTAAAAAGCGTTTAAAAACAACCCTAAAATTATTACTATTAAAAGAAGCTAAGCAGTGTATTGTTGTTCCACATGTCTAGTAAACCTCACATGCCATGTGGTAATGCCACGTGGCATTATTTTTTCTAAAACTTAACGTGGGTCATATATGTGTCACATAGATGCCACGTGGAATGGTAATGTATGGTAAAATTTTGAATAAAAATACATAAGCTTAAATAATTTATTCTATAATTCATTGTATATTATACCAAACATCTTAGGAAGTAAAGCATTAACCCAAAAGTTAAGGAGGTTGCGAGTTCAATTCTTAAAGTTACTCTTTTAGGTTATGAAAATGACATCGTTTTGTTAAAAACAAACTATAACAAACCATACACTTAGACTGATTAAACCCCCAAAACGCAATGTTTATTTAAGTTTTGTATTAATTTTTGGTCAAGCATTGCTCCATATGGCAAAGAATTAATAAACAAGCGGGTCTCACTACCATATGGCATCCACGTGGCACATGTGGGACTCATGCTAAATTTTTTAGAAAAAATAATTTCATGTGGTATGTAGGATCTACTGGACACGTGGACCAATAATACACTACCACACGTCATCTTCTTTTAACAAAAATAGGTTTAGGGTTATTTTCGAATATTTTTTAAACATTAGAGTTGTTTTTTAATGTTTCTAAAAAATTAGGGTCTAACATAAATTTTGGTTAAAACTTTAGGGTTAAAAACACACTTTTTACCATTTTACTATTAACAATAGCTTTATAAGTGCTTTCATTTTTTCATGGGCTCTAAGGTCATCTTTACAATCCTTTTTCAATAAAATTAAGTACAATCTTTTACAATTTCATACTCTTAATTACACCACCCCACAAATCCACTTCAAATATATCCCTCTTTACCAACCCAAGTGTTTAAGGAGCTCATAATTATACTAAAGAATGAATGTAATAATCTATAGTAAAAAAATACCGAACTTTACAAAATGAAGCTCAAAACACTTCTCTTTATACTTCCCACACACTTCATTCACTATGCACTTAATGAACGCTTAACACACACCCTAAGACATTTATTTATTAGTTAAATAATTCAAAAACTAGTGGTTTATGATCGTCGTCTAATAGTAAAAATCATTAAATTCATTTTCATGTTAGTTTTTACTTGTTAATATGTGATTATTATATATATTAGTCAACTAGTCTCATACATCAATCGAACAACGATTGATTGATTGATTCCTTCAATTGGATGACTAATCCTTCCAAAATTTTCATACATCAGTTAACCAATCTCATACATTAGTTAATCAGTTACAAGTCATCCACCACTGGTTAACTAGTCCTTGCTAAACTGATTTTTCACATAAATTTCCCACACAAATACATTCAAATCACTTTAAAATAAATCATAAACCTTTTAAAAATTTTCTAACATTTGCTTTTCATCCCTTAATACATCCATACAATTTTAAATACTTTTTCATACAACTTTTAACTCATTAACCACTCTAACACATTCACACAACTTAACATCTTTTTCACACAAGTCTTAACTTTATCTTCAAACCTATCTTTTTAACATACCAAGTACAATAAACACATTAGTAACCAAATTTGGGATATAAGATTGATAAGATATAAACTTGAGATCCATTTCTGTTATAGATGTTGGAGCGTGTACAATAAGGAAAGAAGTCAAAATTTTTAGTGAGATCAGATAAGGTGTCGTGAACACAAGATGATTATGTGTGTTTAATGTAGATAAGTTGCAATAGGAGATTTTAAAGGAGACTAATAGTGCATTATATGAGATGCATCCTATTAGGATATAAATGTATCAAAAATTGAGACTTTATTATTGATGGCCAATGATAAAAAGATATGTAGTAGAGCTTGTGATAAGATGTTTAATTTGTTACTAGATTAAGGCTAAGCACCAAGCTCTAACTAGAAAATTAAGGTGTTTAGTGATATGATCGTAAAAGTTGGAGAGAATTACTATAGATTTTATTATAGCTTTACTAAGGATTCATTGTAAACATGAATATGTTTGGGTCTTTTTTACAAAATTACCAAATTTATTCATTTTTTACAATTATAGCAAATAGAATTGTTGAATAAGTTGGCAAAGATATATGATGATAAGATGGTCATGTTAAATATAATGCCAATATTAATAATTTTAGAATGAGATATAAGTTTTATATCTCAATTCTGGACGAGTTTGAATTCGTCGTTAGGTACTAAGTTAAATTTTGGGTATAGCTTTTTACCCATAGATGAATTGGTAGTTTGAGCATACTATTGAGACATTAAATGATATGATAAGGGTATGTATATTAAATTTTAAAGGAGATTGCAATCGATATTTATCTTTGATGGAGTTTTCTTAACTATCAATTTAATATTGAAATAATACCTTTTGAGGCTTTATATGAAAAACAGTGCAAGGATTCAATGTATTGGGATGCTAAAAGTGATAAAGGAACTAGAGTTGACACAAAGGATGGTAGAAAAGATAAAGGTGGTAAAAAAATGTTTGAAGACGTCTCCAAATACATAGAAAAAATATGTCCATCAGTGCCACATGAGATTGAGTGTGAGGATGGTGATAAGGTGTTTTTAAGAATGTCGCCTTGAAAGAGAATTGTTTGATTCAGTAGGAAGGGAAATTTAAGTGTAAGATATATTAGGCATATGAGATTATTCTGTGTATCAGGCCACTAACTCATTTATTAGCCTTACTTTTAGAGTTATTTCAAATCCATGATATTTTATATGTATCTATGCTAAGAGGGTACCAATCAGATCCTAATCATGTCAAACTAGAATATGAGATCGAGATGTCTAGAGATATAATCTATAAAGAGGAATTGATTAAAATTTTAGAGAGACGTATTATAAAATTGAGGAGACAAGAGATACTAATGGTATGGACTCTATGGAACCATCATTGTTCTTCGAGAAAGGGTACTTGAGAAGTAGAGGACGATGTGTAGTGTCAATGTCCACATCTATTTGAAGTATATGTATATAGTTAATTTTGGGGACAAATTTTTTTTAAGATGGAATAATTATGAAACTAATTGATTTTGGCCTTGAGTACCAATCCCAACATAAATAAGTAGATGAAAATAAATAAAAATTTTCAAGATTCTTTTAAAACTGACACTGCTTTTCCTTATTATTATTCTTCTTATTCTTCTGTAATTTCCATCGATATTTCCTCCCCTTTACCCAGCCTTCATCTTTGTTTATTATTGATTTCATTTTGTTAGAGATGCTAGTAATGTCTCTCTTTTTTTCTCATATAAGATTTTCTCTCTTTGCAAATTGTTATTGAGTTTTCTATTTACTGTTGACAAGGTGAAAATTGATGTTTTCAAGTCTTTATTGATATTGCTCCTTATTGTCATCAATTATTTCTCCTCTACTGATGTCATTCCTTTCTTGCTCACATTACTTGTCTTCTTGCTAGACACTAAACAGTGAACTCACT
This sequence comes from Pinacopodium congolense, assembly GCA_028565735.1. Classification (NCBI taxonomy): domain Eukaryota; kingdom Viridiplantae; phylum Streptophyta; class Magnoliopsida; order Malpighiales; family Erythroxylaceae; genus Pinacopodium; species Pinacopodium congolense. The sequence goes on along the minus strand of JAOXYD010000136.1, from coordinate 25,563,681 downwards.
GAAGTTTTGTCAATAAAAGAAAGCGTGCTAGATCTTTAACTTTTTATTGCTGATTATATTTTATTGGCAATTCCATCTTTTTCTATTTTCATTAATCAGTTGATTTTGAGACTCAGAGCTTCAAATGTGTATTAGTCATATAGGGATGATGGTTGTCCTTGGTGACAATATTGCCAGTAGAGTTAACAATGACTAAAGGGGAGAAGGAAATAGAAGAAAATATGAAATAGGATATTAGTAATAAATAAATAACATAAATAAATAGTGTTTAATTATTTAGCTTATTTAGCTTAAATAGAGTATAATAAAAGTTTATAATATTTGGTGACAAAGAGAAGGGATAGTAACTTAAACCTAATAGCTAAATTAGATTTTTACAGATATCAAGTAAGTGGTAAATAAAGTATACCTATATATATGTTAAATTTTATGTCAAATTCTAATTGTTGTATGTTATACAACTTTCATAATAAATTGTTATATATATATGTGTGTGTGTGTGTGTGTGATTAATTGGCGTATACAATTTTACAAGATACATGTTATTTGTGTTTTATAATGATGGGTGTATTGGCTTATGTGCCTAAATATTATGTGTATATATTATGGATCGCATGATGTATTATTGTTCATAAAGTGATGATTATGTGATGATACAGTGAAATGTGTAAATTTTGATTATATAATGATATGATGTATTTGTATTAAAGATGAGTATTGTAGAACATAGAAATTATAAATATATATGGATATGTAGAATATGATGATGAATGAACAAATAGAATTATGACACATAATAAGCAAAAAGAAAGAATTGGTGAATTGGTGGCTTTCCTAGGATAGATTATATTTAATGGTCAATCTGTGTTGATAATATAGATGATGAGATATGGGATCATGATTGATTACTAGGTACTTGTCCGTGGAACAGGTGTTGGAATATCCCAGATATGCATATTTATCTAGGCACTAAAGTGGTGCAAGGTATCCTAGATAGTGGGGGATATCTTATGCTATTTAATTAGATATTAATGTAGTGTTAAGATACTTATGTCAACAGAGAGGTACCTTATTCTGTTATTTTAATATTATATATTCCACATAGTACTTGATATGAGATGATGAAATTAGCCGGTAGATGTTACAATATAATCTTACTAGGTAAGTAGGGCCCTAAATGTAAATTATAACCTTAAGTACATAATAAGTTAAGGAACTACATAAATTTTTTGCATTCTTGCTATGATAGATCTATCTAATTATTTGATGGCTGTCATGTTATATGATGAATTTTTATACATAAAATTACATTATTTATCCTTTGTGATTGTGTTATGAATAAGAATACTTTAAGTAACCTTATTGAGTTGGGAGGTTACTCTTTGCTATTAAATTTTTAGTAGGTAAATAATAATGTTCGATTACTCTTTGGTACTTAAATTTTTGCCTTAGCAGCATTGTAAGTGGACCAGTTGAGTATTGCATTTGTATAAATATATGTTAATTGATAGCCTTTTTATAAGGTACTTTGTTGAATTTGTTGATATTTGATTATGGGATTATACTAATTAGTGGATGCTTTGTGTTAAATTGAATAACATCTATTATTTTAACTCATTGGGATTTACAGGAAATGGAGTTATAAAATGTCTAAAGGAATGAGTGAAGGAATTAACTTTTCTTTATCTTAAATTTAAGATTTTATTACTATTGATTGTGAATTATGGTTATTTTTAAATGAGGGATTATAAGGATTTAGAAATATAAGTTGTCCGCATGAAGGGGGTTACATAGATCCTTGTAGCAAATCACTCGTACGTACTCCCATTTAATATCATTCAATTTAGCAAAATCGTGAAGCATCACCAAGTACTGTAGAAACTAGGTTTAAGCGAGTCCCAAAGTCAATTGAGCTCTTATGCTTAAGAGGTTTTCTCACAATAACCTATTTATAAACTGGTAACCCTCACAACTATTCAGAGATTACTTTTGCTCTACCATTCTAAGAGCAAACTCAATTTTCAAAATATTTCCTTCCTTCATATAAATTGAAGTTAAGTTTTTTTTTTGAAAAATTAAAAATAATTAAAAATAAAAGGAAAAAGAGTTCGCAAACAAAAATAAGGGAAAAACCTTCCTAAAAATGACAGGCCAACCAATAGCAAAAGCAAACACACAACAAATCCCTAACCACAAGAGGAAAAAAAACACAAGAGACCCCAGTAATTGAAAAACCAAGTCGATACAAAACACTAAGATTCAATCAAGGAGACCAAAGATCCATCGAATCGAGCTACTCAGTTGCCGTTAGGGCATCACTGCCCATTCCGCTCATTAATTTCTGCAGTAGAACTCAAGTGTCCCATCTACTACCAAAATTTAACGCAAACACAACAACCTATTGAACCCCCAGTACAAACCCCTCCCAAGACCTCGAATCGCGTCTCTCTAAAAAAACTCACCAGTTCCATCTATGTCTCACTGAAGCACTACATATAAGGTGAATGTTATAAGCCACCCCTTTCATCCTAGTAGAATTGATGATGGTCTTTATACATCTCTCCATCGAAGCCTTTTGATTTCAGAAGATATAGTTGTTTTGCTCAATCCAGATGGCATGGAATGTATTTCCTAGCCCTAATTTGTATAGCAACAAGTCTCCTTTATTCGACCTCTTCTGACTGAGAATCCAAGAATAAGTAGATTGCAACGAAGAGCCTCCAACTATGATGTTACAAAGGCATTTAATCTGGGACCAGAATATGGCAGATAAATTGCAATCAAAGAAGAGATGGGTAATTGTCTCCACTGCCTTATCACACAGGACACAAGAATTAGGGGTACCTATGAATCAACCAAGTCGTTATAAGGTCCTCAGTCTATCTTCGAAGGCAAGCCACAAGCAAAAAAGCCGTCCCATGATTGGTTTGGAAAAACCATATCACCTCCAACTAGTTTACGATCTGGGAGAAGAGCGAAGGAAGTTATGGTAAGTTAGGTTTGTAAAAGCCCTAGAAGGGTGATACTTCCATTGAACCACATCTTGACTATTCGAGTCTATCATAATGTTAAGGATTTCATGTCTTGTAAGATAAGGACAGAGTTACTTTAGTAGGGTCCACTGAGAGGTTAGAACCTTATTAACCGTTGCATTGAAATCTATCAGACCATGGACAGAGTCAAAGCCCGTATGCCTAAAGAGGAGGCCTAAGGAGACCTAGGAGTCATGCCAGAAGGAGGTAGGCTTACCATCAGCAATTTTGTTCTTAATAGCACTACGAAGATCATTTCTCAATTTTAGGATATTGACTATAGTCCATAGAGTATCGTATCTAGGAGAAATCATCCACAAAAAACCATGCCTTAGGTAATACATATGAACCCACCTCACCCAAAGAGATTCTTTCTCTATTAGGATTTTCCAAAGCCACTTAGCTAGTAAGACTCTATTTTTTAGCTTGACTGAAGGGATCGCAAGACCCCCTTCAATTCTTGAAAGGCATAACTCAGACCATTTCACCTTAGCCATAGCTTTCTTGTTGTAGTCTCTTAACTATAAGAATCGTTTCATAGATTGCTCAATAGATTTGATTACATTAACAAGTATCAATATGTGAGCAGAGCAATACATATGAATATTACTAACAATAGCTCTGATGAGTTGAACCCAACCCATAATAAAAGTTTCTTGTTACTCCAAACTGCTAGTTGCTGCTTAATTTTTTTTATTATAGGAAAGAAATCACTCTTAGCTGAAATAGGAATCCCCAGATATAGTAGAGGGGGCTTAGAGACCCTTAGCCATGTTAACAAAGCAATCTAATCAGGGTGAAGATTGGAACTAGCTGACATATAGACACAATTTTTATCCTTATTTATTGCTAAACTCAAAATCTAATTGAAAGAATTAATAGTAGTCATTAAAGAGTGAGAGTCAACCTTACAAAACTGGATTAAATCATCCGCAAAGGCTAGATTACATATCTTAAGCTGATGGCTTTTAGAGTGATACTTGAACCTCCAATCTAGGTGAATTCCATGCCTGATATATCTAGTAAGGACCTCCATAACTAAGGTGAAAAGGTAAGGAGATAAGGGGTCCCTTTGCCTTAAACCCCTTGCACCTTTTATAAGCCTAGTAGGTTCTCCATTGATCAAGATATTATAGTTTGCCGTAGTAATGCATTAATCCATCCACGAGATGAATTTTTGAGGAAATCCAAAGGTTCTCATAGTGTTAAATAGAAAATTCCATTCCACAGAATCATAAGCCTTCTGAATATCAATCTTAATAGCACAATCCCTCCTAGAATGTTTCCTATTATAGTTTTTTAAGAGTTCTTGGGCTAACAAGATCTCGTCCCCTATGTTCCTTCCCTTAATAAAGGCACTTTGGTTAGGATCCACCAGATCAAAGAGAGTCCCCCTAAGCTTATCCACCAACAATTTGGAAATAATTTTATCTATAGTATTGCAACAAGAAATGGGGCTATACTCTTTAAGAGAAGTAGGATAGTCAGTCTTAGAGATCAAGCAAACAAAGGTTCTGTTAACTTCCTTTAATAATATAGCTAACTGAAAGAATTCCAACACTGCATTCGTGACCATCCTCTTGGTGTAAGGCCAAGTTTTTTGGAAAAATAAAGCATTAAACCCATCCAGGCCAGGGGCTTTATTAGGATGAAGAGGCTGAACAACCATGTCAATATTTGACTCTTGGATTGGCCTAATCAAACTGTTACATTGCTGGCTATTGAGTCTATACAGTTTAGGGACTGTAGAGAGACAGACTTTGGAAGTACCATAGGCATTAGAAAAGTATTCCTCTACCTCCTTAGTGATCTCTAACTTATTTTGAGTCCAGTCTCCATTTTGATTTTGTAGTAAGATCAACCTGTTCTGGTTTTTCCTAGAGAGGACCGAATGAAAGAAAAACTTGATATTCCTATCACCCTCCTTCATCCACTGTATCCGAGATCTCTGTTTCATAAGGCTGTGGTGATTTTCTAGAGCTAGATTATAAGAATGAAGGGCTAGCTTTTTATTTTGAAGGAGTTCCTTATCGAGGGGCTAAAGATAGAGCTGGTTTTGAAGACTTGGCAGCCTCTCCTTAACGGCTTGAATCATTGCTACCGTGTCCCCAACCTGTGAACAATTCCATTGCTTCATCTCATTCTTTATAACTCTTACCGTGTCCCTAAATTGAAGTGAAGTTATTAGAATTAACTCTAAACAAACTAGGAACACCACCCTTTGTCATCTCTTTAACAATTCTCTCCACTCCTTTGATATCATTAAAGCATCCAAAACTTTGCATTAAGAAGTTATATAGAAGTGTACAAGGAGAGATTTTCCTACTTTTCATCTCAAGATAAATTACGTGAACTCTTTGTGGGTAGCTTAATAGTAACATGAGATTTTACAGTTTCAATTTGAGATAATACTCTCTACACTCTTTTTTACTACAATTGCTTACAATTTACTTAGTAGATCCCTAAATTTGAATGGCATGATGGATTAGCATAGTTATAAGTAGGGAAGGGAGGTAAGAGACAAAGGAAAACTGCACACTATTTGTTTGATATATGGCCTCAATAAAAATTACACATTTTGGTTATATAAAAAAGCTTATCAATTCAAATCTTAAACAACTAATATTATCTAATACTTAAAATTAAAACTCTACTAACTACATCTAATTAGGCCTTTAAAATGCTTGGTTTAACAGCTTTCATTACATAATAGTGTAACTATTAGGGAGTTTTAGTAGATACTGATGGTTTGTGTCATAAAATGATACATTGGAATAGAATAAGACAAATTCTATAATACGTTGAGAAGAGAATAAGATGAAATTCTACAAATAAATGAAATGAATAAGAGATATTGACAAAATCTTGAAAGTATGTTAGATGCGCATTAAGATAAATCTTTGTTGATAGACGATATTTAGATACGACACTAAATGCAACCAAATCATATTAAATTTAAGAATGTGTAAAGACACTTGAAGTTCAAAAGTATTAATATCTATAAGATCTATTATATAATGGTTAATGTCATTACTTAAGTTAGCCTAAGTTAGCGGTAGGATGATATGATCATATCATCAATGTTTATAAAGAAAAATGACTATGATATTAAGAAAATTTGAGATAAAATTCATTGTAAAACTTATTAATTCAAAACGCTATATTATTACAATGTAAAGGCTATTTGAAAATAAAGATAATTACATTACTGACAACTCATGATTAATTGTGATCATCTTTAATATGTATATATATAATATAATATAATATAATATGTTAATAAATATAATATTATTGTATTATATATAATGGCTTAAAGGCTATAAATGGCCATCCCTGCAAGCCATTTAGTTTTTCACTTTGAAAAATTATTTCTACTATTTCTCAGTTGAGCTAACATTCATTGTCCACGAGTCTTCGGAGTTGTTAGTTTGATTGTTACTTGTTGGTTTTTTTAATTTTTCTAAATATAAACCGATAAAAATAATATGTAAAATTAATAAATATATATAAATTAATAAATATACATAAGAATTTATTTATTAATTTTTATATTTAAAAAAATAGAAAAGTGAATCAAACCAAGCTTAATATTTCCACTTATTGAATCAAACAAAGCTTAAAATTAATTTTTATATTTAAAAATAAAGTAAAAATAAAAATAAAAAATTGAAGCAAACAAATTTAATATTTCCTCCAAATGGTTGGATCGAAGTCTCCATGATAAGTTGAACTTCACCTATCGTAGACGGTTCACGAGAAATCTTTTTTTCTTGGAACGAAGATGTAACACGATCTACACGACTCATATGATCAAGGCAAGGTGGTGAGAAATGTCTTAATCATAAGAGTTGGTAGGAGGCCCGGCAAGTGAACCCAGACTTTAAAGAGACTTCAGTAGCCTCGGACACGTCCATCGTCTTACCAGGATAAATTCTGTTGTACAAAAAGTCCATGTACCACTCGATAGTACTAGTCGATAATTAGATAAAACCCATCATCCATTTTGACTAAACGGATCTTCTTCTTCTTCAAATTCTATAAGATAGGTAGATGTTTTGAAATGCAAATGCCTTTCTTGTACATGCTTTTATTTCGTTTGTTATCTTGATTTTTTGTCTCCGTAATTTTAAAGGACTCTGAATCATCGCAATAAATCCTTAAGGTATCATTATCAATTTGCAGATTAAACTTAACATCATTGATTTCCAGTCGCTGTTAAAGCTTTGCTTGGTTCTTGCCCCATACGCGATTCAACATCCACCTATCAATTAGTACCCTCGCAGATTCATAATAAGAAAGTTAAACTACAAACTACGTTTATACAGAGAGAAAAGGCGCAGGATATAAATTAAAAACAAGTATTTGTTTAATATATATCAGGGTATATCTACATTTAGCCCCATTTTTAGCATTTGCTCCTCGATTATATTAAAAAGCGACCTGTTTGGAATAATTTGATTTTGGTTTAGTGCAAAATTTAAACTCTTCATTGCCTTATTTTTTCATTTCAATTCTCTAACCTAAAGTTTTCTATCAAAATTTTTTTCCTGTAATCTAAAGTCTAAACCACATTTTCTTCCCGGTTTCTCATCAACTAAAACTCATTCACCCCGACCGTTGTTCGATGGTCGGGGATCATACCGGAATCAAAGTACCTTCAATTTCTTTACTCTTTCCTGGTAATTTCTGACTAAGAAAATTTTGTTGTTTCCTCCTTTTGAGATCTTAAACCCTACTTTAAACCCTTTCTTGTTTTCACCGTCTTCCTCTCTCTCTCCAATTTCCGCAAATTCCAAACTTTGTTTGATCATGTGGGTCTCTCCAAAACCTTCAAATTCTAGTGTGCTTTCTTTTCAGTTTCATCCATACCCATTTCGCCCGTTGACAAAAATCTCACCCTTACCTGATTCTGTATCTCAATCTTCGGCTTTTACGCCGATTCGTTGCGGTTTACGTGAGCTGAGAGAGCGAATTGGCGTTGTTAAAAACACCCAGAAAATCACCGAGGCGATGAAATTAGTTGCGGCTGCAAAGGTTCGGCGTGCTCAGGAGGCTGTTATCAATGGTAGACCCTTCACTGAAAGCCTCCTCGAGATGCTTTGGAAGATTAACGAAGAGTGTCAGTTGGAGGATGTTGAAGTTCCTTTAACGGCCATACGGCCTGTGAAGAAAGTTGCCCTTATTGTTGTTACCGGTGACAGAGGCCTTTGTGGTGGATTTAACAATGCGGTGTTCAAAAAAGCTGAGACCCGGATGAAAGAGTTGAAAGAACTTGAGTTAGATTACACTGTCATTAGTGTAGGCAAAAAGGGCAATTCGTATTTTAAGCAGAGGCCTAACCTTTCAGTCGATAAGTGTATAGAGGCAGGGGGCTTTCCCACTGCAAAAGAGGCTCAGTTGATTGCTGATGATGTTTTTTCACTGTTTGTTAGCGAGGAGGTCGATAAAGTTGAGCTTGTTTACACGAAGTTTGTTTCTTTAGTTAAGTCTGAACCAGTGATTCATACATTATTACCTTTGTGTCCAAAGGGAGGGGTTTGCGATGTAAATGGCAGATGTGTTGATGCTGTGGAAGATGAGTTCTTTAGATTGACAAGTAAGGAAGGGAAGTTGGCTGTGGAGAGGGAATGTTTCACTGTAAAGAGTGAGGGACTTTCACCTCTTTTGCAATTTGAGCAAGAACCGGTTCAAATTCTTGATGCCATGATGCCACTTTACTTGAACAGTCAGATTTTGAGAGCATTGCAGGAGTCCTTGGCTAGTGAGCTTGCAGCGAGGATGAATGCCATGAGTAATGCAACAGATAATGCTGTTGAATTGAAGAAAAATCTGTCTATTGAATATAATCGAGAACGGCAGGCAAAAATTACAGGAGAGATACTGGAGATCATAGCTGGAGCTGAGGCTTTGACATAAACAGTTTTTGATCCTCAGGTTTCTTGATTTATATTTGTCATTCGTATAATCTGTCACTCCTGTTTGGTAAGAAAACTAGAATTTTTAGCGATAGAAGCTACCGCAAAGATGACCATTCTCATTCACAAGTCATAACTACATGCAACTTTAATGAGAAATGAAAATGTGATCCACTGGGCATTTGCATTTTGGTGACTTTTTCTCCTCGCGACTACGCCCTTTTCCCCCTGTATCTTCCCAATAAAACAATGTGCGTGGCTGATTACTGTTATGGGTTTCAGATCCAAACTTCACTGTAAAAATGATTGCTAGAGACTTAACAAAGATTTAGTGGTAATTGTATGCTGATTCACAACCAAACTGAATTTAGTTTTGGATCTTTGGAGGTCAAAATCTAATTCACCAATTGATCAGACCCCTTGTGTAAATTTATGCTCTCTGACAGTTTAGCTGATCTAAACTGTAGGATTAAGGAATCATAGGACAGCATATTTGCTTAGATATTCAACAAGCCTTCTTGATGGCACTTTGCCATATATGGATGTTTGTGCGCTTTTCTTTGTCTTTGCATGTACACTAATCAGTCATCAAATCATTGTTCACGGCTTTTCTTGAGATGTCCTTGAATAGCCACTTGATGCTTTATAGATCTATGTATCATCATTTTCTTCTTCTTGTACACCAGAATGGTATCTTAAGCTCAATTATATGCCTATGTTTTGATTTCGGTTGAAAGCTAAAATAGGAAATTTAATGGGTTTTTACTGTTTGAAGAAATTGTCTTCTTCCTTCTTATAGAAGGAAGGCCTCAAAAGAGGAAACATGTGAAGAAGAAGGTCCAGTTTCAATCGTATTTTCTAAAATAACAAACCTGAAATGTATTGAAAGTGAGTGTACTTCATCATTTTGAATAACTGATGATGGTATGTGCTTGAGAATAATAGTTAATGAGTAATTCACTTGGGTGGGTGGTACTTAAACTTTGATCTGCAGTGTATTCCTTATTAATGAAGGATTTGGTGTTAGTTATATTCTAATCTTGAGCTTGCTTTATGATAGTTTCAGTTGGAAATTGGATTCTCACATACTTATTTTCACTTGGTCAATTGATATTGGGTTCTTCTCTTGTTAATGTAACTTTATTTTGAATTGAACCATGTGATGCAGATATGAAATCTTATAAAGAAAGCTGCTAATCTGGTTTTTTCTTATAAGGCGTCCTTACCCCAGTGCTTCATTTGGGTCTTATTTAATTGGATTTTTATTTTTAATTTTCGTTTTTTGTTTTTCTAAACACAGAAACTCAAAAAAACAGTACAAAAACTCATAAAACAACACACTAATACAGTTCAAAAATTGAAGAAAATACACAAAAATTACAACAAAAAATCATAATCACAACGAACAAGCCTAACTTGGTATGCCATCACAAGTTTGTAGCTATCTGTATAAGCCTCAGAAAACTGCTGGCTTAGATTTTAATCATGACCTCTTGGAAGGTCATCTAAACCTTTAAGAAAGTGAATTTCTTGACTGCATAATTCTGTTGATTGAAATTCGGTTCATGACCAGTACTGTAACGAGTAGCTTTGTATTCCATTTGTAGGAAAAAGGAAAGGACGATTGGTTAGTTTAACCATGGCGTTTATGGTTCTTGTTAAGTGATCTTTTACCACAATTCAGTTAACCACCAGAGATATTTTCTGTGGTGTTCCTTTTCCTCCCTTAAGAGGTTCTTTCTTCTCTGAACTTGGAATTTGGTGATGGCCATATAAGACAACCAATAGCTGTGTAATTTACAGTGACAGGATTTGGATTACTAGCCAGCTTGATATCTGGTTGTTGGACCACTTACCGAACCCAAGCCTTCCTATTTGCCATTGCCATAACATTTTTTCAGAGAAAGCTTCACTTACGGCTATTATACATTGGCAGAAAGGAAAGGATTCCAGACATAAAAGCGTCTGACCGAATTGTTCCATCCGAAGTTTCAAACTTATCTCTCGTCTGATTAGACGAGGACCCATGTACAAGACGGCAATGAATTGATGGAGGAGGAATCTGTTTCTCCACCTCTACAAGACACGTTCTGGGACTATGTATGCTCACATTTCACACTCTTAATGAGTTGGATAGCCTCTTTTTTGTCATCGACAATACCCTCAGAAGAACATAATGTTAAATCAGAATACTTTTCTTCCACCTTTTTTCGGCTCAACAATCCCAAACGCACTTCATTGCTACCTGAAGCGTATGGTACAAGAAGTTATTCCATTGTCATAAAATGGAAAATATCTTGCAAGAGTGAATGGTTTTGCTCTTCCCCAGTTTCAATTAAACAGCAATTGTGTTTCTGTTCCAACACATTAGGAAGTAAAATTTCATTTAAGGTAAATGCAGCTACTAGCCCATTTTCTTTCTGTACAATCTTTTAAGACATAAGTTAATCACTTTATATTCAATTCACTCGTCCTAAGTTAATAGGATGGCTTGAGCAACCTGAAGGTATAAATTGTACCTAAACCAAAAGCCACATTAGGCAATCATAATCGACATATTTCCTTGTTTTTAAGTTAAGATCGTCTTATTAATAAAGTGTCGGCCCTACAGTAATGGGCCACACGGAACGCTTTAACAGCCGCCATAATCTTTGTTTAAGTAACAAAATTCTTAAAAATGAATAAAGTCAATATCATACAGAGGAAAGGAAAATTTGTTGATAGATTCTTGGCTAAAGATTTCGTACCATAAGAGTAGGCAGGAAGATGGCAAAATTGTGTTTGAAGGAGCGCAAGTATTTGATTGGTTACTGAGAAAATTTCCAATGTTTTGTCTATTAGCGACGTGCAACTTGATTGCCCAAGTGCGCTGAATGACGGCTGCCAAATTGATACATGTGCTATGTGGGTCATTGTTGCCGGATAGCAGGCTGTTCCAATTTTTAATTTCACTATCGATAGACCAAATTTGTCTTCATGTTCAATCATCTCTTTTGATTCATACTTTCACTTAAATTTTCGTTACTTTCAAAGCTACTGTAACCCTTTTTAAAATGATAGCTTCTAAAAGTTATTTTTCTTTCATTCCTTTAATTTCTTTTAAATAAATTCAATTATATTAATGATAAGGGTCTCTTTTTGGAAGTTTGGTTTTGTTATAGTGGTTTATATGTTTACGAGTTTTTTTTACTATATCAAATCATTTAACTTCTTGTATTTTAATCTATTCCTCTTTTTAGAGTGTATGAACTCGAACTTGCTCTAATTCATTTGATATTCATTCGCACTTACACACTGACTTATAATACGAATTACATCTAAAATACTATTTTCAAATTAGTGATACCAAACAACTATAAGACAATAAAAATAATCTTATAAACAAAATGACATAATAATTAATTATAAACAAGTAATAAAAATAAAGAAATTTATACCTAGATTAAATTTATCTCTTTGTTGTATTGTTATAAGCATTCTAAAATCACCAACAGCATCCTTATATGGCTCCATCTGTAAGTTGAGGAGGTTTGACATTATTTTATGGTCAACAACAGTGGTGATGGTAATTAACATTACCCTATTAACTTCACCTCTCTTCTCTAAATCGTATTTGAAGTAGACAGTTGGATTAAGGAATATTCTAGCATCAAACAAAAGTGAGTAAAGGTAGTATTCCCATCTATTATTAATAATAAAAATGAAAGGTTTGTGAAGAGAATATCTGTTCTTCAAATTATACTTTATAACTTCCTTCTCCCTTTCCATTGCATCATACATATATATCATATCACAGGCTTATCATTACTATAAGCCATATGAAGTACTTTAGCTAAAGACTCATAAACATGGATGACAAACTGACAATTAAATCAAAACTCTCTATCCTTAAGTATAATCTTCGTAGCCTCCATTATGCCATTAGGCTTAGTATATTAAGAACTAAGCCATTGATTATTCATGAACATCTATGTTAACTCCTTTTTCAATATCATAAAATTCTAGAATATTAAAAAATTGGTTACAAATCTAGTAACCGCAAGGTGACATAAGTTCCTTTTGTTAGTGAACTCCCTCCTCATCAAATTCAATACGCATGCACGGTTATAAATAAATTTGTTTATCTTCTTTTCCTTAATGTAATCTTTTCTATCATAAGAAAATATCTACCATATTCAATATTTTACAATATTAAATCAATACAATAAGTAGTATATAGAGTCTAAAAATAAGGATTTATACGTACTTTGTAACCCCTTCCTATTTGTTTTATAAGCTGCGTCATTGTAAGTAGTGAATTAAACAATGTTTTCAAGTCCAACTTCATTAACAGCTTCATAAAAAAGACAAAACATAATATCAAGATTCCTAATTATCCCAGATGCATCATTTAATTTAAAAATTATAGTTCTTTTAACAGAATAAACCAAAAAATTAATGATAGGCTCCTATCTTATATTAGTCTAACTATTATACATGATGGATACTCATACACAACCTATGTCGTCCTTTGTTTTCCCAAATAATTATTTATTTTAGCAATATAATTAACCAAAAGTTTATCTCTATAGTTATCCATCCTGAACCATATGAATCAATAACACCTACTATACGTTGATAATAATGAAACTAAACAGCATGAAATGATATACTTACATCATATCACCATCTAGCCATTTGCTTTGTCCTTTACTTTCTTTGTTTGTATGAAAATATGAATAAAAGCTTGAGCTCTAAGAGTTGTTATTAGATGGGAAAAAACCAGTAAATGACTTTCTTTTTTTTTTGGTTATATCTCACTACTATCTAAACTACTTCTTTTTTGCTAGGTAGAAGACTCGCCAATATCAACACCACTATTATTTAAAAATGAACTCCTACTGTCAATACTGAAATTCAATCTAACTTTTCTATCTTTCTCTAATTAATACTCTTCTATAAAATTTTCATTTGTTGTTTCACATCACGAGGAATCTTCTTACAAGGCTCCACGTTGTCCTTTATTTTATTTAAATGCCTTTTCAATCTTATAATTTCTTCACCTTTCAAGTTTTGTGACAATATAGGCATATGATTTAGTTCTTTAATCAGGAAAAAATCTACCATGAGTCCATGCTGAATTGTCAAATCTTTCATAAAGAACTAAAATATCACCAATAGTACTTGAAGTCAAACTTCCCTCCATTTACTTGTAAGAATTATTGCAATTGATTAAAGAATTAAGCACAACAAACTAATTATAGCAAGCAAATAAATATTAGTCATTATGTACATTCAATTGATAATTCGATTAGCCAAATCATACATCTACTTATATGAATATACATTTAATTTGGAAAAACATAATAGAATTTCACCAAAAATTGAAATTCTACCTAATCAATTATAATTGATAATTTTATTAGCTCAATCATATATTTAGTTACACGAGTATGCATTTAATTTGAAAAAATCTAACATAAATTTAACAAAAATTGAAAATTCCCTAAGTTCTATATTCTTAAATTGGAGAAAATTTATATTCAACCTAATCAAATAATTGATAATCATATTAACTCAAGTGTACATGTAATTACACGAATATGAATTCAATTTAAAAAAAGTAACACAATTTCATCAAAAATTAAAAAATCTATAATTTCTATATTCCTAAATTGGAAAAAATTTAAATTCTACCCAATAAAATATAATTGATGATTCTACTATCTCAATCATACATATAATTATATGAATATATATTCAATTTGGAAAAATATAACACAATTTTACCGAAAATTGAAAAATCACCAATGTATATATTCCTAAATTAGGAAAATTTTAAATATAACCTAATTAAATACAATTAATGATTCTACTAGTTCAATCATACATCTAATTATATGAATATATATTTAATTTGAAAAAATAACATAATTTCATAAAAAATTTTAAAATCCCCAATTTTTATATTCCTAAATAAGGAAAATTTAAATTCTACTTAATCCAATGCAATTTTACTAGTTCAATCATACATTTAATTAATGAATATATATTTAATTTAGAAAAACATAACAAAATTTCATAAAATTTTAAAAAATCCACAATTTCTATTTTTTAAAATTGGGAAAAAAATTTTAAATTCAACGTAATCAAATGCAATTGATAATTCTACTAGCTCAATCATACATCTAATTATATGAATGTACATTTAATTTGAAAAAAATATAACAAAATTTCACCAAAAATAAAAAAATCTACAATTTCTATATTTCTAAGTTGGGAAAATTTTAAATTCTTGTTAGTCAAATTCAATTAATGATTCTGTTAGTTCAATCATATATTTAATTACATAAATATACATTTAATTTGAAAAAACTTAACACAATTTCACCAAAAATTAAAAAATCACAATTTTAAATCCCAAATTCTACCTAAATTTGAATTTGATTCAATCTATAGGCATTCATATCAAATTCAATTTCTATAATGCTTAAAATTGATGAATAAAACACTAATTAATAACTAATTAAATGAAAAATTAATAAAATTGAAAAATTCTAAACCTTAAAGTTAAGAATTTACCAATTTTAACTTAAATTCTTCAAATTAATTTATGGAAATAG
>JAOXYD010000136.1:25533730-25548029 GCA_028565735.1 Pinacopodium congolense | reverse complement strand
TAAAATAGATTTAGCAATCCATAATCATGTTCAAACAAAGAGTATTCAGATTAAACATCAAAAGAAAAGTAAAAGAAAGATGAACTAGTGAAGATGGTGAAACCTCCTTTTTGGGAAAACCTGGATAGCCCTTATTGAATCTTGATTGTCTTCCTTCTTTTTGAGTTTCCACACATTTTTCCTCTGCCAAAAACCTCTATTTTTGTCTTAGATGTGTCATAGGGTCAGAAGTATAGCTTTTAGGGTTCCTCACGTCCTCTTATGTCCAAAAAAGTCATAAAACACGTCTTGTATACATTTTGCCACGTCATCCCACTACATCAAAATTTTCAACTTTGACCTCTGTTCGGTATTTTTGCCATATCTTCATCTACAAACCTCCAAATATCATGAAATTTTATATGGAGGATTATAACATGTTGGTAGAGCAGTCTATAAAATTTCATAGCAATCTGAGCTCTTTAAAGTCACATAATGCATCACTGAAATTATAGTACAAAAACTAGTGTTGGTTTGGGTCTCATTTGTTACCTACACATCCAAACATTAAAGTGCGTCAACTCATTCTTCAAATAAGTTCATATTTTGCCTTCAAATACTAAAAATACAAAGAAACAGTCAAACACCTAAAAGATAATAAAAATGATGCAAAAGTTCCTACTACCTCAATTTAAAACACACAAACAACACTTAAAACACCTAAAAACAACATAGAAATATAGTATGAAACCACACATATCAATCTTAAACACGACTTTCTTTTGGATTTCCCTATTTGTATTTTTTAACTTTTTTAGCTATATTTTTAATATTGAAATTCAATTGAAGATGAATATTTCATATGAGAAGAAACCAAAGTAAGAATAAAGGAATGTTAGTGTTTAATTATTGCATGAAATATATGGCATCCATTAAAGATGCTTTACTATATTTGAGTTTTTAAGAGAACAATGAAAATTCATGATTAATTATGCATTAATTGTTTTGAAAATAAATAATGAGAATTAAAATAAACAAAATCTAAAGTACAAACTAGAGGATTTAGTAGTAAATAATTGTCTTAACTAATTATAGATTAAATGAAATAAAAGATGAAAAAAATAAAGCTACCATAATAAACCAACATCCTAAGATAATTTCCAGATTTATAGGAGACTATTAGAGAGATTCAAATAATTCTTTATACTCAAAAGAATTGTTCTAATCCATTCCAAGGACGTATGCAGTCAAGTAAGACACCCTTGCTATCATTTTTTAATGTTCTATTGTTTCTTTCCTTTTAAATAACATATATATAACAAACAAAACTAATTTTTGATGAAGTATAATTATCTTAAGAGAGCTCTTGGGATGTAGAAGCCATGTTATGATATTTCTCTGGCCTTGAAATTTGCATACATAATTATGTAATGTCTGCAAATTATTCTAACAATTATGAGGAGAAGTTGTACTTGAAGAATAAGTGGTGTGTAATTTTTTTTATTTTTGCATAAGTTTCATAGCTTATTATTAGTAAATAAGCTTTTGATTCTATCCATTATACTTAACCTTTTTTTGATAACTAATTAGAGAATGAAGGAAAATTTTGGGAGTAATTTTAAACCAAACCAACTTTTGCCAAAGAATCATATTAGCAGATTCCTTAAATAGAATCTAACATGTTTTGATGAAAAAGTTATAAAACTGTGCCTAGACCAAATCACTATGTCCTCCCTACTTTGACTTATAAATAATTAAGAAGGTTATTTCTTATTATATTAGAACCTCTTAACTGGCAACTCCACTTATTCTCTTATATAAGAACATGAAATTTAGTATTTTGGAGAAGCATGTGTCTAAGGTTAAAGGCTTCAAGAATTAGATACAAAGGATCAAGTTATGGCCATTTATCAAACCAAAGGAAAGTAGATTTCCTATTGTCAAATTTATAGCTAAATTAAGAATATAGGTAGCTTTTCAATTCAAGAATTTGCTACATTTGCCAGGAAATTTCAGATTTTATACTGATTTCCCAGAAACATTTGTCCTTGAGTTAGTGGGATTGAATCCATCTAACCTACAAGGATTGTTTGTATGTCGAAATCCTTTATGTCCTTTTAACCAGGCTGAACTTAATGGGTGTTGAAATAGAGTTTAATTTCAAATATCCTTCAAGTTTAAATTGTAAGACTTACTACCATTTGACCTTTGCATATCTCTTCTTATTAGCCTCACCACTCTATAGAAAGTTTCTCATTATCCTTTTCGGGTCGTTAATTATTTTCTTAAGAAGAATAAGGTAAGAGGACCAATATATTTGCAAGATACTGAGATTTGCAAGAATTAGTTACCTCCCACCTACGAAGGACATGTTTTATTATACAAGCTATCAATCCTTTTATACATCTAGCAATCCTTCACAATCATTGTAGGATGGTTTCCTAAAGATGATTGATAGACTAAGATATTTGATAGGAATATCCTTATCTTGAAGTCCTGGAAGTCTAGGGAATTCACCTCTATAGTTTTTAATAGTTGCATAAAAATAATGTGACATTTATTTTTGTTGATTTTGAGTCTAGACACTTTACAATAAGTCTTGTAGCACCTCCAACATAATGCTTAAGGATTTTTTTATTAGCCCCACAGAATAATAATAAGTCAGATGCATATGTGTTGTTATCATGAGAATCTACTAAATTTTGCTTCTAAAAATTATAAGTATTGATAAATTGAAGTTTCAATTTAACTTAGTTTATTCGAAAAACTTCAGTTTCATTACTATATTTTCTATTTTTTTTGACTCAATTTAAAACTTGGGTTAAAATCACTCAAAACCCTTCTAGTTTAGTAAACTATTAGTTCGGTTCTTATAGTTTCAAAATTATCAAATAGATCCCTAAAATTTTAAATTATTTTATCCATTAGTCTTCCATTAATTTATCCTATATAGACCAATGACATGTCTACATGGCATGTCCACACAGCATATTATGAGCCGCATAGTAATACCACATGGTGTTAGACTAATAGGTTAGAATAATTTGAAATTTTAGGGACTTATTTAATTGTTTACCAAATTATAGAGATCTAATTGATAGTTTACCTAACTAAAAAGACCTAAACAATTTCAAACTTAACTAATAGATGATTTTAAAAATTGAAATTAAATTTTAATAACTAAAGGATTGTGCTCTTTAAATATTATTTTATTTTAATAAAGTATAAGAATTTTTAAATTAAAATTTAAAAAACAAATAAATTAAACAAAAAATATTTTATCTTTAATAAGTTCAATGTATATGACATTAGATATACGTGAGAGTAAGATAAATGTATTTATCATATAAATAATACAATACTAATTGTTTTAAGTTGATAAATTTTTTGGGTTGATAATAGCTTAATTTATATATGATTTTATACAACCTAAACTTAAAAAGAATTTTTTATATCCAATTTTTTAGAACTTATTTGTATTTAAATTTTCACCTGAGATAATGTAAAACATTTATAAAATTGAGTATATAAACTTTTTAAACTATATTCAAAACTCTATAAGAAATATAAGAAAAAAACCTTTTATAAGATGAAGTGACAAAAGTAAATTTTATTTAAATAAAATTTAGGTCATTAATTTTAGATCTAAATGATTTTAAATTTAAGATTCAAATTATATTTAAATTTGAATAAGTTTTAAATTATTTTTAGATTTAATCAGGATTGAGTACAACAAAAAAGTCTTTTATACTACATGAAATCATATCTAAACTAAATTATTATCAATTCAAAAATTTTATCAACTAAAAATAATTATTATCGTATTATTTATATGATAAATATATTTGCATTACTCTCATATATATGTGTGTGTGTGTGTAATATTATAGATATTGAAATTGTAAAAGATATTTACATGATAAATATATTTGTAAACTATCAAATAAGTTCATGAGATTTCAAATTAGTTTCACGTATTAGTCTAACGTCACGTGACATTACCATGCATTTTCAATTATTCTATGGGGGCATCCCTTTAGTTTACATAGGACAAAAGTAATGAAAGACTAACGAACGAAAATAATTTAAAATTTTAAAAATTTATTTGATAAATTTAAAATAATGAGGATGTAATTAATAGTTTATCAAATTATAAGAGTCTCGGGTAATTTTAACCCTTAAAACTTTATTGATATAATCTAACTTAAAATGTTGTGTTCTTATATGGTAGTTTATAGATTTCCATTGCCAATGGAAGAGAAAGAATTAAGAAAAAAGAAATGATGTTAATGGGCAGGTAAAGAATTAAAGAGAATTAAAAAAGAAAGAAAGAGAAGTTAGAGAGAGAATAAAAATAAAAAATAGAAAAGAAAAACTAGAAACTGAACATGACCCATATGTTCAAATTGACACATCATTCAAGCGGGGTTTAATGTGAAAGTCTAATGTACAATCCAATTCATAAATAAGTTAAGGTAGAGAATCGCGTAAGCTTTTCTGGGAGGAACTTGACTGGCAAAGTCAAAACAATTATGAGACTTCGTTAACCAAAAATTTTAATTTTTTTTTAAAAATAAATAAGGGAAATAAAAATTCTGTTAAAAGAATAAACAATTCTTATTTATCCTTAATTACAAGTCTAATATCTTGCCCACTTAATTAGACAAGTTGGTGATTCGTTATCTATTATTTTTGAACCTTAAAATTTTATAATGAATAAAAGATAACTATGATGCCTTAAATTAACAGGTGATAAGTTACCCCCATCTTTTATAGAGATATCAAACCCGAAGCCATCATTTAATTGTCTGTTATTGTCCTCGTGAAATTTCAAACTCGCAGTTTTACAGTATATTGGTATGAAACCTATGTATTTTACACATCAAATGGCAGCCAATCTATCTTTTCTGTATTACTACTTTGCTGCAAAAATCTTACGAATATCTAGACTTTAATATCTTGCTTATAATGGATCATACTGTCACATTGTCAGAAACATTTTCCATTCCTGGACTCATTCCTTACCAATCCTGAGAATCTGCTACTGCTCACTGGCTACGTCGTGGTGGCTACCATTCACTTGATTTCTCTGCAAAATGTGTCTTCATGGGCTACAACCTTGATTTACACTGAAACATGGCACTTGAGAAATGAGAATGAAATAGCATAGCTGGTAATATGATATCTCCACCGTACCAAGATAATAAATATTCTCCGACGTGAGTTGCCTGTAATTGACCAATCTAAAAAGCCATATCAATCTAGAGGCAGAATAGTTAAACGTCATCTTATCAAAATTGAAGAAAATGTAGCGATCAAGTATAATTTTAACCTGATAATATTCTTTACATCAGTCAAGTATCTTACACATAGAAAAGGAGGGAAATTTTAGTGTATCCAACAAAACTTAGTATACTAATAAATAGGTGTTAATATAAACCATTATTGGTTAAAAGCGTGGAAAGTGCTTATAAAATCAGATGGGCAAGAAATCATTTAGTTGCATAAATTTCCATGTCTAAGTGGGAGGTAAAGGGCATAGCATCGTCATCATCAACCACTTGCTCTCCACAGCATCAACCACCAAAAACTCCATATCATCCTTCTTCTGCTTCTAGCTATCAAACCCATTTGTTCTGGTTTTGATTGGTGTACTTCTGTACATGGTTTCTTAATCATAGGCTACCTCTTGAGTTCTTGCGGTCCTCTAATTTCTCTTCTTTGAGGTAGAAAGAAAGAGATCTTTTTAGTCTTGGTTCATTTCATGTTTCGGTGCATATTAAAGAAGGAAAACTTATAGTTGAATTTAGTAGTCTGAAGATACCCTCTCTCGGTCTCAAATCCATGGTAAAGAATTGAAAAGAGAAGGGAAGATTTGGGGTCGTAAAGTTCAGAAAGAAAGAAAGTGAAAGATCCGAAAGAGACCTTAAATTTACATTTTACTGACTAGTACTCTTCATTTGCTTGCATATATCATTGTCCCAAGAGTCAAAAACTTCCAATTCGCACATTAGAGAAGCGCATCATTGAGGACCAGGACATAGATCTCCAGAGGACAAAAGTAAGGTCTGTCTTTATTCTTGTTTCTTTCTCATTACAGTGCGTCTCTTGGTCACTTGGTGTGTAAATCAAGGGCCATCACCACCAACTCTTTAAAAGATTTTAGGGCCTAAATTAAGAATCTGATCAAAAGAAAGGAACTTGTTCACTCTTCAGCCTTCTCTTTTCATTTGTTCCCCTGAATACTGTCAAGAAAAATAAAAACAAAACAAAGTATGCTTGACTTTCTTGTTTAATTCAGAATATCCTTACATGTTGCAGATTTCCCTTTTGGAATCTGAGGAAAGCTAAGATTGTTTTTTTGAAGGTTTTCAATCCATCAAAAAGCTGGATTCTTCTTCTTCTTCTTTTTTTTTTTCCAACTCTTCTTCTTTCATGAACTGCTTTTCGGATTTGGGATTCTGTTTGGTGCCAAACTATGTCCTTTCTGAACGTCCTTTGTTTTCTTTGTATCTTATTCTCATGAAACGAGAGATTTGAAGACAGCAAAAATTTCAAGTCTGCGTTTAATGATTCATAGTTCGTGAATTTGCAGGCAACTGGCAATGGATTATGGGTATGGTTTAACGAGGCAGAGCAGTGGCTTGTGGAGAACACTGAGAGATGGAGACTTTGATGAAGAGGATGTTTGGGATGTCTTAAAAGGGAGTAAAGATTCAACCTTTCGAGCATCTAACAACAAACCCACAGAACCCTCAGTTTCTGTTCCAAGAAGCTTCCCAAGTGCTGCAAGAATGATCCCCCCAAGAGCAACAACTGCTGTTAGTAGCAGTAGCAGTAACACTTCTTCACATGAAGTCAAACTTCTGCAGCAACAATCAGCACCTGTCAACATTCCTGACTGGTCTATGATTTCTGGAAGAAAATCCAAGAAAGACCCCAAGAATGTAAATCCATGGATCGATGATAACCACCGTGGTCCCGATGGCAGTGGCAACGATGATGGTGATGGTGATTGGATACATGGTAGTGGTGGTGGTGGTGGTGGTGGTGACAGTGAACAAGAAGAAGAAGAAGACGATGATGATGATAATGATGGTTACAGTGGGTTCAATTCCAGGCTGCCCCCACATGAGTTGATTGCAAGAAGGCTTGCAAGGACTCAGATTTCATCATTTTCTGTGTGTGAAGGTGTTGGTAGGACCCTGAAAGGTAGGGACCTTAGCAGAGTAAGGAATGCTGTTTTGACCAAAACTGGCTTCCTGGAATCACTGTGACAAGAAACGGCAATGTATTGAAACTCTGCAACGTCAGGCTCTGTTATATATATGGGTAGGGAGGGTTTTCAGGGTCTTGTTTATTTTGTCCTGGCTTTCTATGCAGGGCACCAGTGTTCCATTTTTATTTAGTCGCCATTGATTATGTGTTGTTGCTGTCCATTTGGTCCTGGAATTTATTGCTCCTCAGGTGTCAGACAACATTGAATCTACTTCCTTTCCATTGACAGCAATAGGCAAATGCCCAATTTACTCATATCACAATGATAAGGTTTATTTAGTGTTAATGAAATGATAATGATTAGTCGAAAACATGCAAGTACACAACATTGCCAACTCCGGTTCTTGAAATCAATAGTTTCTCAGCTGATCTGAGGTATACATATTTTCTTAACATCCATATTTATTTGTGTCCATATGAAATTGTTATCCATCCTTTCTTTAAGAATTAACTTTATATATATATACGTATATAATTAAAATAAAATATAAGAAACTTAGAGGATATTTAATTGGATTGTAAGTTGATTTTTTGTGTGATTGTTGTATTTTTGTATTAGTTGTTGTGTTTTTTTTTTATGTTTTATTAATATATTTTTATCGATTTTTTTATTTTTAAAAATAAAAAATAAAAATAAAAAAATAAACAGTCACTTAATTAATGCCTTAAATTAGAAGTTGCAAGATGACGAAAGAAGAGACCTACCCGTCACCATGAAAAGAAGAGCAAGTAATTGATAAAGCATAAGTCTGAGTCACATAATTGAGAAGTGCCTGAGATGACACCAGTTATGGACCACAATGAAGCAAATGCCACAAATCACATTGTTTTAACCCTTTTTTTTTATCTCTCTTTATTTTGAATATTTTATTAAGAGAAAAGAAAATGAAAATTTTTTTATTTATAAATATCTGGAGTCTACTAATTGTTGATTAATATTCTTAAAGAATTGATGGGTAGTCGTTGACGAAATTATTTACATATCGTTTTCTAATTAACTTAAATCATTCGTTTGAAACAACACCACTCTTCACGTGAATATGACACAATAAATACTTTAAAACCTTTGAATTTTGGTTACTTTCTGCCGTTAGACTTTATTGTATAGTATACACTACAAGTTATTTTGCTTACATTAATATAGCAATTAGTTGTAACCATCATAGGATTTCTATATGCTCAAGACAGTAATATAGTCCCTTATGTCTAAATACTACATTGACGTTGACTTCATGTCGTGGTGGCACCATACCCATTATTCCTATTATATTCTACAAGATCTTATTATTCTTTAAAATTCCCAGAAAAGGGTATTTCTATGGAAAACAAAAGAAATAAAGACGGTTCATTTGCATTGTAAATTACTTGCATCCACTTAGTTCCAAAACATTAAGTCTTTGTTTTTCTTTAAAAAATTCCCCAGAAAAAAGGTATCTATATGAGAAACAAAATAAATAAAGAAGGATTATTTGTGTTGAAAATTAATAGAACCCACAAAATTCCAAAGCAGCTGAGCTGTAATATTAAAAGATCTATCCGACGGCATTTAAAGGATGCATTTGGGCTGAGAATGTAACTGAACCGGATTCGATCAGCCCTTCAATGGACCTAAAATTCCGTTGATAACCAAGAATCTGAAGCCTTTCACAAGGTCTTGGAAGGGAAGGGGACTATAAATGAAGAAAAAATAAAATGAAAATTTGTCTTTGGCAGAGTAAGATCCACTGGAAAACAATTCATAGCCTTTGTACCTTCCTTCCCCTCTAAAAGAAGACAAAAGATACTCAAGATGGTAGCCTTGAAAAGGGAGAATAAATCCCTTAAACTTTTAATCTGTGATTTTATTGGCTGTACAGTCAGTAAAAAGTTTGTTGATGAAAGTAATTGAGTGTGACAATTTGCAAAGTTAGTGCTATCCAGCTACTCTTCATTCAAGGCTTTCAACAGCACAAGGATTCTTAAACTATATCGCGCCTGTCAGCCACTTGTCTGCCCTAATGACATTTGATTGGATTAACTAATGGCACTATGGACCGCAAATATTATTTTTGGAAAGAAAAACTATAAATTTTTTATAAAAAAACCCGATGATTTAAAAGAAAATTATATTTTTTATATTGAGAAATTGGCAAGTCAACTCATTGAGTGAAGTAAAATCAAATCAAATATTTAATTTTTAAAAAAAGAAAAAATCAATTAAATTAACAATACAAAAAGTTACTAGGAGATTTAGGTCTTATAATACATTTGAATAATACTTTAGAATTTTATTAAGACTAAAACAATAATAACACTTTTTAAGTAGTAGGTCAATATTATTTTAGAAGTAGGAGGCATAGTTACATCTATACTACATTTAATGATAAACGATCTAAACGATCTTCCAATCCTTGAACCTTAGGGTTAGTAGCCTAACAGGTGATTAAGTTTCCAATCAATAAACTTTATGTAAGAGCTTAGAGTCATGCAAAGAAAATTGTAACTTAATTCCAAGTATGTTAGTTGAGACAAATAAGTCCTTCTCCTTACAGCTATCAAACTCTTAAAGCTTGTTTGTTGTGGATCTAAGCCGCCAATTCTCTAGTATAACTTCAATTTTATATAAGATTATTACTCTGATACTTTTTGATACATAGGATCCTCTTATGGAAGTAAGTGCATAGTATAGTTGTATCCCTGTGTGAAAAAGGTAAAATTATTGAAAACTTAAACCTTTAGGATAAGGAAAAGTTTAAAAAGAAGCCATATAAAGGAAATACATCGATATTATTCTGAATAGTAGGTACCCCATTTTGATTATAATAGTAGGCCTGCTCATACTACATATATGAGGAGAGAGAGATATATAAACATACAACAATACAACAGGTACAATAATTCAAAGTTATGGGCCTGCTTAAGATAGTAATTTTTATTACACCTCACACAGTACAATAATATAATTAATAAAGACAAATGATAAATAAATGTATTACTACAAGATTTCCAAATAATTTACAAAGTATAATAATGGAAAAAAATATAGGGTCCAACCAGATCATCATGTCCTTTTTAGATGGGCTCTTGTCGTGATTGTAGATTTGATGGGATGGCCCCTCATTTGAGTTGTCATCCATCTTTTTTCAATTAGAAGAGTAATTCTTCAAACTCTTCTTAATTAATAACAGATGAATCATCATAAAGGTCTTACGAGTCTTGAAAATATAAGACTATGGGCTAAGAAGGTTTTGCAATGTCAAGGCCCAAAGTGAGGTCCATCTCATTATTTGGAATATTGAGTTCTAACATTTCTAGTTCACCATAAATAAGCTCTCCTGGTTAAGGCTCAAGGGCTGTGCATGTGACTTTCACCATTAAACTGAGATATGCCAGAAATAGATTTAATTGATCGTATAGATAGAACCATTGTGTGCTGTATTGTATGGCCTATTAATAATGAAAAAACATTGGGTATCTTGTTTCTCCAGTGGAATATCCTATAATATGTATTGACTTTAGATAGATGCTCTCTCCAATGCATTAGTGGTTGGTACACTTAAGGAAAGCCTCCAAGGTTGAACTTTCATTTTTGCTGATCACACAAATGTTGGTAGGCTTGGAGAGGTGGAAGGATGATAGTATAAGCGTAAAGGCTGGAGAATGCCTATAAGTACTACATAACTTCCTTTATTAAAGGAAAAAACTATATAAAAAAAAACATAGTCCAATAAGGTGTCTGAATGTTGAAAAAGGAGAAGCAAGGGGGTAATTTTGTTTTTTTGAGGGAGAGATGAAGCTAACAGAAGAGACTTATTTTTGTTAAGGAATCAATATCAGTAAGAGTTACTAGTTTCTTGTTAATTAAAGGGAAAGATTTATTCACTTTGGCTATGTTAGGAAGATCATCCATTATAATGATAAGAGGGATTAATCATGAGGGAGTAATGAAATAGATAATTTTTTTATAAATGAGAGAGGTAATCAGCAATTATGTTTTTATTCTCCTTAATGTGACAAATCGTGAATATATAATGGAAAACTAATCTTTTCATTGAAGTAATAGATTATCTAGGAGAATCTTTTTTTGTATGGTCTAGAATCTTAAAAAAGATGTGTTATCTATCTTTACTATAAAATGATAAGGATTGAGGTAGAAAATCAACTTTTCAATTCCTATTTTTATCACTAATATCTCTTTGTAAGTTGCATGATAATGCTTTTTAGACTCTTTGTGTTTTCCCCTTGCGTGTCCATAGTAAAATTTCTTTCTATTGATTTCTTCAATCAACACAACTCCCTCATTATCATCACATGCATTTGTTAGTATGATTCTCTTACCTTTATCAAGTATTTTTAAAGGAGGTGATGCTGGCTAATCTTCTTTAGACATTGTACTGATCTTATCTGATTAATGATCGATATTGGAGGATTCTTCTTTAATAATTTTAACAGATGGCTTGTATAATCAGAGATATGAGGGGAAAGAATCTCGAATATAATTAACAATTCTTACAAATTATTGAATTTATTCGATAGTAAACTCTTTATATGGTAAGTTTAATAATTCATTAACTATATGTGAGCTGAGCTGATAAAAAACTATTATGAAATTTTATTCCTACAAATTCTATCTAAGTTGACGCAATCTAACTCTTATAGGTTGAGAACATTATGCCATATTTCTTCATTAAATAAAAAAACTACTTTAATAAAGCTTGGTGTTCTTCTTGGATTTGAGAATATAATAAGATATCATTGATGTAGATCAAAGCACTTACTAAGATAGGCTTATGAATCCTTATCATTGTCCTTTGAAATAGTGATATAACAACTTTAAGAGCAAATGGCATAACTGTCAATTGATGTTGAACATTGGGGATATAGAATGTTGTTTTATAACGATCTATTGGATTAAAACCTAATTACTAAAATTCCACTTTTAAATCAAAATTTGAAAATATCTTTGTCATCTTAAAAAGTAATACATGTGTGTTGATTTTCGGTAAAGAAAATTTATCATCATGGAAAAAAATGTTGAGAGGTTTGTAATCAATTACAAGTCTCTTTTTCTTCTTATTTTCTGCTTTATGTTCAACATTAAACACTTGACATATTGGTAGGCTCAATCAATCCTTATTTTAATAAGATATCATAGTCTTCTTATGCTAACTTGAGATCTCCTGGATTCATCTCTGCATAAGATAAGATTGATATCTTCATTTCTTTTAAATGGTATTTAGACATAGAACTCTAAATTCTTCCACAATGGGTGAGGATGTTCAAATTGATCATGGCTCTCAAGATAATAATGTAGAAGTTAATCTCTTATGTTCTCATATTCAAAAGAAACTTCTTGTAATCTGAATATGTTATTGATATTTATATAAGCACAAAAATTTGCTTATATATAACTCTTTAAAGTTGTTTGGAAATAAACACCCCTACTTATGAGCACATCAGGACTATGGAGACTACTTCCTAGAATTCTTGTTTGGACTACGCAATCTAATAAAAACTTTACACTAATACTTACTGATAAGATCAATTTTAAAATACTTGCCATTTGCTACAATAAAATAATCCTCATGAGGCTATCATTCTTTTGGAAGAAGCATGTATGGCTTCATGAAACTTTTACAAGATCCTGTGTCTATGTATCCATAATGATGTGTAAAATATATATGTTTATTTATTCATTTCTTATTTAATTTTGCACATCGTTTGATCATTTAGGATTTTTATAGTGTACTTTTGTGATGTTTATGTATTTGATTCATTTAAAAGATGAAAATAACAAAAGCAGCAAAGTTAAAGAAAATTCCAGGTGCACAACATGACACCACAACAACTGTTGTGTTTTGGGGAGTGTCATTGTGGTATGCCAGATAGGTGTTTTAGTGGTCCCAAATAATAGTAGAAAAGAGAATGTTTGTGGCATTTCACTATTTTTCATGTGTCAACTTGTCATTCTAGGGTTTCCAGCTCTAAGGAGGCTAAAAAACTATAAATAGAAAATGGAATAGTCTTGCAAAGTAGCTTGGAAGCCATATTCTCTGCATAAAATTCTAGCCACCTCCATCCTCATCTCTACTTACTTCCAATCAAAGTTTTGATAGTTAGATGTTGGAGACAACATATTCCATTAGAGAAGAGCTTTGAGGATATAAAAGGGAGTTTATCACATTGGTAAGAAAAAATCTTAAAGAGGAGTTTCCATTTTCATAAGCATTTTCTAATCTTTACTTTAGTTTCTCTTAAGTCAAATTTCATTGTTCCTTGCATTTATTGTGTTTGTGTTCATGTTTGAAAGATAAACAAAAAGATTATGTCATTGGCTTGGAGTAAAGAGCCTTGGAGGAAGGATTGTCATGTGATGATCATTCTCTTCCTTCAATTTAGTTTCTCCTAAGTGCAATTTCATTATTTCTTATATCTATTGTTGATTTTGTTATTATTCAAGGTGTTAAAGAAGTTTGGGCTATTTGGCTAAATGTAAAAGGTCTTAGAAAGGAAGTTGTCATGTTAAGAAAATTTTGAATCTCTACTTTGGTTTCATCTAATCTTATATTCGTTGTTTCTTTAGATATTGAAGTGTATTGCTTGTTAAGAAACATTTTGGGTTTGAATAAATTGGAAAACTTGTGTATGAATTGATATATTGATCTTTGACTAATTATATTTCGTCACATTTTGTGATTATATAATTGTGGAAGTAGATATTGATTTGAGTACTCAAGTTGTCTTAATATAGTTGAGATATGGAATTGTCCTTAGTATCATTACACCCTTTGGAATAAGTTGATCTTTAAACCCTTAATATTAATATCTTGATTGCTAACTTAGTATAGGCAAACTTGTTTTAATCTTTGTTTAAAATTTACCAATTTGATAGGTTAATAATAGCTCAATTTTCAGATTAATACTCATTAATATTTCCTTGTCAGATCAATACTCAAATTATAACTATATTACAAAAAAAGATAGGTGTTCTTCCTTATAGTTGTGCGTAGTATAAAACTAGTTTCTAGAGGTTAGAAACTTCATAAAGGAATTAAGAGGCATC
>JAOXYD010000136.1:25510017-25522681 GCA_028565735.1 Pinacopodium congolense | reverse complement strand
GAATAATAAAAAAATTAATAGCAATAATAATAATAATAATAATAAGAGTAAGGATATTTTAGTCTTTTTATTTATTATTCTTTTGTTATTTCAAATTTATATTTTCAAACCTGACATAAAAAAGTTTTAGTAATAAATCAAATAAAATAATACATATTTCATTTTATTCTTTATCTATTATATTCCAAAAGAATAACTTATCTATTCCGTTCTTTATATCAAACATATCATAAGAGTTTTTCACGAAGCCAAACTTTAAGACGCCAACAACTTTAACTGAATGAGTTGGGATGACGAAGGATTATGATAAAAGAATTAAGCACGACCTGAAGCTAAATAATAACAAATAGCAGTTGTTGTATTCAAATGTTATTTAATCATTAAGAATACATGTACTGTCAAGTTTCTTTATAACAAAAAGTTCAAACTCATCATCACCTATTAAATTGAATAAATTTATTTGATTTTGTGAATTAAGCTTGAACATTAAAAAAAATCAGATTTTTAAGAATTAGTTAATGAATTAGACCTGAGTTTAAAAATTAAGTTCAGGTATTTAAGAATCAAATTTAGATTATATATAAAAAAAAATTCAATCAACCGGACATTTATAAGTAATTTAACTTATGATTGACGTTTAATAATTAGTCTAGATTTATTAGTATTGAATATGTTTAACTAATGTTAATATCATGAATTTTTATATTTAATCATGGAACTTAGTTTTTTATAAAATATTATTATTTTGTTTTATTATTATAAAAATATATTTATTTTAAAAAATAATTTACAGATTTAAAAATGAATTGAATATATTAAATCTCATCTTATGAGTGGATTTTAAAGTGGATTTCAATTAAATCTTTCCATATGCAAATCTACTTATGATCAAGTGATGATGAGTCAGGTTTAGATTGCAGGATGAATGATGGAACACAAACGAAAAGAATTGATAATGTGTCTATTTCAGCATCATGACGTATGAAAGGAATAAAAGCAATTCTGCTTTTGAATTTCTTAATCATGCTTAGTAAGCCAGAAATGTATTTGGAAACAAAGTTTACAAATCGAAAAGTTTTGGAGTTTCAAGCAAATGATTAGTTTGAAAGAAAGAACAAAAAGAATACCATTTGGATTTCTATGATAACTCTACATAGAAAGCAATGCCTTTGCCCCACTCCCACTACGCAAGCTCCAACTACTGCCTTCCCTTTCACACGCTATCCCAAACAATTTTCTTTTTCATGCCAGAGAGAAGGTATTCATCCCTCTGATTTATTCTCTGAAGTTGGAACTTACTCCTTCTTCAAGTAGCTTTTGATTCAGCACAGACATGGCTCCAATGCTCAAACTCGTTGATTGTTCACTTAGGCTTTCTGTGATTCCTCTTAGTGTTGTAAACATATGGTTAATTGTCACCAATCAGCAAGAAAATAGCAGCTATGGCTACTTAAGGTTCAGCAATCTCTTAGGACTCAAGTAAGATAAAGCAAGTAGTGTTATTTCCAACTATTATTCCTTTGCTCTACAACTAACTCTCAGGTCTTTTCTTCTTTCAGGTGCATGGTTTGCATTAGTGCCATATGTGCTGTTTATGCTTTTATTGCTGCTGTATCTCCATGGATCAGATGCTTAGTTACAAAAGCTTGGCTGTTTTTCATCTCGGACCAGGTTCTTCCTTTAAACCCCATGATCTAAACTTCTTAAAACATTTAACAGTTTCCTTACTGTTTTTATCTTTTCTTCTCATATTTGAAATTCTAATTACCTTCCTGTACTTATATTAAATTTTTCTAGAACAGGTTCTAGCCTACTTGGCCGTCACATCAGGGGCTGCAGTTTTGGAGATCCTGTACTTAGCTTACAATGGTAACAAGGAAGTAACGTGGAGCGAAGCCTGCAGTTCTTATGGGAAGTTCTGCAGCAGATTGAAGTTTGCTTTGATTCTTCATGTCTTGGTCCTATGCTGCTTTGTTGTTTTAGCTGTGATCTCAGCTTATAGGGCTTTTAGCATGTTTGGACCCCCTTCAGTCCCTTCCAAAGAAGAAGAAGAAGAAACCAGAGCCTAATGACTGAGGCTTAAATGTTACCTCAGTTGATTTCTTTGGAGAATGCTTAGGTAAGATGTCTGGTTGTATCACGATAAACATAGTATAAAGACAAGCTCGCTGGTTTAAGAAGAGACTGTAATAAAAGTCAGTCAATTAAGTCTGTTTATCCATCACGGTAACTTGTATGATAATGGTAATGATTAATATTATCTCTTACATGTGACTTAAAGACCATATACTGTCAAATATTTCTTTTACAGTTCAATGTTATTAAACTTCAGTAATGAAAATTTGTAAATAATAAAACTTAATTATAAACTTTTCATATGCCAAAATATGACCCTAGAGACATGATCATAAAAATAAAGTTTACTCTTTAGATTAGGACTGTACGAGTGTGAAACAAGTCTGTTCAGCAACAGTGATACATATATATATATATATAAGCATAATTTAATCTCCACATAATTGTGTGAAATAAGTGGAGTTCAAAACCTGGGTAGAAAACAGGACAGAAATTTCAGTAATGTTGATAGAATGCGCCTCATCAAGCCCAGTTAAAGAAAAATGAAACGAAGAAAATGTCCTATTGACTCCATGTTGTCTGGTTTTCACTCTCCATTTGAACCACTCCTAGCAAATCCTAGGCAAGTTGTCCCAACTGCAGGAGCCAACGGTCCTGCCATGGTCTGTTGTAGAAGGAATAAATGAAGCTACGTGCTGCAAATTATACCCAATGTCATCATCAGTTACAACTGAAGATGGCCCATTGGAGATATCGCCACTATCTGCGTAAAATTCAGGCAAGGAAGAAGGCACGTTTTCCAGCAGATTTGTCAAGTCTTCAGGCATTGTGTTGATTTGGCTTGCAGCATCAACATCTGATTCCAGGCCTGCATTATGCCAAGGAAAACAATCAATTGCTTTTATCTAATTCCTTTGATATCAAGGTAAATGGCTATCAGTTTCAATAACAAATTCTGCAGATTTTTTTTGTTGAGACAGTAAAAAAGAAGCTATGCCCCTCCATTCAGCAGATTCGTGGGAACTTTTTACTTTTCATGTAAGCAACAGACCTTGAGATAATGAAAGAGGGATGGAGTGGCCATTAAGCCCCTCAAAGTTGGCAGCTTTGAGCTTTTCTTCCTCTGAAATCAAACGACATTGCTTCCTCAAGCTCTGACCATTCTCTACAAAATCCTTGGCCTCTAGCCAAAGATCGTCTGATGAAATATGTCCATCTGTGGCCAACTCCAATTCTCCATCCATACAGCTGAAAGAATTTCTCTTCTTATTCATTTTTCTATTGAATTTATTTGCATCAACAAAAATATCTGTATTCATGTCCTGTGATGTTGGTGTCAAAATTTGGTTTGAAGGGAGCTCTGATTGAGTCACAGTAGCATAAAGGTCACACGTTTTCTGATTGTCTTTCAGCAGCTCCCTGTGGAACTCGGTGCTGCTGCTGCTGAAGAGGCCAGTGAGACTCATAGAAGTTGCATTGGAAGTTGAAGCAGAGGGTAGCAGTGGTAAGTGCGAGGAAAATTGAGAATTTGAATTGGGATTAGTCAAGGAGGAGATGCAGGCATTGTTGATGTTATTGTTTTTACCAAGACTGCGGAGATCGCGGTAGGAAGAAAAGCGTTTAAAGCTCATGGGTGACTGCAGGACAGGAGGACTTCTTTGTGCTGTGAAGTCAAAAAGTGGAGAGGTGGAATGTGCAGTGTGATGAGAAGGGGAAAGAGAGGTGGGAGCAGTGGGTGAATAAGGATGAAAATCATTTGGGCATGGAAGATGAGTTTGGAAAGTGAAAGAGGAGGTTGGAGTGGTAGGAGTTGAGTGGGAGTGGTGGTGGAAGCGTGAGTTTGGAGAGTTTAGGAGGTGGAGTTCTGAAGGTAATGTATGAGTGTTGGGGGAGACGGTGGAAATTGGGGGAGTAGGAGTTGGTGGTCGTGTCATATTAGTAGTAGCTGGGGATTGGAATTGGGTATGGAAAGTGAAGGAGGAGGTAGGACTGGTGGGAGTGGAGCGGGATTGAGGGTGGTATTGATAAGTGTGGGAGCTTGGTGGGTACTGAGGTTGGATGCCAGGAGGGTAAAGAGGGAGACCCTGGCGTTGATGCCTCTTCACCCTTGTATTCCAGTAGTTTTTTATTTCGTTGTCTGTTCTTCCAGGAAGCTGCGCAGACCATCAGGACAAAGGAATCAAGGCGTGCAATCATTGAACAAAATAAAAAGTACCAACCAGAATGGCAGAAAAAAGAGTAAAATCCCCCTGATAAAATGCAAGGGAAAATCATCTAACGAACTCTGAATATGAACAACCGATTCGGCTCCAAGCATCATAGCCACCAAAACCAATTAAAAAAAGGACTCCCGAATTCCAACAACAAATGAAAAATCTTGAGGTGTAGAACCATAATTCCACCAAAACAAAATGAAACCCTGTAACCTTAAAGCCTGGAGATTTGTATAATTAAAACCATAAGATAATCTAGACATACCAGAGTGGCCATGCGAGCCCATTTGTTGCCAAATTTCGCGTGCAACTCAACAATGAGCCTCTCCTCTTCAGGAGAGAAAGCACCTTTCTTGAGGTTAGGCTTAAGGTGATTAGCCCACCGCAGTCTACAACTCTTCCCACAACGAGCCAAGCCGGAGTGCCTCTGCACGGCGTTCCAGTTTCCTTCACCGTGTTTCCGCACGTACTCTACCAACACCGCGTCTTCCTCCGCCGTCCACGGTCCCTTTTTCAACTGGGTCCCATCACCACCACCACAACCACCGTTACGAACAGCTACAACACCACCATCACCAGCACAACTAGATGATCCTGAGGACCCACCTTCGCTCCATGGAGTGTCGTTGTTGACGGGTAACATTTCAACACTAGAAACTCCCCAGCAACAACAACAACAGCAGCAGCAGACAACCAAGCACCCACACTTTTATTTATGTATGTATTGGCTACAGATGAGTACGTAGAAGTATTACCACCCTGTCCCGGTCTCTTTCCTTAAAAGAATCTGACCTACAGGACAAAGTTGGTTTGAGTTTTGACAAAAAGACAAAACTTGAGATAATTCGAACTCTTTTCACATTACTCACCTTTTCGTACATTTGTCCGTGTTCCCCCCTCTCGTTCTCTTTTCTTTTTCCTCTCTTCTCTGACAATAAGAAAACCCAAGAAACAAACACCAAAGAGAATGATGATTCGTTAACGGAAAAGGTTGGAGAATGTGCTTTCTGGGATTGAAAATTTTGGATCTTTGTGTTCAGGAAAGCCAACTCCAGTAAATTATTGACCTTGTCCTGTCTTGAAACGGGATTTTTCCAAGGAATTAGCTGATGAATGTAACTTGGTCTCTGAGAATTTTCGCAGAGAGAGAGAGAGAGAGGTCCAGGATCGGGGTTCTTGAGAGATTTGGAGGTCCTGCGTAAGCTTGGACCCACAAATAGGGTACAACTCGCAAGATTGAATTTTTAGTGATGAAATTGAAGATAGATAGAGAGAGAGAGATTGAGAGAAAAAGAAGGATACAGATTTGCTCCTCCGTGTACTTCTCAACTGTTTAACGGTGTTGCCTACAAGGCGCTTTATATACCGGGCTATTTCCTTTATTTTTGTGTTATTTAAATTTTAACAGCCATTTCTGGTTGTTCTTTTTTCCTTTTTTTTTTCCTCCCCTTGAAAAAGAAAAAACTTGGATTGCTTATTAGTAAATACAGGCTTGGCTCGACTTGGATTAAAATGGGCAGTGCCATAGTTGGGTGAAATTTGGCTATAAGAGGAAATGGCGCCTCCGTAACTAGTTGTCTACTTAGAAGCAGACTATCTTTGCATTTGCTTTGTTGGAGATTCCATGAATTGAACACGAATTCTTGCCAATTAGTGCGCAAACCAGTAGTTTGTAGAACAGCCTGTATTTACTAGGAATGAGCATGTATATTTCTGTTCTACAAATTACCTATGACTTTGCCATGAGAGAAACAAGAAAATAATTATAGGGACAGGTTGTGAATCTCTTGATTCACATCTGTCATCACAATAGAGTTTCTCAGCAAATAACGAAAAGCTAATAAAGAATGGTTTTTGGGTTTAGAGTGAAGTGGCATATTGTTTTGTTGGCTTGCCGTCTTTTTTCTTCTTTTGGGACTTTCAAATTTGCATCAGAAACTTCTTGGGGTGTTTTAATTGAATAATAGGAGAAATAATATAGAGTTGTTGAGATTAAGAAAAGCGAATATGTTGAACATTAAAAATAGCAGTTGAAGATTCTGTCCACACTCGGAAACTGACATCCGCTTTTCCCATTTAGAAAATCAAACTTTTCTTTTACGACTAATGCACAAAATTCAACAAAAATATTCAACCAATTAATTAAAGTCACAAAAACTCACGGATTTTTCTCATAAACATATGGCTGCTGGGTCCTTACAAAGCTGCCAAGCGTGTTTCGTTGGCACATGGTTGAAATCAGAGACCACCAATAACGACCCTTTAGCGTCCTCCTCTTATATATATATATATATATAGCTTCAAAGATCAAAGCTTTGAAATCAAGCCTACTCTCTTTGCTAATTCTCATATGCAACTCTGCAACTTCTTCAAGTTCTGCCATGGCTTTTTTCTCTAACATTTTGAGTTGCTTCAGAGAAACGTATACCTCCAAAAGATATGTATGCGAAGGGGATAGCTGCGTTCTTAAAACTAAGAGCAGCTCGGGCAAGAAAAGGTCGAGTACAAAGTGAAAGGCAAGCGACGACCCACTTTTAGTTTCTTGTTGCTGGTTATCAATTATAGCCTAGCCTGTTTCAAAGTCTTGTGTTGATACTAAGTGCAGTTTCTGTAATTATGTCATAGTGTGAACTGGTTGTGAAGCATTAAGGATTATTTGTCCATGCATAGGTTGTTGCTCCGGCGACTTAGGAGCTGTAGAATCTTTATATTTGTGACGGATTCCTGGTTAGCCAACTTGGCTAACATCAATTGTTCGATGAAATTAAGACGCTGCTGCGGTTATTTACGCATATGAATGCTGAAGATCGTGCATTTGATTTTCTAATCATGATGATGACGTGTAAGTTTCAAGGTTTCCTATCCAAAATCTACACCCAACTAATAATTGTCGCTGATGCAATACGAGGGCAGTAACTAGAGTTCAAAACAAGTCTTAATTTAAAAATAAAGAACAATGGTCTATAGGTTAAATACCAGCTAATGTGGCATTTCTCATGCTTTGGATGAGGCTCATAAGAAAAAACTTGGCTCCTCAAGTCAATTTCAGCTATTATGTTTAAAAGACATACTTTCTATAACAAACTAGCAATTAGAAAGAGATCCAAGTGAGGAGGTCAATCATGAGATGCCATGAGAAAACACTACTGTAAATTATAGGGCACATGCCATGAAATTTCGTTCAATTTATTGTATCCTTCCCATTGCTTGACGGCTGCCAGTATCAGCAACTAATGACAGTAGTCATAAAGAGGAAACTGTACAAGACTTCCTTTTCTATTGATATTTTGGGAAGGGGCAGAACTATGAACTCATCTTGACACTAGGAATCAAAAGACAACTAGAGCTAAGCAACTATTTCTGAATGTGTCCAATGTACACAGCATTAACTAGGAATAGATTACTAATCATTATTCTGGATTCCTACAAAGACCTAAACTCCCTCCGATAATGTAAACTAGGCACCGTGAAAGTCAGTAATCCCCGTTAGGAAGGGAAGGAAACATTAAGCTCCACTAAGTTATCTCTTCATCCATTTTCAAGTGTCGTTCCATTTATCACATCTGCACAAATCTCTGCTTCATATAGACCAACTCCAGTCCGTAACAGATGCTGAATATCTTGTTCAAGACTAAGATAATATCAATATCCTCACACCACCAAATTCAGTCAAACAGATCTCAAAAGATATATCAGCATTCTCACGTTCAACTGTGGTGTAAGAGATAGAACCCCACGATCCCTGACTGATGCTGAGATCATAAACACATGCTTATCATGAACCCATGCGATCGAATAAAGCCATCAACGCTCATAGTTGCAATGCCAGGTCTGGCTGCTGTGGATCAACCATCATGCCCGAAGACTGTTTTGCAGGAGATCCCGGAGATTGAAAACTAATGTTCAAATCAGGAGGCAGTGATTCCTGTCTTTTCTTTGGTTGTGAATTTGGACTAAGCCCTTGATGTGGCGATTGCATTTGGAACCTATTCAGATCATTCCCCACTAACTGAGGGAAGATCATGGGCCTAGTTTGGAACTGTCCTTCATTTGCTGCATGAGGAAGTGGTCTCATGAATGCTTGAAGTGGAAAACAATGCTTCTCATTAATAAATTGCATCCCTGCAGGAAAAGGAAATTGCCCTTGAACTATTGGAAGTTGAGTATGGAGCTGACGAGTAGGGTTATACAATGATTCAGCATATATCTGATTCTTGGGAATTATTGCATTTTCAGTTGGTAGCTTAAGACCTGCAGCACCTGCAGACATCCATGCAGAGGCAGCAGCAACAGCAGCATTGTTAGAGTCATTTTTTACAGCTGTAGTAGTGGATGAAGTATCTACTGACGATCGATTCAAAGGTTTTTGTTGTTTTTGAGCCTTTTCAGCAGAGATTCTCATTGCTTCAACAGGATCACTAAGGCTTAGTTCTTGCCCTTGGGAAATATGTATGGCTCCTCGGGTCATTTGATTCTGAACATTGTCAGATGAAGAAGTAATTAATCTACCATTCAAGGAACTGTTAATATCCTTTCCATTAGGCAACCCTCCAGAACCAAGTCCCTTGTCCTGCTCCTTCAGAGGTGTAGACTGCAGAAGAGCCATTCTCCTTGACAACTCCTTTGGCTTGGGAGCTGTCATCGCTGAATTATTTGGAAGCTGATTTTCTGCAATAGCATCAGTATTATGCTGACAACTCGAAGGAGGTAAGTTCAATTCAACTTGCTTTACAACCTTATTCTGAGTCTCACTGGAACTTCTGGGTGGCAGTTTTTGCTGATTTTGAGTAGCATTACGAGGTAAGTTAGACCTTACTCCAACTGAAGATAAGGACGAAGGTTTCCCCTCTGATAAAGTGATATGCTTTGGTTGAAAGAATGAAGGTTTTCCTTCCAAAGTCGGACCTTTTAAAGGGTGCTCCTTGGCAGCAACTTGGGTCCTTGGAAGTACATTATCTTTTGGTGCATTAGAAATACTGAGGTTTGGTTGCAACTTAGTAGAATCTTTCTGTACACAATTTTCAAGCATTAATACTGAGGTTGGAAGGGGCTCATATTCTCCAACCCACCCCCGCCCAAACTTGCATCCAGAAGGAAGTGCCTGTTGAATCCTTTGTGAGGCAACTTTCCATGCAACAGGTCCAAGAGTTGCTGCAAAACGAGCTAGACTCCTTGCATAGGAATATTCTGCATGAAGGCCAACCTAATAATAGAAAGGGAAAAGGAAGAATTTAAGTAACAGTGAAGACTGAAAAAAATAATAATAATAATAAAGAAATCAACAACCAAATTCAGCTTCTACATACAGCAATCAGCTGCTTGATTTCACTTTCAAAGATTGAAAATATAGATTCTGACCCAACCACTGGCTGATTGAACAAGTTATAAGTTGCACGACGGTTTTCATCGAAACCAGATGACTTCCTCCCAAGTCTCGACAGCAGATCCTTCCCTAAAGACAAAGCATTCAAACAGTTATAAATGAGTTGATGATTTATTCCAACCTCAGGCAATTCATCCACTTAAACAGATGCTTTGCAAAAAGCCTTTTGTTGAAAGGTGCATAACAACTTGATATCCTAGCTCCTAGCATTGAATATATTGGTAGAAAAAGTAAGAATATCCTAAATCTAATTAGGATCCCATAAATTACATAGATAAATTAACCAAAAGTATCATACCCGATGATAGATCTTCTGCCTTGTCGAGAATAGTATCGATTAAGGAAGAGTTACCCTCTACAAGCCCATTAGTGTTGCTGGGCCTCTCATAACCACCGGTATGGTTAGGGACAGAACCATTCTGGATATCACCAGCAGTGGCAAGAGTGGCACCAGAGGAGAAATCAGAACCAATGGATTCCTGTATACTTCGGCTTACAGGTTTCTTAGTTTGCTTCTTGGCCAAAATGCTGGATTTCATTTTCTGTTCTGACTTCATATCTTTCTCAGTGCATTCTATGTCAATTCTTAACTTCGCAAACTTCTTTTTCGCGAGCTCTTGGATGGCACATGCCTTTTCCAGCAAAATTTGTTTTAACAAAATTACACAATCGTATGGGGAGGGCCACAAAATTGAAGAAGCAACAAGCATTATACCTGTTTATGGTATATCGTCTCTGGGCCATTGTATTGCATTGCATTTGAACAGATTAGAAACACATCACTCTGCAGTCAAAGAACTCCCATTAAGAACTCAGGAAAAGTAAAGTAACATATTTAACAATATGTTGTATTGGCCTCAAACAGACCAGTTTGAAATATGCAAATTATGTCGTAAGTGGCATAACAAAGATTAGCACCACCGCAATGTCAACAGTACAAAAGTAGCAGCCCATCACAGTATAAGGTGCTTCAACCGATGCACAATACTTTGTGAGACTGAATATAAGGCTAGGAAAGAACCCAAAATAAAACAAGACCAGCAGCAAAACTTCTGGTGAACTTAAAGCCTCACTCCAAAACTCAGCAGGCAGGGAGTACAATTAGAAACAAGTTTGGAAGTGCATGGGTAAATCTAGATCTTAGTGACCCTAATCTCCTAACCTAGAATCAAATCAAAATAACAATTTCCATCACAGGACTTTATAGCTCGAAAAAAACAGCAAAAAATCCAGGGCTTAAGCTCAATCAAGCTATAACTTTATGAAGAAATTAGTAGAATCACATCTTTCCAGCCAAAAAGGAATGGCCTGTAGTATTGGAATTTCACAGGATTTCATAATCATGCCAGCTATCGTGCCAACATAAACACCTGTATTACAAGTACAATAATTAAGAATGAAATCAGGCTATATGTTAAAGACCATTAAATTGACATTCCTTCCTCAAGCTTCGGTGCCAATAGAAAATTTCCTCTTCTTGGATATGATTGTTTTCTCAGATAAAAAGCCCATAAATTATGGAAGATAACACACAGAAAAAGACTCTACAAGCCCGTCACTTCAAATTTTAAAAAAAACAAAAAAGCAACCATGTAAGTGTTGAAAGCTGCAAATGAATGCACTCTTGAACAAGGACGTAGAGCTTCAGAAGCATTCCCCAGAAGAAAACTCGAATCCGAAGCCAAAACCTACCCATATGAAGAAAGCAAAAGTGAGCATTTGAAGTGAACCCACCTCAAATTGTTCCAAAGTAGAGTAAGAGCCATTCCCGAGCTTCTTCCTCACAGTAGTAAAGTCCATTGGACAATCAATCACGTCGAGATAATCAGGAAGCTAGCAAAGCCAAAGCAACAAAATTAGTCCTTCAAACTCCAGCAGGTAATATCTTCCAAAAACCTGCCAACCCTTGAAACGATTCAAGTAACCATCTTCACTCACCTCTTCAAGGTCAACCGGTTCTGCATACACGCCATATGTGTCCTTCCTGTCACAATTTAGAACCAAAACAACAATCACCATCAGCAACACCACATTTAAATAGGAGGGATAATAAGATAAATTAACCCACTTTTGTAGCTTGTCAAGAATCAACTCCAGAATCCTCTTCTCCGGCAATTGAAATCCATTATTATTGTGCGTTGGCACCCCTGATCAGAAGAATTCACAAGAACAAAAAATCAATACACACACATCGAGCGCCACACACAAAAGAAAAGAAAAGCAATCAAAACCAACCCGGGACTGAGTCTTTACTCTCACTTTTCCTCTCCCTTTCCTGTCAAAATCAACAATCACCAAAAAAACTCAGAAACAGGAATATATTAACGAAGGAAGTGAAGCAAGTGCCCTATAATGGGAGACAAAAGAAGGCCACGAGACACGGACAGGGACAAAGACAGGTTACTTAAAAAGCAGACGCCAGCATATGAGAGAGAGAGAGAGACAAATGAAAGACATTAGATTTAGATAGAGAGAGGGGCAGAGAGAGAGGTGGGGGATAGGGAGAGCGTGATCAGATTCTGTTTGTGAGAGAACATTACTTTGACAGTTGACCCCGACCGTTATTATCCTCAATTCCCCCAAACCCCCAACAACATCAACACTCACTCACTCACTCACGAAGATATCTATATATATATATATGTATACGTATAATGAGAGATGGAGTAACGAAGTAGTGATTTTGAAGTCTGAACCAATTAGATTTCGCTGAGCTGGACCCTCTCTCTCTCTCTCTCACTCTCACTCTCCCCAACACTTCCCATTTTCTTCTTCGTCTCCAATTCATCAACCACTTTCTCTCCGTACATAGAGTAGATCCGTACAGTCAATTCAATATACCTCTTTATTGTTAATGTTGTTGTCATTGTTTTTAATATCTTCTTCATTTTCACTCTCTTCTTCTTCTTCCACTTCACTGTCGTTGATTCTTCGTTTCTTCGACGGCTTCCTTCCGCTCTCCTCGTCTCCGTCGTCGTCTTCCTCAGAAGCA
>JAOXYD010000136.1:25481064-25500913 GCA_028565735.1 Pinacopodium congolense | reverse complement strand
ATAATATCATATAAGAATTAAATAAAAATAAAAATAAAAGATTTAATAGATAATAAAAATAATTAAAAAGTAAAAAAAGGATGGAAGAGTAGATTAAAATAAAAATTTTTAAAAAAAGTGGAAAGGGGTGAGTTTGACTGGATTGAGTTAAAAATGGTCAGACCAACAAGTTAAACCAGTCCAACCGGTTAAATCAGTGATTTAAACCGAGTTGAACTGATCAAACCGATCGGTCCGACCCTTAACCCTCCGGTTTATTAATATAACAGTTTTTAAATAAAACCGACCGATTCCTAATTAATCGGGTCGAACCGTCCGGTCCTATACGATTTTTTTAATCATTGCATTTAGTTATTCCCTTTTACTTTTTACCCAATTTTAAACATATTTTTATTTATTTTTATTTTTATTAAACACACTAATAAAATTAATTGTAAAATATTTGATTGATATAATTTATAATGCTATAAAATTAAATAAAATTTGAAAATTTTAAATATAATTTACCCCGTACTTTATATTATATATTTAATTTGTGATGTTTTTATCAATAAATGAAAAAATATGTTTAAAAACTAATTGAAATCATAACGTAATTAGTAATTAAATTTGTCTTTATTTGATAAGTAATAGATTAAGGATAACTGAACTCCTGTAAATCTCCGAATTGGACAGCAGAGATTTTTATTAGTCTCTCTCAACTTGGCACTTCAAGTTCAGATTCGGAATGGAGTTTTTAGGGATAGATTTTAGCTGCGCGATCGGATCTCTGCGCGACGGCAAGATTCCGGAGAAAGACTGTTTACTTCCGCTTATCTCCAAGCTTCTTGGCTATTGCATCGTTGCGGCCTCCACCACCGTCAAGCTCCCTCAGGTTCCGTCTATTTTATTTTATTTTATTTTGGCAATTATATGAATGAGCTTTTTTTTATTGTTTAATTTTTTGCATATATTTGTAGATATTGAAAATATTGAAGCACAGAAGCGTAAGAGGGCTTAGTGTGGTGTCATTTGAGCTCGAAGTCGTGGGGTATACAATTGCTCTCGCCTATTGCGTTCACAAAGGCCTTCCTTTTTCGGCTTATGGCGAATTGGGTTTTCTTTTGCTCCAAGGTGCCTCCTTTTTTTCTCTGTTTAATGAAGCTATGTAGGAAATTAGCTCGTGAAATGGAAGAAACTAAATAATCTTTCTTGTTATTAGTGTAACTACTCATTAAGGCTTTACAATTGTCTGGGGTAGATTTTGCAGATGGACACTAATTTTTACAATCCCAGTTGACTGGGACGTGTCTGCTTGTTTGAGTTGAATGTGGCCAATGGTTCTCGAGTGAGAGTAAATTTTAGTGGTTTCTCAATCAAGGATGGGATTTGTTGATGGTGCCTTGCTCGGATAGTGAGGAGGGATAATAGTTCATCGGATTCATTGAAACACATTACATTGATATTCTTTCCCATGACTGACCTTTTCGTGAAATTCATTGAAAAAAGCTGAAGTGGCATCAATTTTACCCAAATTTTAGATGCACATCTTGGTATGTAAATTCAAACATGCACATTGTCTGTGTATTACAACAAAAATAATGCTTTGAAGTCATCCTGCATTTCTTGATACCTTGTCTTTTGACAAACCCTGTCAATGAAGTCTGACTAAGCTAGAATCACTATATTTAATTTGACTAGTTTATGGACATATTTCAAATTTTGTGTAAAATTGATGTCTTATAAGTCTAACAAATGAGCCTAGCAACATGAGTCTAGCATCACTCTGATTGTTGAACCTATTATATCCTGAAATTGCATGATGGACCTTTATTTTCCTTGGTGACTCTGTGTTCTGCTGGTTCACCATTTTAGTTGGCTTTATTGGACCATTCAAATTTGATATTGATGTTTTTTAAAAGTTTTTGTTGCTAACATAAACCTGAAGTTACATTTTAAAAGATCTAATGCACTCCCTACCTGGGTTTGTTTTGCAGCAATTATCTTAGTCTCTATTATCTACTACTTCTCACAACCTATGGGTGCCATGACGTGGATCAGACCATTACTGTAACGTGCTAACTTCATACGTCAAAATTGGAAGTTGCACAATTTGCAATCATAGTCAGTTGGTTCCTTCTTATTGATGTTGCAGATATTCTGCTCTGGCACCAACTGTATTAGCCGGTCAAATTGATCCTGTTCTTTTTGAGGCTCTATATGTAAGTGGCTATTCACTTATCTGCCTTACCCTATCCCACCTACTTCTCATTTTATACACTCCCTAGTTACACCCACCTCTTCTCCCCATCTGCCCTTCCTGCAGGATACCCATGCCATACAAAAAGAATGTT
Source organism: Pinacopodium congolense (assembly GCA_028565735.1). Classification (NCBI taxonomy): domain Eukaryota; kingdom Viridiplantae; phylum Streptophyta; class Magnoliopsida; order Malpighiales; family Erythroxylaceae; genus Pinacopodium; species Pinacopodium congolense. The sequence goes on along the minus strand of JAOXYD010000136.1, from coordinate 25,498,580 downwards.
AGGAAGGGCGTTCATGAAATTTTGGTTCTTCTTCACTCTATTCTTTATGTATCTGCATTGTACCTAATGGAGTGAAACTCTGTTGCAGGCCTCCCAGCATGCGATTTTTCTCTTTGCTAGGATTCCACAAATATGGGAGAACTTCTCAGTAAGTCTAGAATATGGAACATTTCTTCACCATTTAATTGGAGAATTCTTCCAATTTTTCTCCATGAACCAAATCAACCATGCATTTAGTGTACAATACTCCAATAGTTATCTCCATCACTCCTGGAAGGTGGAGTCTATTGTAGTCCATCCTAGAAATAATTTCGCCATTGACCCCTGGCTTCCATATCAAACCCCCTGATTTTCAATCTAGAAGCATGGAATAGAGGTTGCATACAGTTTATTCACCTATTGTCAAGACAATTCCATGATTAATTCCTTGGTATGAACAAGTTCATCATTAGCAGCTGGTACTGAGGTCAACTTGTTCAATAGTATTCTGATCCAACCATCAACAATTGTCACAAAGGGTCTCAGAAAGCTTTCTAAGTCCATAAAGAAGTACCCATATTTTATATTAGGTTGCCTGCTATTTTGATTTCCATACCAGGGACAAGAAATGTCTAACTCAAATCATCCTGGTGCCACAATGAAGTGGTTGGATCAGTAGGCCAGCTAAAAATGAGAATTTATTGTTCAAGTAGAAGAGAGTAAGATATTCTGTGCCATTTTATTTTGCATCTTTTCCCTGTTCTGGCTGCACTTGTGAAGTCGGTATTTTAAAATTGTATGAGCAGAACAAAAGTACGGGAGAACTCAGTTTCTTGACGAGCTTTATGAACTTTGGTGGTTCCATTGGTGAGTATTGCAATCTTTGTCAAAATAATTAGGTCATTATATATTTGTTTAATCCTCAGATATTGACTTTTTTTTTCTATTTTTTTGTGATGCTTTTACCTATTGATTTTCAGTTAGAGTTTTTACCAGCATGCAGGAAAAAGCCCCAGTAAGTGGTATCCTTTTTCAATTTCATAAATAACTAAAGCTAATCTTTACATTGTGGATTCCCATTTTTTCCACGCTACAATTGATCTTTTTGGCCAGTTGTCATAACTTTTGTTCTTGTGCCTGTTGACCTACTTTGATTCATTTAAAGATTAGACTTGTTATCCAGGATGTATATAAATGCCATTAGTTATACTCTACAAGGTGGTGCAATGATAGATGTGACTTGCATTAAGAGGAGAACATTGATGAATACTACTACTCTGCTATCACTTTGTTGTCCTTAATTCTTGTGTAGTTGTTATGGGCTTTGCACTTGGTGCCGTCACGAATGGTACTATCCTTGCTCAGATAATGTTATATTGGAAGCCAGAAGCTAAGAAGGAAAAGAAGGTGAATTGAAATGAAACAGCTTTCACGCAAGCTTTGCTCGAATTAAAGGTTCAATCAGCCTGCATGTGAGGCAGTTTTGCAATGCCTCTAAAGCTCCAAAAGATCAAAGGAAGGGCATCACCACATTTCAACTATGTAAAGTCTACTCTTTATTTAGATTAGCAATGTCGTTTTCTCTTTTGCTTACATCTCAGAAAAGCATGTTATTTGGAAAATGTTTTCGTACTGAAAATACATGGTTCTGCCTATAGGTCCCATGCTTTTACAGGCCGGGGGCCTCAGCAGTAGAAACTTTACAGATAATGTGTACATAAACCCCAGTACGATGTTACTTGCGATGCTATGTGAAGGAATAGAAAAGTCCCAAGTGGAAAGTAGGAAAAAGGTTATAGGTAAGTTGGAGTATTTCGTCATCAATTATGCAAAAGAATAGAGAGAGAGAGAGAGAGGAACTTAGAAACAGAAACGAAATTCTAATGTTGTACGGGCCACTGATCAACGGATATGATTCAAAGAAAAAGAAAAAAAGATTCAGTTCCAAACCATTAGGGTCGTGTGGTCTTGCGAGTGGTTGTGATTTTTAATTGTAGTTTTTATATATTTGTATTGATTTTTGTATTTTATTTTTTATGTTTATATTGTATTAATATATTATCTTTTTTAATTTTTGTGTTTAACAAAACACAAAATTAAAATACAAAACTACATTCATACAAAACAAGCATTAAGCTTGCTTTTTGAGTATTATTATCAACTTAAGGATGTTTAGTTAGTTTGTAAGTTTTGATTTTTTATTGTAATTTTTATGTTTTTATATTGATTTGTATGTTTTTTTAATTTTTTATTATATTAGTATTTTTTATTTTTATATTTTAAAAAATAGAAATTTAAATTAAATATTAAAATATTTTTAATAATGGCCTAAAGTAAACAAAAAGCAAATAAAAAGGGAACAGATGCCCCTCAAGCCGCGTTTGTTGAATTGCCTCTGTAGCATTCACACATGAAAAGTTGGTACTTAGGCCATTATCTAGATTCGTGTCCGTTAAGTAACTCTTGGGGCCGACAAAGCCATTAACAACCCAAAGCCATTAGCAACATTCACCCAATTGTTGCCCAGTCGTCAATTATCAAGACTACGTGTTTGTATTTGAAACAATAAGATGCTAAAGACACTATAATGACAAAACCATACTGAAGCCGTGTTTGTTTTGGGGACAATAAGGTGAAAGTGACACTAATGACAAGACCGTACAGAAATTTCTTAGACATCCTACGGATGGACAATCGTGTTTCTCAAGGGCAGCTGCAACCAGTTGATTAGATAAGCACGAAGTGATTACTATTTAAAAGAATCGTGCCGTTTGATTGAACTTTTGGTTATAGATGTTATATTTTTATATTGAATTATATATATTTTATAAATTTTTATATTATTTATTTTTATTTTTATTATATTATAATTTTTTTTCAATTTTTGTGATGCTCTTTATTAATTTTTATGTTAAAAAAATCTAAAAATCAAAAAGTTCAGTATTCGAATTTAGTATTTATTCTTCGAACTTCTTTGTTTTATTGTATGTTACGATAAAACTAATTATTTCTTTTGAATTTCATAACTTTTACATTTTAAAATTTTAAATAAATTTTTTATTGATGCGTGCTTGTTTAAGTATATTGTTTGATTAAAATTCAAAACATAATCAAAAAAAAGTTTAATATATTATTTATTAGATATATGTATAAAAAGATATGATAGGTATCTACAAGGATCAAATAAATTAAAGTCGTACTTCTTGTATCTAAAAACAAATTTAACAAGATCAATAAAGAGAAAAATGTTTTAATCTTTGTAAATGTTGTAACAATCTTATAGTTTTGGCATACCAATGACTTTGTGGCTAATTGTGAGGTGATGTACATCTTCCTCAATTCAACTATTCAAAAAAAATCTTATAATTTTGGCATGCCAATGACTTTGTGGCTAATTGTGAGGTGATGTACATCTTCCTCAATTCAACTATTCAAAAAAAAAATCTTATAATTTTGGCATTCAATAGTCAATAGTCAAAAATTAAGGCCCTTTGTTTTGGTTTTCTTTTTTTTTAATACAAAAATTAAAATAATATAATATTAAAAAATAATAAATAAAAACTAAAAAATAGAAAATAAAACAATGCAAAAATAAATAAAAAATACAAAACTAAAAATAAAAAACAAAAATAAGAATACCCTAAAAGGTCATGTTTAGTTTATTTTTTGTTTTTTATTGTTCTAAACATAAAAATTAATAAGAAAACATATTAATATAGCATAAAAATCGATAAAACATATAATAACTAATACAAAATATAATAACTATAAAAAAATCACAAATCATAAATCAACTAAATATCCCATTTTGAATCAAATTGAAAAATAGAAGTTTCAAACTCATAAATATTACGGAACTGCGCAGCTGGACGAATTCAACCGCCGTTGGCTTCAAGTGACCAAATTAGTTTGTGTTGCAAACCAAGAAAAATGAAAACGCAATACCTCTCATTTGAATAGTTTAACTCACTTTAGCAATAAAGAAAAAAAAAATCAAAACTATTTAATTTTTAATTTCTATTTTTTAAAATATAAAAATTAAAAAAATAATATAAAATTTTAAAAATAATATATTAAAACAGTACAATAATTAAAAAATTAACATATAAACTTAAAAAATATACAAAAATTAATATAAACACATAAAAATTAAATATTAAACATTAAAACGTACAATAATACCAAATATATATTTTTATATTGCCTGCTATTATACCGTTTATACCGTGTTGACGAAGGGAAAGTGCCGACCTCATTCAACAGCTTCTAGTGGAGTTAACGAATTATGCACCATCGGAGCATTAGTGCAATAAGGTACAATTGATCATAGAATAAAGAGTTTGAAGCTGATTCTTGTGCGGTTGTGCCCCCACAGATAAGATGTACCAAAAAAATTCCTTTGATTTTCCTCATTTACGTAATTGCCTTTTTTTTTTTTTTACTTTTAAAAAAACTTATTCACTTTTTTATTCTAAAATTCTATTGTTTTTTAAAAGGAAATTCTATTGTTTTATTCCATACTTATTTTCTCTTTTAATTAGAAAAGGATCGTTCTTTGTTAAGAACGGAAGATTTTATAAGCCTCTAAGATATAAATTGACACTAGTACTCGTGTTCTATTCCTATTTGCTTAAAATTGATTAATGGAGGTCCAAATCTCAAGAGCCCATTTCAGGCTCCTCTTGCTCAAGCCTATAGAATCACAATTGAACCTCGCCTATCATGTGAAAAGCTACCAGATCCGCTTTCTCTCATCCCCACTGTGACTCTTGAAAAATGGCTTACAATGATATAACTATCTCTTATCTTATTATACGAGAAAACCTGTTTTTATGACCTCACAAATAATATTTCATCACAAGTCGAGGTAGTAAAATATTCCCTTATCTTTCCTTATTTATGTTCTGCCTTTTCTCGAAGAACCTATTTTTTTAGATTAAAAAAACTTGGAACATTCTTGAAGAACCTATTTTTAAGATTTTAAAAAAAGCTCTTAATAATAATCATTTTTTATTGTAAAATTCTAATTATTTGATTTAATACTCAACCTTCTTTAAATAGATAAAAATCATTCCTAACATAGTACAGAAAATGCTAGAATGCTTCTTTAACATACTTATCATATAAAGAAAACAATCCAAAAATAAAATTTCACATTCAAATTCGTAAATTAATTCTAATTAATTCTTATTAAATTAATTAATAAAATAACAATAAAAACAAAATTGATTGCTTGGTACAATCCTAGCCAAAAGTTAGTATACTGGAACATTACGTATCAGTTCGGCAAACAGAGACTGAAAAATAAAGTTTATAAATGGCCAAATATCAAGCTTTTAAAATTATTTTACTTTATTTTCTAACCTTTTAAGATTTTTATTAAATGTCCAAAAACTCAGTTCAAAATCTTATTTTCCTAACTATTTTACTGATACAATCAATGAAACACATTAAACCTGACATTTAAACCATCTGCATGACATCTCCTCGCATGATTAGAATTCATAATCGCCAATCTATTTGTTCCAGAAGCTCAAAAGCCATGTTGACTAAAAACCGAGTCACACAACCCCTTTAAATGTTGATCTTCCATCCGCCACACCAACAAAATATTATTAAAAAACAATATCTTAAATTGAATTCTTGATTTTTAAAATTTGAACACTTAGTAACAAAAATTCGGCACTGAAATTAAAAAATAAAACTTATTTAAATGGTTATCCCAATAGATTAAATTGAAACCTAGCATAACTTCCAGCAAAATAAAAATGCTAACTGATAGCAAAAGAAGCTCCATACCAACATAACTGCCTTACGTTAGCAGCAGCTGGCCGAGTAATTGCAGCTCTTAGACATACAACAGCGTGACCAGAGTTACTTTCTCCAACTGTGCAATGGATGCATTTCGATTCTTTACACCAAGGTAATATGCCATGTGACACAACCCCATTATGCCGAAATCAACTGGATAACTCCTGGTTCTCAATTCAAGGGTAATCTAAATAGAAGGCAGACTTAATGTTTCTTATACTGTTAATGGCATAAGTTCGCAATAAAAGAAAGAAGACACCCCTTACATACAAGAGCGAAGTATATGGAACTGGCTATCATTATTAAAAATTTGCATAAAAGGATTATAATCATCCAAATAGACAGAATCTACCTCCCTCACAAGAACAAGAACATAAGTACCTCTCTAGTATGTTCTGAAGTCTTCAGATAGAAGTTCCAAATAGAATAAGCAGGACCACTTGCGTAAATATGTTCTGAAATCTTCAGATACAAGTTCGAAGTAGAATAAGCAGGACCACTTGCGTAAATCAATTAAAGAAAAGGACTTTGCAAAACAAAGTTAATCAGAAATGACCAACGAATAAGGAATGAAAAAACCATAACTTTTTTGACAATAAAGATTCAATTAGGAAGTTAAATAAGAACACACAGAACAAAGTACACAAAAGATAAAAGCCATATAGAAACAAACGCCAAATAATGCAATCAGAACACCTGATTAATCCAGCATCCACATTTCTGGTCCTGCAATCTTGATTTCAAATTTCTCAAAAATCTGAAACTAATCAACTGATCAACAGCTATTAGCTTCGCGAACTGTTACCACCACTTGACCACCTTCTAAACGTGCAAGCCACCAAACTCCTTCCACTAAAAAGCGCTAATCTTGATTTGAACGAAGTTGATCGTATAGTACTACTGGATGCAATACTTGGCTCCGCAATTTGAATTGGTGCTGGAGGAAATTCAACCCCATTATCCTGCACCACACCGTCACTGACACTAGCATCCTGATGCTCGGGTTCACCACTATCCAAATTCACAGCAAGAGAGCCCCTTGCAGACCTTAACCAATCTGCACCATCACAAGTCACTCCTCTACACTTCTTCACCTTCACTTTAACCAAATTAGGGCACCCTGTAGCGAGTGCCTCCATCCCTTGATCCGAAACAGGGCAACTTTTAATGCAGAGTTTTTTCAATGCAATACATTTGGCTGCAATACACGAAATCTCCTTATCACCAACAGTATCGCTTCCACACAATGCTAATCGCTCTAGATTCTGGCAATTGGAAGCTAACACTTCTAAGCTGATCTTCGTAGGATTAACCCCAATGAGTACCAATTCTTGCAAATTAGGGCAATTCTTGGCCACAGCTACCAGTCCTTCGTCCCCAATCCGATTCGCCTTCCATCCATCAATGTGAAGCTTTCTTAATAACTTGCAACGTTCGGCAACCGAAACAAGCCCTAGATTAGTGCACTCAGGCGTTTTCACGAGATGCAAAATCTCCAGATCCAAACAACTGGAAATTGCCGTTAAACCAAGGTCGCTAACTTGAAGCCTCTCTAGGTGAATCTCCACAATACCTTTGACTCTGTCTGCAACCAACTCAAGAATCTTGTCCCAGTCACCAGAGCACCTAAAAAGCTTTAAAGTCCTTAGATTCTTTGACCCGATTATAAGCGGACTAAAACACTGTCCATTGTAAAGCTCCTTTAAGCATATCGTCTTTAGCGATGTTGCGGCTAACCCTGGCCCTATCGGCTCGGCTGCGGCTCCATCGGTGATTCCTCTTAGCCGCTTCACCGATAACTCCTCCAGCGACGCGCAGTTATCGAGAATCGCGTTCATTCCTTTGGCACCAAAAGAGCAAGATCCACACGACAGCTTCTTCAATCCTTTACAGTTTTTCGCAAACGCTTCCATTCCGGTGTCGGTGAGCTCTCGGCACGCGCGCAGCTTGAGGCGCGTGAGGTTTCTACACCTGGCCGAGATCGATGCCAACGCCTCATCGCCGATACTCACGGATCTGCGGTCGCATTTGAGAGCGAGTTTAGTGACGGAATCGAACCGAGAGAACAGCGTCGGTATCAACGGCAAGAGATCCGCCTGCGCGTTGAGAGAGAGCCGTTGCCGGCTCTGTCCTTCGACTCTAAGCCACCTGCGGCATACGAGGGAGCATTTTTTCCGGTCGCCGGGGTTGAGGGACTGAAAAATGCAAGCCAAACACTCGTCAGGTAGATCCGATATGTAGTCATGTACTACGTCTACTGTTAACTCCCAATCGTTGCAATCTTCAGGCTGCTGCATCGGAGAGATCGTGGTCATTGATTTGGTTCTCGAGCGGTGGCTGTGGTGGGTGGTTTCACGGCGGCTAGAGAGTGCAGCCGACGAATTTGATTGGCCCATCCAAATTTGTTGCAAAATAATTTTTTTACGGCCGTGATTTCGGGCCTAAAGCAATACCCTTGCGCCTGGCGCCCCCAAAGTGGAGCTTGGTGCTACGAAGACTATTAATGGGCGGCCGTGTTTCTATACTTCTCCTTCCAGTTGTTCTGCGACGGAACTGAGGATATTTTTCATTTAGCCTTTTCCTTTTTCCTTTTCAATTATTATTATTATTTTACGTGCTTCATGGAGCTCTAATTCCCTTCTTTTTTGGCCACTGGACTTTGAGCATGATGGATAATAGTCTTCCGCACTCGGGTTCTAATACAATGCGGCGATCCCCACGGGCTTGTTGTAGACTTCTGAGAATTTCTTCATTTTCCATCACGACGTGGCGTGAAGAAAAGGAGGTTTTAGGCCCAAAGGCATGAGATTGTTCTCATAGGAATACTTCTGCCTAGTGCTATTTATTTAAACTTAAAACCAAAGACAAATCGTCCATCTCCAAATCTGAGTCACAATGAACCATTACTCGCTATTATTTGAGCCTCTGGTCGCATTTTGATCATTAATTCATTTATGGAAACTCTTGGATTTTGGACTAAAATGACAATATTATATCTGACTCCACCAGATTTTTGTTTTGAAGAAATTTAAATTTTGCTGGCATTTCAAAAAGAAAAGGAAAGAGGTTCGGACTTCGGGTTGGGACTATTCCGCCCCATTTTTGTACTGATCGCTGCCTTCGTGGGACTATTCCTGAGGGAAGAAAAATCACTGCTGCTTTGGTCTTTGAATGAATATTCCTTGCTCTTTGCTTTTTGATTTGAAATTTTCATTAACATCAGTCCAATAAATATATATATATAAAGAAAAAAGTTCTAAATTTATACAGGGCACTTGTCAGGATCAAATATTTTTCGGTCTAATAAAGTTAGGGACGCCTCGTGTACATTGTTGTACAACACTGCACGTTGTTCTGTCCGGGGATAAGGCGTGTATCGCGGTCCCGTACACCCCACTTAAGGAGACTTATTAATTTATTGTTTTTATTTTTTAAATAAAAAATCATATAAATTAATTTTTATATATTTTTATTGAATTTTTTATTTTTATCGATTTTTATATTTAAAAAATTTTAATTTAAATTTAAATTTAACCAAACAATCGTTAATAATTTATATGTAATAAAATCAATCTTCACTTAGGATAATGCATGCTAATTGCCTTATTATTTTTTTAAAAACCAAAATTGAACTTCTGGACTCTAAATTATAGGATTAAGTTACATAGATTCTTGTTTGAATTTTTTAAGAGCATGTTTGATATCACTTCTCGTTTCTGTAATCTGTTTTTAGTTTTGTGTATGTGTATTAGTTTTTGTAATAATTTTATTAGTTTCTGTGTTATTTTTTGAGTTTCTATGCTGTATTAGTATATTGTCTTTTTTTGTTTCTGTGTTACTTTTATTGGTTTCTGTATTTTAAAAAATAAGAAACGAAAACGAAAAATCGCAAGGATACCAAACATAACTTTGGACATTCAAATAATTATTTATATCAAATTTATTATTTAGTTCTAGATTATTAGTTCACATATTTTAAATAAAAATAATGGTTAAGGATTTGTTATAAGAAAAGGAAATCGTAACTTAGCTGTTGATATTGAGTACTTATGATAAGAAAATGTCGTTTATAGTAATTGTTGTACACATGATTCATATATGCCAATAAGCAGGCAGATGTTAGAAATTGAAGTAAAGCAGAGTGAAATGCAGCATAACAGAGTAATAAATTCTATCCTTCTTAGGCATTTTCTTGATTGTTTATAGGAATACGATAAGATAAGTTGAGAATGTAAGGGTAACACTATGAGCAGTAAAATATAGCCTCTTAAGATAAAAGCAAAATGACGATTCATAACAACGTTTGTTATGGTCTTGCGTAATGCTGTTATAGTCAACATTGAATACAAAAGAGAAATGGCGGTTAGTGATGGAAAAAACAGCAAAAAGGGAATAAATGGCTTCAGAAAATGTATTGAATAGTTGTTACCTATATACAGGCTTGTACATAGACATGAAGCAGAATGTAACATCCTACAGTTATGAACAATGCAAAAACTTTCTGTTAAGAGAAAAAAAGAAATAAAGAAAAGAAAATAAGAGAAGAAGAGAAACGGGGAGAATAAATGGAATGGGCCATTAAACATGGTTATAATCGGAAAAATGGACAGGTTGTCTCTTGAAGACTTGACGAGCCCATGATCCTGTTGGTACAAAAACGTAACTTGTTTAAAAGCTAGGGTTCAGCATGGTTGAAGTTCCCCTGAGAGCTTGATATGTCGCCGCAAGTTGGGCAATATACGTCGTAGAGAACGCCTAGCTTGAGCTTGAGGTTGTGGAAAGACGAGCAAGGGAGAGTCTTGGTGAAGATATTAGCAAGCTGGCCACTAAAGGCGACTGGAAGGAGGTGCAGGATGCCGGATTGAACTCATTCATAAACCAAGTGACAATCGATTTCTATATTTTTTTTCTCTTATAAAAAATAGGTTTTTCTGTAATATGAATCACATATTTATTATCACAATAGAGGTAGGCTGGTTGTAGATAGTCAATGTCCAGGTCGGAGAGGAGATATAACAACCACTAAAGTTCGCAGGCGGTGGTGGCAAGTGTGTGATACTCAGCTTCGGAAGAGCTTCTGGAGATTGTGGGTTGCTTCTTCGACTTCCAGGCGATCAACGAAACTCCTAAAAACACACAGTAGTCGGTGATGGACTTTTAAGAGTCTGGACAAGTCCCCCAATCAGAGTTAAAAAAGGTTTGAAGCTGGAGAGGAGAATCACTGCGGAAGAGTACACCTTGACCCGGAGAACCCTTGAGGTAATGAATAACTTGATCAGCGGCCTATAGATGCAACGACATGGGCCTAATGAGAAACTGTGAAAGCTATTGGACGATAAAGCAAATGTCAGGTCTTGTGGTGGTCAAATAGATGAGCTTCCCAACTAAGCAGCGATAAGAGGTGACGTCGGCTAGTGGCTCACTGTCAATGGTAAGTCTTAAGTTAACCATTAGAGTAGGTGCTGGTTTAGCATAAAGAAAACGTGTTTCTTGAAGAAGATCAATGACATATTTGTGTTGGCATAGGTTAATATCATAGGAAGAAAGGGCAAGTTCGAGACTTAAAAAGTATTTGGCAGGTCCAAGGTCCTTGATTTTGAAGGTGTCATCAAGGTACTGCTTTGTCGAATGGATGAGCTCAAGGGAGTTGCTGGACAAAAAGAAATCATCAATGTACACAAGTAGGAAGATGAAGTCACTGTGCTGCCTCTTTTTGAACATGGAGTGATCGGAGGTCAATTGAGTGAAGCCATTGGAGATCAAAATCGAGGTCAATTTGGAGTGCCACTACCTGCTGGCCTGTTTCAACCCATAGATGCTTTTTTTTGAAATGGCAGACCATATTCGGATGAGGTAAGTCCAGACCTTCAGGTGGTTTCATGTACACCGCTTCATTTAGTTCACCATGTAGAAATGTGTTATTGATGTCTAATTGGTGTAAGTACAATTGTTTTGAAGCTACTAGAGCCAGCAGTACACGGATGGTGGTGGTCTTGACAACAAGGGAGAAGGTTTCTGTATAATCTAATCCCTCCTACTGAGTGAAGCCTTTAACAACAAGTTTGATTTTACAATGATGAAGACTGCCATCAGTATTGAATTTATATTTATGGACCCATTTACAGTCAATCGTGCATTTATTGGGAGGTAAGAAAGTAAGCTCATATATGTTGTTATCTTGTAAAGCTTTCATCTCTGCCTACATTGCATCTCTCTATTATTGATGTTTGATTGCTTACTGATAGGTTCTAAGTTCTTTAAAAGTTGTCAGTGTAGTGGAGTACACTTGGTGTTGAGGGGAGAGATTATTATAGGTGATAATAGAAGACAGAAGATGAGGAGAAGTATAAGGTAGGGTAGGACAGTCATAGTCTTTAAAGTAGGCATGGGGGTGAGTTTATCTTATTGAGCGACGAAAAAAGGGTGGGGAAGGTGAAGGAGAAGAAAAAGGAGAGGGTATAGGTGGGGGGAAAGTTGAGGGAAATGGATCAGCAAAAGATAGAGGGGAGGGGGTAGGTAAAATATGTCACGGAACCATTACCCTCTCCCCCAAAAGGCACCTTGAAGGGGTGTGCAGCGTCCATACTTATAAACCTAAAGACCCCCTTGTCTATCCGATGTGGGATTAATACACCCTGCCTACTCTTCATTGGAGCACTCGGCGTGATATTCTCCCCCACCCAATCTTGTGGCACCCTCGTCACGGTGGCCCACCCTGCCTACCATACCGTTATTACCAACGGTTGTCGTTCCATCTACGACACGTGGCACTCGGCGCGGGGTCAGATGAGAGTAAGAGTTGGCTCTGATACCACTTTGTCACGGGACCATTACCCTCTCCCCCAAAAGGCACCTTGAATGGGTGTGCAGCGTCCACACTTATAAACCCAAAGACCCTCCCTTGTCTATCTGATGTGGAATTAATACACCCTGCCTACTCTTTATTTGAGCGCTCGGCGTGACAAATAGGAGAGGGAGAACATAAGTCTTATAGTGAAGCAAAAAGGGAAATTGGTTCTCATAAAAAGTGACATTTCTAGATAGAAGGAAGTTTTTGTTAGTCAAGTCAAAAACCTTGTAACCTTTAATACCTGAAGAAAAATCAAGAAACACACATTTTCTTGCCCCTGGTATCAAACTTGCCTCTATTTGCTTTTTTAATGGAAGCAAAACAGAGACTGCTAAATACCTTTAAAAGGGCAAAGTCAGGGTTAGTGCCAAAGAGGACAGAATAGGGGGATTTATTAGATAAGAGAGGGGAGCGAACGCGGTTGATAAGATACACAGCATGAAGAATAAATTTAGACCAGAATTTAATAGGTAAATTAGTTTGGATTTTTAAAGTTCTGGCTACAGTTAGAATATGCTGATGTTTCCTTTCAACTCTTCCATTTTGCTGTGGGATTTCCACACAGTTAGTTTAATGTAAAACTCCCTTTCCTCTTTAATATTCTATCATGGAAATTTTTATGCCATTATCACTGCGAATTTGTTTAATTTTCTAACCAAATTGTCGTTCAACATAAGCACAAAAGCCTTTAAGCAAGTCCCTAGTTTCTTATTTTTGTTTCATCATTTAAGTCCAAGTCATTCTACTATAGTCATCAAATATGGTTAAAAAGAGCTTCCATCTTAGCACATAAGGTGTATGGTAAGGGCCCCATATATCAACATGTAAGATTAAAACGAGAATCTGCAATGGATAAACTTATAGAGAAAGGTAATTTCCTCTATTTAGCAAAATGACAGATATCATATTGTTTAATGAATTGAAAAGTAACATAGGGGTCAGATTTAGATAAACTTTTGAGTCTTTGATTAGATAAGTTCCTAGTTTTTTGTGCCATAAGTTGTCTTAGTAAGTTGAAGTAGTGTAGAGAAGTAAGCTAAAGTCTTGGGAAGGGGCAGAGAGATAATATAATCCACTGACTTGCCTAGTAAAACCAATTATCTTTAGGGACTCGATATCCTGAATTTGGCATAAGTAAAGAAAAAAGGATAGTCAACATTGAGAATCTTTAGTAAGTCTACTAATGAAAATAAGATTGAAAGAAAAAATAGGTACAAAGAGAACATTTTTTAGGGTGAGAAAAGAGATGTGGACAATCCCAATGTGTGTGACAGGGACAGGGTTACCATTTGGTAGTCTAACTATTAAATTTTTGCTTTCTTGCAGGTGAAAAATTGATCTAGGGAGTAAATAATGTGGTTTGTAGCTCCAGAATCAAGAATCCATGTGGATGACCATAAAATAGAAGGTAAGACTAAGTTGGAAATACCTTGGTTAGCACTAGAAATTGTGTTAACCTGAGAAGTGTTGACTGTTTTTCCTTTGACATCTCCTTCTCTATGTAGAAGTTGGAGTAGTTGAGAGTATTGGTCGGCAATGAGCTGATAACCTGGAGAGTCCTAAGATGGTTCTGAGACAGGAGAATCAATGAAAGTTGATGCAACATTTTCAAGGTTAGTTTCCACTTAGTTAATGGCTTTAAATTTGGTCTGATGGTTGTCTTTAGTGGAATAAGAGTTTTTGGGGGTTTGAGAAAAGTTGGGAGGGTAACCATGTTTACAATAGCATTTAGATTCGATATGGGCACTATTGCCACAAAAGGTACATATAGGTTTTTTGTTGGGGTAAGAAGAGCTTTTGAGGTCAGACATAGCATAGAAGGCTTGGAGTTCAATAAAGGGTGTGGAGAGGGAGTGCTGGAGAGTAATATTTAGTTGTCTTTCATGTTGGAAAACCATGGAAAAAACCTTCTTGATGTTTGCCAAGTCTATAAGCATCATGTTAGATTCAACAATTGAAAAATGTTCATTTAAACCTCTAAAAAATATGATGATACAATCACCATCTTGATAGGATTTTATGGTAGCTAAGAGATCACATGAATATTGTGGTTGACAACTGCATTTAGGGAGAGGTCTGAGGTTAAAGAACTTATCCCATAGCATTTTAAAATGGTTGTAGCAGTCTGAGATAGAGAGGGTTCCTTGAAAAAAAGCATAGATTTCCTTTTGTAAATATGATATTCTGAAAGAGTCAACCTGTGAAAATCTTCCTTCTAGGTCCTTCCACACATCCAATGCTGAATCAAACCATATCACACTTTGTGTTATAGATTCAAACATTGACCTTAAGGGCCAAGATAGAACCTCTTTCCTAATATACAAACAAGCGGTCATCTTTGTGGGGCATGAGTATGGTACCATTAACAAATTTTAGTTTGTTTTTGGATAGAAGGACCATTCACATGGATCTTGCCCATGGATAGTAATTGGTACCGGTGAGAGGAGAAGAAACAAGAATGAGAGAGGGGTTCTCATTATGATATAAATAATAGGGACTAGCTAGATGTTCCTTTGTTCTGTAATTGTTTGGAATCTACCGACATTGATTTGCTGTGACATGGGCGTATGAGTGTCCTAACATGATAAAGGAAGGAAGAAGGAAGAAAAAAAAACTAAAAATTGGACAGCTGAACCAAATATCTGAAGATCAACAAAAAAGGAAAACCAAAAGAAGGATAAGAAGCTGGTGTAGTGTTGATAAATAGCCGAAGACCATGAAGAAGGAAGCCAAAAAAGATAAAGAACTGCAGTAAAGCTCTGATACCATGATGGAAAAAACATAAAAAAGGGAATAAATGGCTTCAGAAAATGTATTAAATAGTTGTTGCCTATATATAGGCTTGTACATAGACATGAAACAGAATGTAACAACCTATAGTTATGAATAATGTAACAACTTTCTGTTAAGAGAAAAAAAGAAATTAAAAAAAGAAAATAAGAGAAGAAGAGAAGCAGCTAGAATAAATGGAATGGGCCAATAAACATGGGTATAACTGGAAAAATGGATAGGTTGTCTCTTGAAGACTTGACGAGCCCATGATCCTGTTGGTCCAAGTCCAAGAAAGAAGCCCAATGGAGAGGGGATATACCTAGTCTTCCAAACACAAAAACAAAACTTATTTAGAAGCCTAGGGTTTAGCATGGTCAAAGTTCTCCCAATGACTTGATAGTTAGAAACAACCCATTGTAGATGTGTTAATTTGTCATCGTAATTCCAAATAATTGCAGAAAAAAAAACCAACAATTATAAATGGGGTCATTGTAGTTGGAGACAAACATTATTGCGGTTCACAGAAAAATGAAATTTGTTTATACTGTAATATGGTTTTATAAAACCTAATAAACCACATTGTTTTGAGTTAAATAAAAAAATCTATAACCACTATGCTCTCAAAGAAGTTTGGAAAACATCATTAAATTTGTGTGCTCTTATATGTTTCTTTTCCTATTTTTTAATCTCTTTTGCATTTATTTCTCAACAGTACTAAATTTATTTATGCGTGTTTTCTTTACTTGGTTAAAATTATTTCTATCTTTTAGGAGCTTAGTTCCAATATCTATAAAGAACATTATTTTATTTCCTATGCTTTAGTAGAAGTTTTAATATGTTAGTTATTGATTTTTACTTATTATACAGTATTAAAGCCATCGTAAAAAAGAAATTTTTTAGTGAGAGCCTAGAAAAATTGAGAGTGAGAGAGAGAGAGAGAGAGAGAGAAGAGTGGCAGTCCACTAACCAAAATTTTGTGTAACCAACTATTCTACATTTTGATGGTCATTATGATAATTAAAACATATAGATGAAAAAATGTCTTGAAGTTTAGGAAGTAATGATAGGATAGTGAAATTGGTGCACTAATGTTAATAAGTGCAATGACAAGGGTTTAAATTGCCGTACCATACCAATCAGTACTGTTAAAACGCACTGTAACGGCCAGATAACGGTACGATATGGCCTTCGTAGCATTCCGTGCACGAGTACTGGCCTATACTGATCATTTTGGTTGGTACCGACCAGTATTAGTTTTCCAAAACGTTACTGGGGACCAAACTACAGATTAAAAAAATTTCTTCAGCTTTTCTCTCCTTTTCCTCTACTTACTTGACCCAAGTGATATCTTTCTCTTTATTTGCATCTCCTATTTTCTCTCCTCTTCTCTATCTCTGTTGCCGCTCGACCTCGTCGCTATGTCCTACTCGGTCCTATCCTCGCCTTGACCCTCTCTGACAACATGCCAGTACCTAACAACAGTTACAGCTCCCTCGACTCGATTAAGCAAAATAGAAACATGGATTAGGCATCGACTGTGACTAGAGTGAAAGCATCAAGAGTTTTTCATCCTAGCAAGATCCTTTTCCAAGCCTTGTAAGCACGAGTTTATAGTCTCCAATGTGCTTTGAGTTAGGTCTCTTCTCTTTTGTTGCATCCCTTTGGAGAATAAAACATAAATTAATGGTTATCAAGGGTTCTACGTGTAAAGAAGGGGAAGCAAGGGCACGAAGAAGAAAACTAATTCAAGTTTCATCTATCTAAGTTTTAACTCTGGTTTAGATGTGATTAGCAATGTTTTAGATGAGGATCAGTTGTTTTAGATGGGAGTATCCATGTTTTAGATGAGGACTACGTGTTTGGAGTTTAGACTTTGTAATAGCGTAACGTTTGTACTTTGGACTTTGGAGTGGTGGAAACGTGATGAGGCTTGATGCCTTTAGATGTATTACAATTATTAATGATAACTTATTTTTTTTTAAATCTAGAAAAAAAACACATAACAAAAAATCAAAGTAATATGGAATTATATTTTTTATTTTTTATATTCACAAATTTCAAAATTTATAAAATTATGAAAATTATTTAAATCTAAATATATTAT
>JAOXYD010000136.1:25445531-25468950 GCA_028565735.1 Pinacopodium congolense | reverse complement strand
AAAAACTATATAATATAATACATTTATAAATTATTTTATAAATTTTATAAAATTTAAAAATAATTTATAATTTTAAAAAATTATCTAAAACAATACTGATATTAATAAATATCGATATAATATTATTTTAAAAATAAATTTAATACCGATATTAATTTCAAAACCTTTTCGAAGCCTTCAAAATGATTTATGCAAAAGAGAGAAACAACTTTTGGCACGATCATTAAAACCCACCCAATCAGACCTCGCCATGCGAGCAATCTTAACGGAAGGACGTGGTAGAACACAAAGCCAGCAAGTTTGACTCTTCCAATTCTGGTCAATCAACACATGCCACGTAGCTCATGCATTCTTTCTGTGCCGTGACAAATGGATTTCCATAACCTAAAAGAAATAAAAAATTAATAAACGATGAACAAAAAACGCACCCAAACTCTCTTTCCTGTTCACTAAATCGGAAAACCCTAGTGATCTATAGAAGGAATCCGGTCCAAGCTTTGGATTTGACTCCAATCAGGTCTATGGTCTCTCCTTATGCTTATATTAACGAATATGTATGTGTACTGTTCGTTGAATTTTGTATTCTGTTTGTTGAAATTTGTACTTGGTTTCGTCTTGTTAAGATTTACTGTGAGTTGGCGAGACCAGTGATCGAAGGTGTTGAAATTGATATACGATGTTGGGGGTTATAAGGAGAAAAGCTGGAAACGGAGGCTTGTCTTCGTCGGTGAGTTACTATTCAATTTCTTCTTTTCTCTAGCGTTTGTGGTTTAACGTTTTGAGTTTTTTCTTGTTTTGAAAATGTGTCGATTTTTCATGATTATTGTGTCAGATTTTGAAGCAGTTTCGAGCGGTCAATTCTGCTCCTAGGGTTGCGTCTTCTTTGGAGGAGGTAATTGCGAATGCTTCTCTTTCTCGTGTACATAAAAGTATAGTTTTCATGGCAAATGTATTTGATCCTCCATTGTTTATGTGATCGCATGGTGTAATCGTTTGATCTGGTGGTTGTGATGTGGGGACGGTGTTCGTTCTTAGCAATGACTGATAGATGGGTTATTTTAACATTTCTAGCTCGTAGTGGATTGAATTTTTCATATGCTTATTTTTTATAATTTGATTGGGCGTTAACTTACTAGTTACTAAATTTATTGTTTTTTTTCTGGGTGCCATATGTGGGATTCTTTAATTTCATAAGATTTAAACCTTGATACAGATTTTACTCCCTCAAAGAGGAGTTGGCCGTGTCAGGAATATCACTCATCTTATCTCACAGGGTAACCTGAAAGCTGATTCTTTCCTGTTTCTAGTGTTGCATAAAAACTACAAAGTTTTGATCTTTTTTCTCTTTTTCTGTTATAGGTTACTTGGTCAATCCGAAACCCATGAGGTTAGTGCTATCATTATGTTCTTATTGCATCTTGTATAATTAGTGTTCTTACGATTAGAGTTGTGAATGAAACTTGGAACAATTGGGAGAATCCCATGTGGTTATACACTTCTGTAGACCAAATTGGTATTTCATATACTTAGAAAAAAGATATTTAAGGAAGAGAATTAGAAGCATGGAATGCATCTGTTCACAAATGCTGTTGCCTTTTTCACTGTCCGTTATAGTAAATATTGAGGATGTATTGATACCATTACATTGTTTGTCTCCTTTTTCCTTTCAAGATCTTAATAGTGAGAATGTATTCCTAGTGCCAATTGGGTAATCCAAGACTTGACATAAGAGTGGTCATGAGATTGATGCTGAAATAATCTGCTCCACATTCTACTTATCTAAGTTGAGAGTCTTCTGGCTGGGCCAAAAGGAAATTTATATGCAAATAAATTTCTTCCAGTTCACTTATTTCTGCCTAATTTTTGGTTATGCATTTCTTTTTTGTTTCAGGGATGTTCTTTCCAGTATTCAGCTTGTGGCTAGTGGCCAAATGTGGATTAGACCATTTTCTACAGATGGTGGTTTGACATCTACTACTTTGTCTTTAATTTCTTGTTGACATGCATTCAAATCTATCTATGTGTATTTGTTTGCATTCCTGTCTGTGCATGTGAGTGGGTGGCTGTCTATCTTTTGTGACGTATTGTGGATATTACTATTGCAATACTTTTTTGAAAAAATGTTAGGGCTTGTTTGATAAAGCTTTTGGTTGTAACTTTTGTGTTTTTGTATTGGTTTTTTTGGATTTTTTGAGGTTTTTGTGCTATTTTTTTTATTTCTGTGCTGTATTAGTGTATTGTTTTTTTTCGGTTTTTGTACTGTTTTTTTTTTCAGTTTTTGTGTTTAGAAAAACCAAAAACTAAAACAAGGGAAAAAATCCCAACCGAACATGACCTTAATGTTTTGAAGAGGACTAGGCTAAGTTGTGTCCTTATAACATTCTAAATATTAGGAAGAATAGTTTGCTGTCACATCATCTAAGAGGCAGTGTTTTGCTTACTAGGGGTCCTACAAGTACTATTACTTTTACTTTATGGCCATATTCTATCTCAAACACCTTTTCTTTTGACATTTCTATGTTGTTTATACTGGCTGTAGGTGATTTGGTTGATGCTGTAGTGCCGTTCATGGGGGAATCCATTACTGATGGCACTTTGGCAACTTTTTTGGAAAGTATGGATTCATAATATTGAATCCTCATTTTTGTTCCTTTTTAATTATTTATTTGTAATTGCTTTAATATTACACTTCTTGAGCAGAACCTGGTGACAGGGTTGAAGTTGATGAGCCGATTGCTCAGATTGAGACGGATAAGGTTTTGTTCTCCTGCCTAGCTATCCATCCATTTTTGCTAGAGGATAGTTATTATACACATTCTTACTCTGCGTATAATTTTGTTCTCCAGGTAACAATTGATGTCGCTAGTCCAGAAGCAGGTGTGATAAAAGAGGTAGTTTACCCATTTTTATTCTAGATATAATTACTAGTATTATGATAGTTGTTACTGTTTTGTTTTTTAATTTTATTTTTTTTATCTTATGGTTTTTGTTGGTTTTGATCGTGTGGATAATAATTGAATGCTTACTTCTTTGTGCAATTGTTGGCAGCTTGTAGCTAAGGAAGGAGATACAGTGGAACCTGGAATCAAGATTGCTATTATTTCGAAATCTGGTGAAGATGTAGCTCATGTTGCTCCCTCTGAGAAAATGCCTGAAAAAGCTGCTCCTTCGACATCAGCTCCTTCTGAAGAGAAAGTTAAGGAGAAGCCAAAGCCTAAAGTTGAAGCCACGCCTGTATCTGAGAAGCCTAAAACACCAGCGACACCATCCCCTCAACCTCCAAAACGCTCAGCTACAGAACTCCAACTTCCGCCTAAGGAAAGGGAAAGACGAGTAAGCGTTTTCTATTTCTGTTTTCTGCACTTTTAATGATTCCACGTGATCCTTTCTTAATTTGAAGACATGGAAAAAACAACGTTGTTTCATGACTTTAATACCTTAACTGTCCCAGGTTCCCATGACTAGGCTACGGAAAAGGGTTGCAACACGGTTGAAGGACTCTCAGAACACATTTGCAATGCTAACAACATTCAATGAAGTTGATATGTGAGTTCCACTTACTGGTAATGTGGTAGCTGCCTAATAAGTTCTCCTTTCTTATATTGTTTGCACTCACTGGGTTCCGAGAGTCCTTTGGCATGATTAGGATGGTAACAACTAGACTATTTCTGCTTCATCTTTGGATTTTCCTTAAAATCTTCTAATTTGTTGTTAATTGCTGGAAATGTTGAATTATCCATCAATTCTCCTCTTGGCATTGATCTGGGCTTTTATTCACAATCATTCTTGTATTAGATGTTTCTGCTTTGGTTTCAAACAAATGTGATTTTGATTGCTTTGACATCCCCTGAAGTTACGTTTGAAAAATGGCCCCGGGTTCAACTTCTGATTTTGACCTCTTTATCTGTCCCTGGAATAAATTCTCTTAACTTTAATGCTTAAAAGCCAAATTTCATGACTTGACCATCTTTTATGTTGGCTTCCTGGCCCAGGTGAGTGGATAGGTGTGGGAGGTCGATTGTTGCTTGTTGTGATGTGTGAAATAAGAATAAATCCATATTCTGCCAGTAATCATTTGCTGTCAATCCCTTATCGATTTTCTGTTGTTGTAGGACTAATTTGATGAAGTTGCGCTCTGATTATAAGGATGCCTTTGTTGAAAAGCATGGAGTGAAGTTAGGATTGATGTCAGGATTTATAAAGGTGTTATTTGCATTTTGAATGATTTTAAATAATTTTTAGCATATACAGATCTTATGCTAACATGTGGTAATTCCTTTTCTTTTTCTTTCATCTTTTCTGAAAATGGTTCAGGCTGCTGTTAGTGCACTTCAGCATCAGCCTATTATAAATGCAGTTATTGATGGGGATGATATTATTTACAGAGATTATATAGACATCAGTATTGCTGTTGGCACTTCAAAGGTTTGTTCATTTATTTGATATGATGCTTGTGGCAGTCAATTATTTTTTTGATTGTAGTAGCTTCTAATTCCACCTAGATAGCTTTTTAGCTTGTGGCATCTCTATCAAATCTGTTGTGTGGAGTATCTTTCATGTTGTTTATGTTTATATAGCATCTTTTGGTATACATTGTAGTAGTGTCAGTAAAATATGTGATGATATTGTATTGTGTTATGCGAAGGGACCTCCTCTGACATTTGTATGTTTGTATATATGCATATCCACGCCTTCGTGCAATACAACCTCCTCTGATATATGTATGTTTGTATATATGCATATACATACCCCTGCCAAAAGCTCAATCTGCAAGAATGTCAGTGTGAAGGACAATAGGGCTTTAAGAAAATTAAAATCAGGTTACTTTTTTCAGAAGAATGTTAGTATGAAGGACAATAGGGCTTTGAGTTAAAATCAGGTTACTTTTTTAAGTATTATATGGCATGAAGGTTCTACTCATCTGTCTTTTCCATCTGCCAACTGAGTTAATTTTTATTTCTCATTCTTTTCCTTGCTTTTGAGCTTTATAATGTTTTCCAAGTTGAACAGCTTGAAATTTTTTAGGAGATACACTCGTAATAATCTAAACCTAAACTTGCTCTTGGAAAAATGACCATAGGGAGAGAAAAATGAGGACAAGTTGTTCAGTTGCCCAATACTGCTTATTGTTCCATTTCTCTTCTAGTGTGTGAAGATGTTTTCTTAATCTAAAATGGCCATAGATGATGAATATATAGATTGTTTTGTATCTACCATGGAAACTTATAACTTGCTATTTTTTCCAGGGTCTTGTTGTTCCTGTTATCCGTAATGCTGATGGGATGAATTTCGCTGATATAGAAAAGGAAATAAATAATCTTGCAAAGAAGGCAAACGATGGTACAATCTCAATTGATGAAATGGCTGGAGGTTCTTTCACAATATCCAATGGAGGTGTTTATGGGAGCCTTTTGAGTACACCAATCATTAACCCTCCTCAGGTTTGTTCTTTACTGGGAGAACTAGTAATTTTACTTTTTCTTGTGATTGACCGTTGAGATACTTTTTGTAGTTCTGGTTATCATCTAATTGCCCATGTCCATAGAATGGATGAAGTTGCTTTGGGGTAATTTGGTGAAGTATTTTGCTTCTATAGCAGAGGTTTCAGAACTTAAGGAGATTTTTTTTCTTAAACGAATTTGTGTAGTAGGCATGCAGTAGTACTCTTCTTAGGCAAAGTTCTTTTTTTTTTGTTTTTCTTTTTTGGGCTCTATAATCTTATAGTCAACATGCTTTTGACAGTCTGCTATCTTGGGGATGCACTCAATAGTGTCTCGTCCAATGGTTGTTGGGGGCAACATTGTTCCTAGGCCAATGATGTACATTGCTCTAACATATGACCATAGGCTGATTGACGGGAGAGAGGCAGTGTTCTTTTTGCGTCGTATTAAGGATGTTGTGGAGGACCCTAGGAGGCTGCTTCTTGACATATGAAGACCATTGTGGGCGTTTGCTTTGTGTTTCTACTACACACAAAATTTAATATACCTTGAATAAACACTTGCAAATTTTGTAGGGCTCCGTTTACTTCTTGTCCGCAACGATGGGTTCAATTGCGGCTTGCCATGATTTGATCTAAATGTGAGACTTTCATCTTTGTTGTTTGTAATTCGAAAATGTTATCCCATTTTGTTGAGTGTCAAAGGAAATCTTGGACTCGGTTCCAAGTTATGTTCATTCCCCGATGTAACTGTTTTGAGAATAATATCTTTACATGCGTGGAATTAGCAGACGATCTTGAATGGTGGCCCATTTCTTTGAGATTCTCATCATCTTTGAAGGCGCTTGAACGGTAAATTAAACAGTAACATCCGTATCATAATCAAAAAGCCGGACAGAGGCAGTTTTCTGAGTACGTCATTCGTATGAATGCCTTTAATCTATTATAACATCCTTGTAGAGCAATGCTGTGGTGGAATCAATTCCTCT
The DNA here is from genome assembly GCA_028565735.1 of Pinacopodium congolense. Taxonomy (NCBI): domain Eukaryota; kingdom Viridiplantae; phylum Streptophyta; class Magnoliopsida; order Malpighiales; family Erythroxylaceae; genus Pinacopodium; species Pinacopodium congolense. The sequence goes on along the minus strand of JAOXYD010000136.1, from coordinate 25,462,521 downwards.
CAATTCACCGCATGAAAGTGTCTAATCGTTTCAACTCTTTTGCTGATCACACAAATCCATATAAATCATGCAATAGTTAGTGGGATACGTGGCACACTTGAGTTGGTTTCTGGATTAGTCAGATGGCTAGACATGAGAGTGCTGACTTCAATTACAGCGTTACTTCTATGCCTTCCTTTCCTTCACCAAGTGCTCTCTAACAAAAAGAACGGGAAATTAAGATCCTCTTGCCGCCCAACAAGCCATGGAAAGGTATGATTCTTTAATTGAACTGCAAGTCTTCGAAGGCCATGTTGACAAGTTCAGGATTGGCATATAACGTAGTTCTCTTCTATTATCATTTCCAGATCCCACATTTCTTAAGACCATTCCCATTTCTCCTAGCCAAACAAAAAAGGAAATGATTAATCTTCTGTTCACTGTCGTATTCACTGAGATAGGTTTGATTCTTGCTCTCTTGTTTAGAACCCCAATTAGGAGGCTGCTAATTGCAGCGTTAAACCAACTGAAACAAGGAAGAGGTCCATTGGTAGCAAAGACGGTGGCAGCCACTGTGCTTGTGGTGTTTAGCTCCATGCTATACAGTGTTATGGAGATTCAAAAGCGTTCCACGGAGGGAGGCGTTGTCAATCCAACTGATGAGGTTCTTATGGCTCAACGCCTTTTGGAAGCATCTCTTATGGGTAAAATATAAAATCTGGCGACTTTGAAATTGGAAAATAGAAAAGCTTTTTACATGTTAAATGGCGAGTAATGAAATTTCTCAGTACCTCTCCTGCTGTCCGTTACAGAAAAGCTTTTTCTGTAACTATCTGCACTTTATGATATAAAAAGAAAAACTTTGATGGGAACCTTTTTACCTTGCAGGGTTTTCAGTATTTCTTTCAATAATGATAGACAGGTTGCATTACTACATCAAAGAACTTTACCTACTAAGGAAGGAGGTAGAAGAGGCTAAAAGGTTGAACCAGGGTCGTGAAGACATGAAAAGCTTCAGAAAAGAGGATAACGTAGAGGCATCAAAAGCTAAACGGACTTAATCTGATTCCACCAAAATCGTATAACATGCGTAGAACGGAAATTAGTTGGAGAAATCCAGCCCCCGTCACCCTATTTTTCTTATTTGAATTAACCATATATGTACATGCAGCAGTCAGCATAAATCCATCACCAAGAGTTGTATATAAAAATCAATATTTTCAAAACTGGATAGGTCGTCAAATCTGTGAAAAGAGAGATTTAAGATTTAGAAATTCAATCAGTTTTAGGTTATTGTAAAAATGGTATTGAACTAATATAAAATAATAAATTATATAAATTATGAAAATAAATAAAAATATATGATAAAAATTAAATATATTATTGAAATATAAATAAATACCAATATCTATTAATACGTAATTAATAATAATAATTTTAATTAAAATTAAAATTAATATAAAATATTAAAACAGTAGAAAAAATCATGATTGTATTTCTATATGAGGTTGCGACTCATCTTTATCAAGAACTCCAATTCTCCAACGCTATATAAAAAGTCATAAATCGTACTTTTATTTAAAGTATTTGCATCAATATCTTTTGTTACATTTAAATAAACTATATATTAATAACGTATAAAATTATTTTTTAAAATAATATGTACTTTAAAAATAAGATAATAATTTACCGTTAGTAGATGTGTCTCATTCATTTATTGTAATAAATGCATTTTTGTCATAAACCGCACTTTTAAGTTTATTATAATCAAGATTAGGAGATGGTTCTTCTTCTTCGATCTAAAAATCAGTATAATCAATACAATTGATATCTATTGGGTTATACATTCTCTTCTTATTAAGCGCTTTAAACAAATTATAAAATTATAAAATTAATAATAATAAATAATTACTTAGAAATTAAATGTAATTAATAAAATATTTGTTCTTCATCTTCATAATATAAGTAATATAAATAAGGTCATTGAGTCTTTGATGCTCTAAATGATTTCTCTTTTTAGTATGAATATATTAAAAAAAATACTCAAATTACGTTCACATCCTGATATAGAAATCGTTTGATTGAGTTTTCTAATGGTAAGATTTCTTAAAATTGGAGTACTTTCACCAAATAATCTCCACCACTCATCTGTATTCCAAATTAAAAGTTATAAGAAAATATTAAAATATATTATTAATAAGTAAAAAATAAAACTTAAATTATGAAAACATACCAGGCTACATTTTTTTATCATAAGCTCCCTCTTTGCAAATAGTCTGGCAAAACTCCCTAAACTTTCACGATAAAATTTGATTTCGTTTAATGATCTTGATTGTTCTTCTATAGAAAACATACTTTTGCACTCAATCACATAAAAAATGGTGTTCATTATTTTATTCGTATATCCATCTTCACTAAATAAGTAATAAAGATTGAGAAAATAAGCTGCTAAATGAATCCTTTAAGTAAGATGTTTATCCTATCGTTTATCAACAATTTCTGTATAATGTTTGTATAACCTCTCATTCCCTTTGAAAAGATTCATACTTGTTTCGCTAACTTTATACATGTCATCATATATTTGAGTCAACAATCCTCAAGAATCTTATCAGGGGAGCCACAATCTTCATAACACTCAAGCAATCATCCCAAAATTTATTATCCAAAACAATAGTATAAATTTCTTTTCCTTTCTTACCTTTTGATAATTTGTGACTTAAAAAGTGTTTAATAGTAACCAAAGTCTAAAGTACTTATTTATGATCATAAACACTTTTCAAAGTTATAAATGTAGCTATAAATCTAGTAACAACAGGACACACCATCTCAACCTAATCTTCTTACTTTTGGTTAAGACAAAAATATCAAATGATTATAAACAAAAATAGTGATCTTAGATGCATGTGAAGTAAGACTAAAAATATATGGCATAGATCTAATATCTTTCAAAATGAGATTGACACAGTGAACAGCACATGAAGACCAATAAATATTCTTATACTTTGATTCCAACAAGAATCCAACTAATAAATAATTAGTTACATTATCTATAACGAAGTGAACTGCATTCTTTGGTCTAATCTACTCAACAATTTCATAAAATAGTTTGAATAAAGTATGAACAATTTTCACCATATCTAAAGCATTAATAGACTTAACAAAAGTTATCCTAATATCACAATAAACTAAAAAATTGATCAAAATTCTTTATCTTTGATCAGTCCAACTATATGTCATAATAGTGCATCATGTTATTTCCCATCTAAATTTTTATAAATCCATAATCAATTGACATTTCTTTTTCAAATCTTAAAGTAAAGGCACAATAATCTCATAATAAGAAGGTGCTTTAAATGTAGGACCTATTGTTGTTGTTGTGGCATCTATTGCTTCTTGAAAATAAAGTGAGTTTAAAGCATTCAAAGGAATATAAGAATAATAAAACCATCTAGTTCAAGCTCTTTTACAACGTAATATGACATCCTTATCATGAAAAACATAATTTAAACTTAATTGAGAATGTATAGCACTTCTTGAAGGAAAATAAGAATCTATATTAATAACAGCTTTTCTTTTTCTTTTATCTAATACTTATTGTACAACTTGTACCTCATCATCTTTAAAAGAAATATTATGAGCTTCAATATTATCTCTTTTTTTTTTCATTTAATCTTTCAAATAGTTAGCAATCATCTTACATACACCAAATGGTACACTCTTACAAGGAGTAATATTACCTTTATGCCAACAAGATGCTATTTCATTTTATGCATTCCTCCACCTTTAAACATTCTATTGCAGAACATGCAATTATATTGAGTGTTTCCATCAAATGTTTGACTAACAGAAAAATAATTTCATAACAGATCAATTTTACCACGAATAGAAAACGTGTTCTCTAAATCTTTTTCTGATGATTAGATATTCTTCATTGTAATATTAACTTGAAATATATATATATATATAAATACTCGTTAATTTTACAATAATATATTAAATTAAATTAAAACATAAATTTTTATAATATAACTTAAGACTCTCAAAACTTGTAACATTAGTGAGAGAAAAACTATAAACCCTTTTTACAACTATAAACCCTTGTCATGTAAAAATTAAAAGACAAAAGGTACAATTTGGCCCCTAACATTTCTAAAAAGATTCATATTGCCCCCTAACATTTTTTAAGGTATCACTTTGTCCTTTAACGTTTGTAAAATAGTGCATTTTGCCCCTTAACATTTACAAAATGATGTAAATTGCCCTTTTAATACTAATTTCATAAAATTTTTGCTAATTACTTTCTTAATAATTAGTTAATAGTTCATTTATAGAATACTGACAAAATTAACATTTATCTAATAAGATCTTGATGAAATTAGCGTTAAGGGGGTAAAATGTACCATTTTGTAAACGTTAAGGGGTAATATGTACCATTTTATAATATTATGGGACAAATTATACTATTTTACAAATGTTAGGGGATAAAGTGGTACCTTTAAAAATGTTAAGGGCCAAATTAAACTATTTATCGAACGTTATGGAACAAATTATACCTTTATCAAAATAAAAAAATAAAAGATGCATCTACTAATATGAACAGATTAAAGAAAATTATAGAAATAATATTAATCGATATGTATATTCTTTATTCAAAAAATTCGTGATCAAGATTAATAGAAAAGGATTAGACATCTGAAAAAGTTGATGTCATATCTCCTCCTTCCTCTAGAAGCTACCAAAACTCAACTTTACTTTTAGAAAGTCATTGTTACTTGCGTGCAGCAACTTAAGTAAAAGTCCAGTTACCAATCTGCTAGAAACTCAAGTAAAACTCCAATTACCAAAATTAAAGCGGGACTGAAGCGTTTAGCAGTGACTGAAGCAACGACGTCTCTAGCAGCGCTGTAGTAGTGGCAGTGGCTGAAGCAATGGCGTTTCTAACAGTGATTGAAGCAGCGACAATGATTAAAGCAACAATGTCTATAGCAGTGACTGAAGTAGAGGCGACCAGTAGCACAATAGGGATTGAAGACTAGCAATAAGTAAAGTAGCTACGTCTCTAGTAGCAATTGAAGTCTCTAACAGCGACGGAGAGCAGTGGCGATATGGCATAAGCGGAAAGCAGCGGCGAGATAGAGATTTGTAGGAGACATGCAGGATATAGAAGAAATAGAGGAAAAAGATCATATGAAGCAAAAAACAAAAAGGTTGGGGGAGGGTTTTTATGGTCAGACAGGTTATAATTAACCGGTTTAACCGGTTGGTTAAGTTGAAACAGTTCGATTTTTTATATCAAGGTTTTTATACAAAATCGAACCAATAACCGATCGGTTTCAAGTTAATTGGATCGAACCAGTCGGTTCAGTCCAATTTTGTAAACATTGATAAAAACTACATAATCATAATAGTGCATGATAAAACTAAGTCGAGGGATGAATTCCCTGCAATTATTAGTTGACATACATGTAACACTTCTATCTTGCATCCCACCATTAATGATCTAAAAATTACAATTATAGAACATAAAATTTAATTTTTATTTAGTAGTTTCAAAAGTTTGCTTGTACATAAAAGTGCAACTAAAAAATATAACATTCAATATTATATCTACAAAAAGATAAAAAACTATACATAATATCTTATGTTACTAACCCTATCTAATCTCCATGATATCATTCTTGAGTACTAAAGCTATCATCACCCATTTTATCATCTGGAAAATTAATGGCAAGAGATGAACTGTCTTCTCAATAAAGATGACTAGACCGTATTCTTATATATATATAAATATCTCAATATACGACAAACAGATAAATAATGAAATATTGACTATATTGAAAATGCATGAACTACACATAGCATGTCAGAATCTCTTAATAAACATTTACAATTTTATAACTATTCTTAATTTTATTATCATCTCCATTTCTTATCTTATTTTAGGCCATATTAAACCTAGTGGGCCTACATTTAATGGTTTTCCAACTCATTTTATCCTCAATATCTCATCATTGTGTGGAAATAAAATAAAAAATATAAATATTAGCACATGATACTCCTCTCATTCAATCACATATGATATCTTGATATTATTTCGGTACCTAATCATCGGTACAAGACATATCCAGGACTTAGGATGATCCTAATACTACTCCGATACCTAGTCATCAGTACAAGACATTCTCGAAAGTCAGGATGCCTCAATACCTGTTCTACTGACAGGTACCTAGCCACATCTCACTCATAACCCAACAACATATTAATATCAAATACCATCGAATATAGTTTACCCTAGGAAAGCATATAATCCACAACAATTCTTTAACTCATTATGTTATAACTTAATCTCAACATGCTTTATAAATGGAATTCATTAATTCTGAATCATAATACATTACTGAAGAATGTATATATCACATTTTTCAAATAATCAAGCAATACTTACTATATAATGCAAAATAAAGTATTAATTTCATATTTCTCACTTTATCAAACATTATCAATCATAAAACATATTATCACTGTCATCATGTTTTATTTTACCAATTCAATATAAAACTCATATATTTAAAAATTACATATAATTCTTTATCAATTTTCTATTTTATTTTAATATTACGCTAAATATGCAAAGAATACATTTTAAAAATCAATAAGTACAATTTTGCAAGCAGCACACAATATAAGGGTACAATCTCAAGTTAACCTTACATGGTCTCTAGAATTAACTATTTTATCTAATCCAATCTACTCTCCTAATCTATCGCTAGGACTTAAAAAATATTAATTTCTAGTAGGATCTACTATATGAATCAAAGCAAATAATTTTATGTAGAATAATTAGTAAATGCATATGCAAGCATAACTAAACATGTATAAATGTATTCTTCCTACTTTAAACTTGAAGAAGCTTAAAAAACTTAAGGAACAGAATATTGGAAAAAAAATGATTAAAGGCTTACAATGAAGGGTGGCCAGGACTAGATCTAGGTATAGTTATGCATGAATCAACGACATTTGTCATTATTTCCAATCCCAATTGCTTTAGTTGAAGACATGTGGCCTTAAGATGATTATGGTAAAGACAAGTGGCAAAGCGATAAGCCACTTATTGACATGTGGCCTTTACAGTTCTTCCTCTTTTAAAGAAATTTCATCCTCAAAATTACATTACATACCTTAGGTTCGAATAGATGAGGATACTGATGTTGAATATCATCCTCCACCTTTTATGTTTCCTTTCTCAAAGTCCAATGATGGCTTTATAAAACTCATACGATTAGAATCTCTCGTCTCCTTAATTTCTTTATCTCTCTACCCAAGATCTCTATTAAAACCTCTTTGTAAGTCATATCCTTGGTAACTTCAATCTCAAGCTCTACTATAACATGACTAGCATCTGATTGATATTGTCTTAACATTGATATTACATTATGAATTTGTGACAATTCTGGAGGTAGAGCTAATTTGTAAGTTAAGGGTCCTATACGCTCTACAATCCCGTGTGGTTTGATGTATCTTGAACTCAACTTTCCTTTCCTACCAAATGTTAAACTTCCTCTCCTAAGTGATACTCGCAAAAATACTCTATCCTCAACATCGTATTCCATCTCTCGACAATACTGATTAGTATAAATCTTTGTTGATCTTGAGCTGCCTTCAAGCATCGCTTCATCATATATATCTTCTCCATTGTCTCCTGGACTAACTCCGATCCTTCCAAAAATCTGTCACCTTCTACATCCTAAAATATCAAATCTCTACATTGTCTGTAATATAATGCCTCAATGATGTCATATTGATGCTAGAATAATAACTCTTATTATATGAAAAGTCCATCAAAGGTAGATATCTATCCCAGTCATCCTCAATGTTTAGCACATAAGCCCTCATCATATACTCTAAGACCTAAATTGTGCACATTGACTATTCATTTGACTGAGAGTGAAATGTAGTAGTCATGTTTAACCTAGTTCCCAAAATTGATTGTAGACTTCTCCAAAATTGAGATGTAAATTGTAGATCCAAATATGATATAATAAATACTAAAACTTCATGTAATCTCTCAATCTCATTGACATATAACTTGTTTAGCTTATTTAATGAATCTGTTTGCTGAGTAAGTAAGAAATAAATAGACTTTGTCAATCTGTTTACACTCACCCATACTGAATCATGTCTACATCTTGTCCTTAGTAGAGCTACCACAAAATCTATCACAATCCTCTCTCATTTTCATGATGGAATAGCTAATGGTTTCAGCTTCCCTGTGAGTGCCTAATGCTCCACTTCACTTGTTAATAGGTTAATCACCTTACTATAAATTCAGCCACATCTTTCTTTATCCTTGGCTATCAGTAATATGGTCTTAGATTCTGATACATCTTCTTAGTATTATGATGCAAGGCATAGGGTACACAATGAGCCTCTTTCATAATTTCTTCTAGTAATCCATTCATATCTGGCATACAAATTTGACTCCCAATCACCAACACATCTTTTAATCTTATTGAAAAATTAGTCTACTTACCTTACTGTACCCTCTTTCTTATGCATAATAAAGTAGGAATCCTAAGTCTTTACCTCACCTATCTTATCTCTCAAATCTGGTTGAATATGTAATATAGCCAGTAATCCATCCACATCATCAATCTTCAGACATGTATCTAAAGCCCTTAACTCCAATAATAATATAATATTGTGTCCACTCAAACTACCCACTAAGTCTAAACTCTTTCTACTAAGAGCATCTGTCACTGTATTTTCCTAGATGATAATTATTAATACAATCGTAATCCTTTAACAACTCAATCTATCTTCTCTATCTTAAGTTCAGTTCCCTTTAAATCAAAATATACTTGAGGCTCTTATAATCTGTAAGAATCTGGAATGTCTTTTTATACAAGTAGTATCTATAGATCTTAAGAACATGTACAATTGTCACTAACTCACTACATGAGTAAAACTATATACATGTAGTCTCAACTGATGAAAAGCATACGCTATCACCTTCCTATATTCATCAATACATACCCCAAATCTATCTTCGAAGCATTAGTATATACCATGAAACCACAACCATTAGATGGTAGTATTAAAATACAGCTAGAAATCAACCTCGATTTAAGCTCCTCACAACTATCTTGGCACTAATTAGTCCATTAAAACTGAATTCCTTTCTTCAACAGCTTAGTTAACGGATTGACTATCATAAAAAAATCCCTATATGAATCTTCAGTAATATCCAATAAGTCATAGAAAATTCCTCATCTCAAATATATCTCTTAACAACTCCCACTCCATAATTACTTTTACTTTAGTAGGATCAAGTATCACTCTCTCATAAGACACCACTTGTCTAAGGAAGACTACTTGTTTTATCCATAACTTACACTTACTCAACTTGACATACAAATGTCTCTATATCAATGTTTATAACACTGTCCTTAAATAATGATCATGCTCCTCTATACTCGTCGAATATACTAGTATATCATTAATAAACACTATCACAAATTAATCCAAATACTCCTAAAAAGTTATGTTTATTAATGCCATATAAGCAGCGGGCACATTATTCAACTTAAAAGGTATAACTAGGAACTCATAGTTCTTATATTGAGTACAAAAAGCTGTCTTGAGAATATTTGACTCAGTAATTCTCAATTGCCAGTATCTTTATTTCAAATCAATCTTCAAAGATATAACTACTTGTCTCAACTGATCTAATAGGTCATCTATTCTTAATAATGGATATATGTTCTTTATTGTTACCCTGTTCAACTGTCAATAATCGATACAAACTCTCATACCACTGTCCTTTTTTTTAACAAACAATATCGAAGCTCTTCAAGGTGATATACTCAGCCTAATGATGCCCTTTTTTAATAACTCTTCTAATTGCTTCTTAAGCTCCTAAAACTCTATAGTAGCCATTATGTAAGGTGTAACAGATATCATTGCAACTTCAAGTAAAGTCTCAATAGAGAAATATCTCTCGTTAAGGTGATATACATAGTAAATCATCTAAGAACACATATGAAAACTCTCTCACCATAGGAATGTCTTCTATTCCAAGACTCACTTCCCTCACAACTGTAATATAAGCTAGAAAAGGCTTACATCCTTCTAACATCATCCGTCTAATAGTCATGGCCGAGATCACATAAGCTAGAATCACTCTACGATCTCCCACATATATTACCTTCAATCTACTCAAGATTTTATCAGCACTTCTTTGACATAACCATAAACTAAAGTCCGATATCATTCTAATCAATCTATCCTGAGAATCACATCAAACTCTCTTAAATTCATCAATATCAAGTTAGTTGGTAACTCTACTCTACCAATCATCATTGGCATAACTCTCCTCACACTACTAACCATTACATAATCTCCCACTGACAATCACGTTCCCAAATCATATCCTAATTGACTGACCTTTCCTGGAACTCTAGAGGTAAATTATAAAGAAAAATAAGAATGAATAGAATTAGGATCTACTATGACATAAGTCCTAATATCAAATAAAAAGACCATACCAAAAATGACATCGTTGGATTCAAGTACCTCCTCTCTGATTGTATGGTATATCCTCGCCTAAGTCTAATCTTGTACTGAGAATAACCCACGTGCACCTATACCAATTGTTGATTCGTATTCAGTGCCTTTACCTTTACCCTTACTATCAGGTCTACCAAAACCTTTACTTGAACTAGATGCATTATTAGAACTACATACTGCCTCTTGTACTCTCACTCCCAAATTCCTTCCCACATTCGAACACTTCCTTTGAAAATGTCCTTGCTTTCCATGGATGTAACATACTGAACTTATTCTTGTGGGTTCCTAACATGGTCCCCTATAAAATCTCCCACATGTAACACATCTTTATACCTCTCTAGCTCCTCTACCATAATATCCCCTGAACTTTTAATTTCTCCCACTAATTTATCTAACTAATGGCGCACTGGTTATACTATACTGTCCTGAATCTCCATCAACTCCTCGATCTCCACCAAACCTGAAGAAACCATTACCCTCACTCGATTTAGCACTAACTCTCTTAGAGCCTCCTGTACCAGTAGATAACAAATGACTAACTCCCCTCTTAATTGGCTAACTCCCCCTCTCTAATATGACTGTTTGGTCTCCTTTTAAGATCTCCTCTCTTCTTGTCCTATCATATCCTTCACTCTAAGTACAATTGCCAATAACTCCTTGAAATCAGAAGTAGTAGCTCCCAAGCTCATTTGGATCTTTATTCTCAAACCTTGCATAAATTTATAACATTTTTTTAGAGAATTTTCCACGGCCTCTAATGTATACTCAAATAGAGTTGCAAAGCAAGCCTCATAATCAGTTACCATCATTTCCTATGTCTAAATTAAACTTGTCAACTCTCTTCTTCCTACCTCCATAGATTTGTGGAGTATACTTATCACTAAACTCCTTCTTAAAATCCCACCAAGTCATATCTCTTAGCTCGTATGATCTCCTCACTGACTTCCACTAAGTCAATGCGTTGCCTTGGAAAAGTGACACAATATACTGCGACCTCTTCTCTATAATGTACTCTAGACGATCTAAGACTAACTCAATTTGCTCCCATTATACCTCAGTCTCCTCAGGATCTGTAGTACCTCAGAACTCCATAGTACTCATTTTACAAATCCATTAATAATTAAAGTCCACTCCAGCATCTCCTCAAATTGGGGCTGTAGCCACTGCCTACTGTACCATTTGGAATAACTGTGTCATTTGAGGTGAAATTCCAACTCCTACTCATTTTACTTTGACATCCACTTAATCAAGCATATTTGGAGCAGGAATCAATTCCTCATTCGACTCTAGGGCAATAGTACTATCTCTTAAAACCATCCTACATAGATAAAAACATATTATCAGGTTTTATTAATCACTTAATTTATCTTTAGAAATGTAAACTCGCTCTAATACTATCAAATGTAACACTTTGTATCTTGCATCCTACCATTAATGTCATAAGAATCACAATTATGGAACATAAACTTTATTAAAGGTGTAAATAGTGATTAATAGTCTCAAAAGTTTGTTTGTATATAAAGGTGCAACCTAAAAATATAAAAGTAAAAAATATGTGTATATATATATAAAGATAAAAATCAAATAACTATAGACAACATCTTATACCATTGGCCCCATCTATTCTTTATAATATCAGTCTTGAATACTGGAGTTATCACCACTCACTTTATCACCTAAAAAATTAATGATAAGGGATAGGTTGTTTATTCAGTAACGGTCACTTAACCATACCCTTATATGCAATATCGACTATGCCAAAAATGCATAAACTATAAACATCATGTCAAAACCACATAATAAACATCCACAATATTATGATTATTCTTAATTTTATTATCATTTCCATTTCTTATCTCATTTAGAGTCCTACTAAATTTAATAGGTCTACATTCAATGGTCTGTCGGCTCGTCTCATCCTCAATATCTCATTATTATGTGAAAATAAAAGCATAAATATAAATATCAACACAAGATACCCCTCTCACTCAATCACATTCGGTACCCTGGTACCTATCCATCAGCACAAAGTATTTTTGGAACTTGGGATGATCCCGGTAACACTTTAGTATCTAGCCACCTACACAGGATATCTCCGGGACTCAGGATGCCCCAGTACTTGCTCTACGAACAGATGACTAACCGTATTTTACTCATAACTTAACAATTTATTAATATCAAAGACCATTAAGTATAGTCTATCTTAGGCAAGCCTTTAATCCACTACAATTCTTAAACTTAATCTGTTATAACCCAATCTCAATATGATTTATAAATGGAATTCATTAAGTCTGAACCATAATACATTATTAAAGAATGTACATATCACATTTTCAAAATAATCAAGTAATATATGCTATATAATACAAAATCATGTACTAATTTCACTTTTCTCAATTTATCAAACATTATCAATAATAAAATATATTATCACCGCCATCATGTTTTATTTTACTAATTCAATATAAAATTCATATATTTAAAAATACACAAAATTGGTTATTCATTATCTATTTTATTTTAATATCATCTTAAATATGCAAAGACCATATTTTAAAAATCAATAAACATAATTTTACATGCAACACACAATATAAGGATATAGTCTTAGGTTAACTTTGTCTAGTTTCCAAAATTAACTATTTTATCTAACTCAATCTACTCTCCTAATTTTTCTTTAGGACCTATAAAATATATAAACTACTATGAGGACATACTATCTGAATCAAACCAAATAATCTTGTGTAGAATAAGTAGTAAATGTATATACAAGCATAACTAAATGTGTATAAGCGTACTCTTCCTACTTTGGACTTGAAAGAGCTTTCAAAACTTAAGGAATATAATATTGAAAAGAAAAATGATTAAAGGCTTACAATGAAGGGTGGATAGGATTATGTCTAGGTATACCTATGCATGAGTCAACAATATTTGTCATTGATCGAAATTCAGTATTCATAGGTATCCAAATATATCTGAACGAGGACCTTATCTTCCCTTATTACTCGACCCTGTCCACCCTTGCAGGTTTAGATTACAAAGAAATAAGAACATATGCCCAAAAGCTCTCACTAGGTGGGTTTCCGTCCCAAATGACTTGAAGGCATGTTGACCCAAGATGATTATGGAGAAGACAAGTGGCAAAGAGTTAAGTCACCTATAGACATGTAGCCTTCACAATACATTTGCATGTGTGGCTCATAGCTATAATTAGGATTTTCTTAAAATCCTGATTTAATATTACATTAGAGATGATTTACTAATGATTTATTTTGGTTTGGGAATAATTGCTTTTCAATTTAGATCTTCTAGAAAAATGAACTATTTAAAGATTTTAAAAAGTTAATAAGAAGATAATTTCTTAGAGAGTTCGTACCTCTATGATAATTGTCCTTATATGATAATTGTCACGGAGTCACTAACCTTTTCCTACCTACTTTTTATTGGAGTATTTGACGTGGTATTTTCTCCTATCCAATTTTGTCACGCCTTGATTATAAGTGATTCACTCTGCCTACTACACCATTCTACTAACAGCTGGATGAGATTAAGTTTTGATTCTGATTTCACTTTATCACAGAGCTATTACTTTCTTTTCAGAAGATTAATTTAAAGTAATGTGCATTCACTCTTATAAATTTTGAGACTATCTCTTATTTATTCAATTTAAAGTTAATGTACCCAGCTTACAAAATCTTTGCGTGACATGATGTCAAAATCAGGCGACCAGACATATAGACATATTTTCCGTATGAAATCAAGCATTGTAATGATAACTTGAATCAATAAATTTATTAAAAAAAAGGCCTGTCTACACATAATGCTTATGGAAATGCAAGTTGGGCACTTTCTTTCCAAGGCTTTAGACAGAGTCTATGTTTTCATAGACGATAGCCGTTTTTATGATCTTGGAAACGTAACGATTCATTTATCAGTTAATTGCATGATCCCAGTATAAACGTCAAGGAAAAGAGCAAAGGACAAGTTCTGGCGTAATGATACAGTTATGTAACAAAAATCCTTTTACATCATATTCTGAAGAAACCATGTTGGGGGCCCCGACAAGGTTATTGGAATTTGAATTGGCTCTTCCTCACTTTCCTGAGCGAGATATGTTAACTACCCCACTTGCATAGTGGCAATATCCGTTCCTTTGACTTCTACTCTTTAAAAGTCAACTTGTTATATTAATCACTTGAACAACGATCGTTGAACCTCCAAGTCAATGCAAGCTTAGTCTAGGAAGTGACGACGGCCAAGGACTACCAGCTGCACCATTCATATTTAGTCGTTCCTAAAAGACAGAATTGATAAATTTTAACTCAAATTGATTATTATTAGCTTTGTTTTTCGTTTTTTACTGGGTTACTCAAATTGGATTGACAATTGATTTCTGTAACAACAACAGAAAAGTTCAATTATGTGTTTGTTATGAGAAGGGTCAAAGACAGAAAAGTATAATTGCTGGCATTTCAAAGAAGGCCTTTTGTCTTATGATTTGTTTTTAGGGAGAGTGAAAAATTGATTCAGGAAGTAAATAAAGTAATGAAAGAAAAACTCTGTGACAACTAGTTAAGCCTAACTAATGACATGAATGCAAGCTTAAAGCTCAATAATTCAATGTTTCAGCAAATATATGACAACGGAATGCCTCCAAACTGCAACATGTTAAATGCATAGAACAAGCCAGCCACGAAAGAGGCTCTCAGGCATTGGAACCAAAGTGAGGTTTTGCACTGTTAGAAATTAAAAAGAAAAGGTATTTCTCTTAAAAAAATGTTAAGGGTTTGTTTGGTATTCATATAGTTTCTCGTTTTCATTTTTTGTTTTTTAAATACAGAAACCAATAAAAATAGTATAAAAACTGAAAAAAAAAAACAACATACTAATACAATATAGAAAGTAAAAAAATAATACATAATCCAATAAAAATATCACATAAACTAATATAAATATATAAAAATAAAAATTAAAAACAGAAATAAGAAGTGATACTAAACGTGCTCAAGTTAAACATTGACATATTAAGACATTAAGTGAATTAATATACACTATAAGTTTGTTTGAAACATTTGAAAGTTTTTTAATAGAAATTTAGAATTAGAATTAGGATTGGGACTATTAGTTTTTATTCTTATTTTATCTATCACACGAAAGTAGAAAAAATAAACATAATACTTTAATAATTTAAGTTACAATTCTGATTCTAATGTGAAAGTTCAATTCCAACGCCTTCGAAATCTCAACCCTTTGTCCAGTACATAGAAATTATAAAAACTTCAAGAAGTCAACTGGTTCGGTGAACTAAGATGCATTTAACATTAACAAGTAGGAAAGCAGGCTTCTCCTTGTCCACTAGCCTGGAAAAGCCGACTCCCCGGGCCTGGGAGTAGTTTGCGTTTTTAATAACTAATAATAATCTATTCAAACTTCCAATTATCAGATGCTTAACTTCTGTACACACAATAAGCATAAAAGACTGGCTAGCTAGATTAATTTTAGGACATGTAAATGGCACCCTGAGCTGGACTCAGCACCATGTTTTAAATAGAAAGCTCTTAAAACAACTTCAGTTGACTTTGTTCCAACTCAGGCTTTCGAGAGACAGAAGTCGAATTTGAGACTTACCTACCTGCGGTCTTCTAAGTTCACAAACAGGATTATTGACCCGTTCGAGAAGACCTTTTCCTGGTTTGATCCACCTAAAATTCATGTCGGCAAATGGGTTTTTGTAGAAGTAGAGTATATAACATGAAGCAATTTATAATTAAGGATTAAAGATCAAATGGATGAAATGTAATGTAGAATGAAATATGCGATAGAAGAAAAGAATTACAATTATCTCTCTGTAAATTATGATTTTGGTGTACAAAGTAATCTCCTAAACTATCACTAATGTGATCCATATCTCTGCTATTTTCTACACATAATTCCAATGACAAATCCTCAAAAGGAATTGAGCTTGAGCTTTCAAGCTCTTGCTCATAAAGAATAACATTAGGTGGCAACAACGTTGCTGCGACTGAAGATTCATTTGCCAAGGCAATATCATTGTTGTCATCGACAGATTTGTTGGACGACTCAATGTCACTGCTTCTAACAGTAATCCAATCCTCTTCCCACGTCCAATTGAGAAGATGATGATCTGAAACTAACGAGTTGATCATCCCTGATAATCTCTTGATCCTCTCTGCTGGAGAATTCCAACATCCATCATCAACTGTTAAATCATGATTACTGATCTCGAAGGCCTCCACTGAATCCATGGAATGCTAATGCAAATATCAAAATAAATGCAATATGTAGAGTTTAGAGAAAGACACAAGGCAATTTTAAAGAAGTTCACCTACCCCAAGATAGGCTACATATCCTTTCCAACTACTTGTTGGATGATTCTATACTAATCAATCAAAACAAGTACAATCTTTTTCAAGGTAAAGAGTAA
>JAOXYD010000136.1:25431473-25442791 GCA_028565735.1 Pinacopodium congolense | reverse complement strand
CAATAATATCTTCTAACCCAAAACTAAACTAGCTAAACATAATTAAATTAAGCAAAAACAAATTAAATGAGGACTAATGAAATGAAATGAATCACGCCATTCCCAGAGCAGATTAAACTCTTAACCCAGAGAGGGTCATAATTGAAGAGGCATTGCACCTCAATTCAGTGGAGTTTACGGTTGCTCACATAATCATTAGACGTGAAGGAACCTCGGCCAATTATTTTTAAAGCCCCAGAAATAACATAAAGCCCTTCATACTAAATATTGCAGATCCACAGGGCGTTAGTTCGTTAAGAAAGCAGGAAACACCTTGTTCGGAGATTTTCAGATATTTACAGTCTTGTAGTAAGGAACAACAGTTCCACCACTTGCAAAGGTTCAACACCTTAAAATACGTACTTGGTTCCTAAACTCCAAGCGTTAAACATATAATTATACATAAAAGTTGGATGGCAAATGACTTCCTCCACAATTCAGTTACGCAGCGTCTGCAAATCCAACTCTCATATTCCCATAGTCAAATACAGTGTGGAACTGACCCATGAAAACATCTCCCAAAATCCTGCATTTTACATCAACGCACCAACAGCAATTAAGAAACGAGTCCTAGTTATATCACCAAGGTGCTAGTATGTGTGAAAAAGAACTGAGAAATACCAGAGAGGACCGCGTGGAGGGGGCACATCCAATGCGGTGAACCCACTAATGCATTGAGCTGCTGCTCCTTCACCCACTTTTAGGACATACTGGAACATCATGAACATGGAGAGATGGAATGAATAAAGATTTAAATAGGGAGTAAACAAACATGCTAGTCTACTCAAGTCAAAGATACTATTTGTCTCTCTTACTCTTATCACTTAAAGAGAATAAACAACAGTCATTATGGCAGGCACTTAATTGACAACTAAACGGTCAAAATTTCACACTATACCTGTTCAGGGTTGAGGTCAAAAACCTTTCCACCAATAGTAAATGAAACACTAGGCATGGTAGACATGCTTCCACAATCAACTGCCGATTCTCCCATTGGACTAGGTAAGCGATCACAAAGCTGAAATAACAAAATGGGAGAATAGGCGAGTATATCACTATACCTCATATACACATGCCAAGCATAGTTAAATCCTCTCCGAGCAGGGTAAAAAGGAAAGATTACCTCATTGGCATAATTAAGAATACGCTCCTGGGTTTGATTCTGCTTAAGCTGGTTCTGCATCCATACCACAGCCATCTCACAACTAGAGCACATAGCATCAGATGCTTTCTGAACGTTCTCCACAACACTCTCAATGCCCATGCTGATGATAGTCAAAACAGTAGGCGTAAAAATCAGTAATAGGTCCAACTAGTGGAAGGCAACGATAATCATCAGAATATTTAATCTTTAAAAAGTTTATATCTAACCTGACACCTCGAGTTCCATCAAAAGTACATAAACCAATTTGCGAGCAGATTTTTTTTGGTTGATCCTGTCATATATTATGATAATGATGCATGTTAACAATATATATGAGTAGTAAATTAATTGATAGCCAGAGAACAATTTTTTAATTTTCACCCAAGTAAAAAAGTCTGAATTACCTTAGCCAAGAGCATCTGGAGTATAGTTTCCCCATATTCAGAAACTACAGTCTTGCATTCTTGACTAACAACTCCGGTGGCCCCAATGGCATGATTTACTTCAGTAATAATAGCCTGCAAACAACGACCCCATCCCCCACCCCAAAATGAAATGTAAAGAAAAACAGAATATTACTTATCACACGGCCAAAGGCCTAAGCCAATAACAAACAGTTAAGCTTCAAAGATGTGTAACAACCTAAACAAAGAGAGAACAAATAGTGCTGCCCTCAAAGTCTTGACAAAATATTAATTTTGTATTTGTTACAACACAAAGTTACAGAAGAGAGCGTGCATAACAAATAAACTGTGCATGAGGGAATGGAAGTGACTATATTCTGCTAATCCTTCCCCCATGGAAAACAAAAAGAATAAATGAGTTCTAAGCCATAAAATCCTTGGAATGTAGAACTTGAAGGGACATCTAAACAATTTCTCTTTATGGAATGTAATGGGTAGCCCTAATCACAATGAAAATCCATACAAAGAAACTGCGGCTAACAAGTTCAGAAGTATGCCAAAAACAAGAGAATCTATTTAATCAGTTGACACCCACCATAGGACCAGCCAACAAAGATGTTCCAGAATCAGCAATTGCAGCACAGCCATTTGCACAAAATCCTGGAAATCAAGCTAGTCAAAAATCGGACAGATAACAGGATCTATAAGATCAATCCCCAATCCTGGAAGACAAAAGCCACACCAATAAATAAGCATTTTCCTTACCAGTAGTTTTACCATCAATCATCACATCACCCATGTCAAACTGTAAACCAATAAAAAACATGCATATTCAGCATTGAGGCAAACAGGTATTAAATTACACGAACAACAAAAATCATTGATAGATCAACCTGCCAATAGCCTTTCCGTGTCACTGGAACATAGGTGTGCTCACCCTTGTAATGGTTTGGATCCATGCCACCAAACACGATTTCTCCACCTTCTTCTTCATCGGCATTGCGGTTAAACCAAAAAGAGAACACTGGTTCTTTAACAAGACCCTGTTTGACCATGTTGTACCTGAAACAACACTCAAGCGAGATGATGCTGAGATTCTAAATTACTGGCCTCCAAATGCTGCAAAAGCACCACAAAATTGAAACAACTTCAAAGATATGAATAACTGCAATATGCAAAGAATTACCACACAGGTACAGCATTTCCAACTGAAATCTCTTGGAATCCCAGACCCAGAATACCATCAAATTTGGCTACTAAGAAAGTAAGGCTAGGCTCCCTGGTTGCTTCAATAAATTCCTGAAATTGAGTACTCTTACAGTAAATTCTGACTTCTAAAATGGATTCCATATACCACACTTGATGTGCCAGGGTTTAACCCCTTAAATTTACCTGATTTTTTACAACAAGGCCACCAACTTTTACGCTGTCTTGACTAAAGAAACCGGATATAGCTCCAGTCCCATAATGGATATCTGCTGATTTTCCTGTACAGATATTAAATCCTGTTATCCTTTCTTTAATCTCTTGGGAGGCTTTTCCACAGGATCAATAAGCAAAATCATAAGTTCCAAGTAACATACACCAAAGGCCATAAAAGGAACAAATGACTACACTAAATCTGTCCTCAACTACTTTCAGAAAGTATATGAAGCTTATAAAGTGTAGCACCCATTAAAACGTGTATGGTGCAAATATCATCCAAATATGTATTGCTGCATTAATTAGAAGAATTATAACACTTAAATGCTATACTCCAAGCGAATCAAATAGAGAAAGTGTATAACATAAGCAGTTTCTCCCCAATGCGATACAACTCTGGAATGAATCTCAGCACATCAACACTGGAAATTGCAGGGAAGGATGCTAAACATATTAAAATGTTAACAGATACCAGTCTAAGAGTTCATCAACCCTCCCAGGTCTCACAAGACTTTTAGAGAACACCTCCACAAAAGACTCTATCTCTATCTTATATGTAGTTAACAAGGACTCCTGCAGAAATTAGGTGCTTGCCCTTCACTCCCACATATGACTTAGCTCATATGGAATACAATAACCTACTATACTGTCATATGGTCAAACACGTGTTAATCCATTTAACAAGTAAAACTAATCATAAGCTTTTTGTTTAATAAAGCCAGGAAAACACAGCACACAACTATTTGCCAAAGTCACAAAACTGAGTGCAGAGTTACTCATTCAACCTTGTTAAAGCATAAACTTTCACAAGATCAAATCAAACAAAGATACAGGACAAACCATTTTTGTTATAGGTACTTGAGAGGCCTGACTTGTACTTGGAATGGAAATAGCAAGCAACCTGCAAGCAGGAACAATAAAAAAGAATTGTTAGCCATATTACACTGAACACAATATGTAAAACCCACAAACAATTTCAAGAACAAAACTCACCGAAAAATAACACTTGGAAGAAGGCACCCACAGATTAGAACTACCAGTGTCAAATATCACAGTGAATTTCTGTGGGGGAGTTCCAACACCAATCTCACCAAAATATTGAGCATCCATGTAGTTTTTAAGTGAAACTATGTCAGTATCCTCCCCATTGCCTAAATTTCCCCGCAACCTATACTTCTTAAAAGAAGCTCTCAGCAATTCTCCTTCCTTAGACTCAAGCTGAGCAGCCACACGGTTGTTCTGATCAAACTTCATCTTTTTCAGTCCAATTCTAACCAGCCCATCATTAGACACACAAAAAACGGAAGGCAAGAGAAGGAGACAAAGTAAAAGTGCGGCCAGAGTGGGTTTAGATATTGTTCCCATCTTGATTACTGCAAAAGGATGACAAACAATCAATATTAAATTTAATCCAAATCTCCCCAAGCCCATAAAGTGAATTCCAACAAAAAAAAAATCACATCAACCGTCAAAACCAAGATTGCTGCTTCATCTATTAGACACTTCAATTCAATTCAAAAACAAAGAAAAAAGATCCGGGAATTCACACAAACCCCTTTATCAGCATCCATGTAAAGCAAAACCTCGTAAACTTATAAATTAACAATCTTTAATCTAGACAATTAACCCTAGCAACACGAAATGCACACCCACTCCATCCTTTAGTTTAAGCTGAATTAATAAAAACAAATTCAACTCAAACAAACCATAGTTTCCTAAGATCCTATAAAGCAGAAAACTAAAACTTGGAAACACCAGAGAAAAAAGAAAAAAAAAACCTTTTCCCAACATATTCTTAGACCCAAACAGAAGCCCACAGAAAATATCATCCAAGCAAATCAACAAAAGCTCGGAACCATGAAAAGAATAGCAAGTAAACTCACATAGTGAAGATAAATCACACCTTACGGATGATCGGAGAAGACAGTCGAGAAGACAACTTAGAGCAAACCGTAGACGAACATGGCCATAGTTGATATATATGAGATATTCGTGAGCATTTCCAACGGTGCTGATTGCATCGTAGTAGTTGAGTTGGACGGGAAATTCGGGAATCGGGAGCCGTACACGTGTCCGATAGAGGATATTCTTTGCTTAACGCCTAAGACTTCAAGCAGGGGTATTATTTCGAAACGTGCGTTTGCAGGCTGCTAATAACTCCTTGTTTCTAAGTATAAAATGTCAACTCAAATTTATCTCTAATTTCCCTTTTGAGCCACATAATATTTTTAAAATTTTTTTGAAAATTTGGAAAATAATGCCAATTCATATTTGAATGTGAATGTTTGTTAACGTTCATATTTGTTTAGGACTTAAAACGGTATTTCAACTCCAAATTACACTAAATATGAAACATATTTAGTTAGATTTTTAACAAGATCCCTTAACTTCAGTTCATTTTTAGTTATTTCTTCTCTATCATGAAAATGAATTTTTAGAAAATAAAATCAAATATTTGATAACATGTATAGATTAATCATAAACATAATTATCATTTCATTAAGAAAAAAAGCTAAAAACTAATTCATCACTAAGCCTCAAATTTTTGTGGGGCAGTACTTTGTCCAAACTATGTGCTATTGCAATATTTGATTTGGTATTCTCAACATTTGTTCTGTGTTTGATAGCTTGCCTCATGTATATATGGTTTAGTAGCCAATTTTGCACTGCTCTTGTGAATTGTTTTGAAATGAAAAAATTTTGCAATTTTATTACTGGAGACTGGCTTGTTTTTACAAGATTTGTTACCAATAGCGATAATGCTGACTTTGTGTTCAATTTGCACGTATAAGAGGCCATGGTCAGAGTTAGAGGTTGATTTCTTGAAATTTGATGTTGAAATTGAAAACTCTATTTTGGTAGTGAGGGCTTTTGAAAAACTCAGGGGGCACTGCTTGCTGTACATTACGTGCATGCTTAAATAGATGTCAAAGATAAGTTTGTGTTGAAGGTTTCATTAAGGCTCCAAATATCATTAATTCGAAAGGTTGAAGTCATTCTTATGCTTATGTAATTCAAGCATGCTTGTTTTAGAATAATTCTAATCTACTATTATTTAGAATGAAATTTTTAGTACCATATTAAAAGAAGTTAAGTGATCTTTTATTTAATAATATTTAATAATCTTTACCAGCCCCGATGCTCGTGATTTTCGGTACGAGCATTTACCGAACTCATTCTCATTGATTCTATTCCCATATAGGCGTTTATAAATAAGTATTTTGGGATGAAAAGTAAAGCCCGTTCTTAAGTTTTTCTTTTTTCTTTTTTATTTTTTATCGGTATCTATTTTTTAATTTTCATACTGTTTTTTTAATTTTTATTTTATTTGTTTTTAAAAATTTTTATTTTATTTTTTAATTTTTATAGTTTAGAAAATAGAAATAAAAAACGATAAATATTATCAAACAAGCCTAAGATTTTAATTTAAAGAGGGGAATGTCTGCCCATTTAGATATGAGCTTGTTGATATTTTATTGAGTGTATACAAATACAATTGCTCATGTTACAATTTTAGGTTTATATCTAAATTTAATTAAATTTTTTTATAACTGTAATAATTATGTAAATTGATATAGATATTTTGAAAAAATAGAATTGGCTAAATTTTATTTTCAAAAAATCCACTTCGAAAATCATAATTCAACTTTGCCGAAGTTTTTATACTTTTCAAAATCATAAATTTCCCTTCTCTACCAGTATTTAATTGTTTTTCATTTATCTTAAACTCTTTTCCTTTTCTGCTGGTGGATAGTTCAACTCTTTTCCTATCTATTTCATATGGTGAATAAATAAGCTTATGGCTTCCTCAACTCCTTTACAAAGCCAAGACCCACTGACCACCAGTGGAGACACTTCGGTGTCCTTTTCTGTTTCTTTGTAAAAATGAAATAGCAAAACTGGAAGCTCCGTCTCACCGAATATATTTTAGTACAACATGGATCACTGGTGTAAAAGAATCTGTAACCAACTTAAACCTTTCAACATATTTTATATCAATATCTCATTTGAGGGCAAGGCTATCAGTTTCAGTCAATTAAATATAAATGAAGGAAAAGGGATAACTTCTGGCTAGCTTTCTCTTTACTACAAGCATAAGATACTTATCACCCATTTTAGTTATTCTTTGGTCTTTCGTGCCTGAAACCCTCAATCTAGTACTATTATAATATACAAAATACAATATTGAGAAGCCATCAATTTCGGAAAGATCAACTTGTTAAATTTTTATTTCTTCTTTTGATTATTAACTCAAGATCGACGCTAAGAAACTAAAATATTGTATGTAGCTACCATTTGATAATTAACTTTGTAATAATTTCTTCGGCCCCATCAAATAATACTGTAGTTATATGTTCATAACTTCATGCCCATACATTGGTCTCACCTTTAGAAAACTAAAAACTTTAGCACAATCCACTTCATGGATTCACAATCCTTAGCATGTAATTAACACTCAACAGACATGTCAATTTAATCTTGACTTTTATTAATCCCACATACAAACTTTTTAAATTTAATAAAAAAAACAAAATCCACTTTGATACAATGATAAATTAGTGCATATAATTTTATTTAATTACTTTTTTATTAGAAGACATTTCTACAGGTTCTATTTATTTTAAATGACTCTATAATATTAGTTTCCTTTCAAATCAAGAACAAAATTGTTTTAAAAACATTGTTAAAATCTTGCATAAAAAGGCAATTTAAGAATACAAACCTTATTTTTCCTATTTAAAGTCCATTTCGCTTACAACTAGATTGATTGAGTTATTGAATTACCTTTTTTATCGACTGTCCACATAGTTTTGCATTACTTTACAAGGTTAGCACATAATATAGAACAAATTCCCTTACATTTTACTTTTCGAAGAAAAACATTTAAGTACTAGGACCACAAAATTAATGGACCTGACTAAACATGGCTATTTCAACTTCGTGAAGGAGCCAATTAGCTACTCTAGCAAAATGTCTTGATCAACATGCAATACGTGCTATAGCTAACGAACCCTAAACCCTGTTGTAATTCGTTCCTCTCTTCTAAAAATTGCAAGCAAGCCAATAATCTAATGGTGCTATCTCGATAAAGATCAACAGTCGCATAAATTGCAATGCACTATACAATATGGGCGGTTGCTCATGATCATGTGTTGTTATCAATAGAAGTACTGCTCCTGATTATAGGGCTATCCTTACAATTATTGTTTGCTGCTCCAACATTGCCAATGACGGAACTAATCGCTGCCAGTAGCGCCGCCGTGAAGTTGGGGTCTGAGGTAATACTAGCAGCCGCCGCACTGACCCTATCCGCTGGTGGACTCATCTGTGTATGGCTTGGAGCTAACTGATGAGGCAAGTTCATTACTGCCTGAGACTGTGGATCTAATAGACCTGAAACTTTGCATTGGCCATCATGGGATTGACCAAAAGCATGTGGTAGTGATAAAGATGTGAAATTGTGGTGGAAGTTTGGAGCATGGCCGAGCTGAGGATGATGAACATGGGGCATGTTTGAGGGACTGTGAGTGAGATCTAGTGTAACAGTTGGAAATGGAGCAGAAGCTGAGAGTGTTGCGAAACTACTTTGGCCAGAGAATGAGGCTCTCGCTAATGTGTTAGTGCTCATTATACCATGATCTGCACTTGAAGTAGTAGACCCTGAGAGAAGCATAGCAGCTGCTGCTGCTGTTGTAGACGCCATTGACATAGCAGCAGGAGGTAGTGGATGGTTGTGGTGACCTTCGTAAGTTGTCATCAGGATCGTTCTGTCCTCAACACACCTTTGTACCTGAATGTTTTGGATCAAGATATATAGCAACTTTTAATGCATAATCAGCCGTAACTTGCAGCTCTTGTACAGGTATATTAATTATGGTTGCAAATAGGGTTTTAAATTGCATTTTGCAAATGCAGTTGCACCCCAAGTATAATGACTTCAGTAATTAGTGTTACCATTTAAAAGCTAATCATGGCTTCTTGGAACATAATTATATAAGCTATAATTGTCTTTGCATCCACTGCATTTACCGCAATTTAGATTCTAATAAGATGTTTGTACCTGTTTACGAACTGGACAACCGGCTGCCATTGTGCAGCGGTAGTAAGCTCTAGGACAAGGGTTTCCTTTTGCCAATTTCTGCCCATATTTTCTCCATTGGCATCCATCAGAACTCTGCAGTATATTGTGATGATTTAGATGTGTATATGTATGTATATGAAAACCTAGTCATGTTTCTTGACGAAGTTGTTCAAATTAAGGCATGTAATGTAATATTAACACACTTACCACGGATGCTTCTGTTCGAGCTCGAACTTGAACGCGGGCCTTTTTGATCATGGACACGGTTTCTTCCTTCTGTTCATCAACATCCTTGGAACAGTCAAGTTTAGGAAATTTTCTGGGAGGCAAGAAGCCATTGAATGCTTGCCTCGAGCCCTCGCTATCTCTTTCATGTCTTATATTATCTCTTTCAACCATCTTCGGATCAAATAGCACAGTACTTCTACTTTTTGGAGACTTAGTTTGAGTATCCATGGACTCAACTATGTTGCCAGGGGATATACAGCAACCCCCAGATCTTTCTTCCTCAGATGTTGGGAGTGAACGATTGTCTACGTCCCCGATCTCTGATCTACCAGGATCCATTAACTGTTTTTCAACAGTGTCTCCTCCGTTATTCTTCTTCGGATCTTCTGATGCTTCATTTACCATCTAAACAACAGTAAAGCTCCATGACTAAAATTTAAATATGACGAACCGTAAGGAAAATTCACTAAAAAGATACATGGAACTAGGAAATTAGGGTGAAACGAAAGGGAATTTATGAATTACCATCGCAGTTTTCATGACTATAGGCTTCTGTTGATTGTTTTGACCCTGCAAGAGTGCAAAAAGATGCATCTGTAATGAGCTGTAGTTGCTGTTCACTTGATTAAGTGTGCCTCTCAATCGCTGATTTTCAACGTTCATTCTGTCAACTTCAGCCCGTAAGACTGCCAACTGCACCCCGCAACAAGAATCACATCAACAATCTTTAAAATAAAAAGATCTAAAACAAAGATAAAGGAAAATTATATTTTGTCAAAATATAGAGTAAGAGACCTCATCCCTTCTACGTTTATGTTGATCTTTGGTGCATTTGAACGGTCCATCATGGACAATCGAGGACGAGTTATCAGCACCGGAGTAGGGAGTTAGGAGATTCAGGCCAGTCTGCATATAATCATGAACAAAATCGAAATAAATATTCAGAAAAAAATGAATTCATGAGAAAGGTCTAAATTGCTACAATGTCTTAAGATTTCAGACGTCAGACTACGGATGAAACGTTACGATGAGAAGTGTTTATAGATGAGATTAGCTCACATTAACTTGGCGTTGGGTCTCAGGCAACACGGCATCCAATTCTGAGTTCTCTTTCTTGACCGTGTTAGCCATAGGAAAAGAACTTTGATGCCCGTTATTGGCAAAGAAATCCATCTCGCTAACAACTCTTTTGCCATCAGAAATCTCCTTGGAAATGTCACGGTTTAGCTCCGGATTATGATCCCTCCCAGATGGGTCCATATCTTGATCTAGCTAGAGAGTTAAAAGTCCAGTTGGGGTTGGGAAATGGAAGAGAGGATTGTGTAAAGAGGTTTTATAGATCTCTGGGAGGGACGATGATGAGAAGATGATGAAGATGAGTATCAATGCAAAGTCATATTTGCTTAATTTGTCCTAGTCCATAAGATAGCACGCGAGAAGAAGAGAGAGAGAGAGAGAGAGAGAAGTCTCTTTTGACAAGAGCAATGGACTCGGCATTAAAAAGGAGTTGGACTTGGACCAAATGTGAAACGAGTGATGGTTTGAGAGCATGTATTTGGCTTTTGGACAATTAAGACTTTGGTGGGAGTGAGGTAAGGTGGTGCGTCAAACTGGACACTTGGCTTCTATCTTGTACATGTCTTGACTCTTTAAACCTTTTTGACACAAAGAGAGAGAGAGAGAGAGCCTTTACTGTTTTGCTCATCATCTTCTCTCCAGGCAATTTAAAAGGCATTTTTAGGGGATGTTTGGTTCCCCTTTTTTTTTTTCCCTATTAATTTTTTATTTTTGTTTCTTAGTTTTTAAAATATAAAAATTAAAAAACAGTATAAAAATTCAAAAAATAATATATTACAATATAAAAATTCAAAAATAACATAAAAATTAATAATAATATCATAAAAATTAATATACATACACAAAAATTAAAATTAAAATTAAGAAGTGATACCATACATACTCTAATTTACAGATCTTAAAATAGTATTTCACTTATTTA
>JAOXYD010000136.1:25410069-25425236 GCA_028565735.1 Pinacopodium congolense | reverse complement strand
ATCTAAAACATATCTAAAGGTAGATTTTCTTTCATCCAAATCTCCTCCTCCATGTGCATCTGTATATCTTTATATACACATGTCATTTCCTTGATAAAATAACATGTAGTCCATACTACTTTTTATATATCTTAATATTCTCTTTACTGTTTTTCAATGTGTTTGTCCTAAATTTGATTGATATCTACTCACTATCCCAAAAATATAGTAAATATCCAGTCTCATATATATTATCGCATAAATGAGACTTCCAACTACATTAAAGTAAGGAGCTTTCTTCATTTGTTCTCTTTCTTATAGTGCTTTAGGACAAAATTCCTTACTGAGTCCTTTACCTTTAGCAACAAGATATCAATTAGTTTACAATCTTGTATATGAAATCATTTAAGAATTCTTTGAATATATTGCTTAACAAAGCGACAACAATCTTTTTAAACAATATCTTGAAATCTTAACTCCAATAATAACTTTACCCATGTTTTCCATTTCAAATTCAAATGATAAGTAGCCTTTAATTTTATTAATAAAATTACAATCATTATAAGCAATAAATATATCATCTACATATAAAAATAAATTTGCAAATTTATCTTTAGAACTCTTAATTTACACATAATGGTCCTCATCAATCATATAAAAATCATACGAAGTAAATATGTTATGAAAATGAATGTATCATTGTCTTAAGGACTACTTTAGACTATAAATTAACTTTAATAATTGACACACTTTATTTTCTTGACCTGCCTTATCGAATCCTACAGGTTGTTCTATATAGGTATCTTATTCTAATTCTTTATTTAAAAAGTAGTTTTTACTTCTATTTAATCTAATTTAAGATTTATACTGGTTACTATAGCCATAATAAGACGGACTAAAACAAATTTTACAACAAGTGAAAAAGTTTCCTAATAATTAATTTGCTCCTATGGTTTATATCCCTTTGGTACAAGGCATGTTTTGTATCTTTCGATACTTCCATTAGCCTTTCCTTTTGTTTTGAGAACTCACTTATTATCATTAGCTTTTTGCCTTTTAAGGAGGTCAACCAAGTCCTACACTTAATTGGAGTTTTAAAAAATCATTTTTTTCTTTCATTATTTTATCCATTCTTATTTAACAGTACTAATAAGAACCTAATTTATATTCCTTAGACTATCTTTCTTTTGAGTCAATTCTTTCACGTTCAAATTGCTCCCAATAGATTAAAGTTCCCTTTCTTGATTCTTTACAACAGAATTATGCTGATTAAGAGTTTTATAGAGATATGTATTTTCTTATTTCACCCCACTTTGGAAAAACATTATTTAAGAATACTACATCTCGTGATTCAAATTCAATTACTTCGTCATTACTATTGAACGAAGGGTGATTTAACCTTTATTTTAATGATGAAAAAATAATACTATTAATGGTTTTAATATGTTTAATGTGTTAAAAAGATTGGTGTAATGGAAACATGTTATGGAGATGCATGTTGGAGCCTTGGAGTTGAGAAATATACTTTCCTCAACTTGATCTGCAACCACTGCCACTTTAGTTTCCATGTTAAAAACGTGATATGTAGATGTAAGCTAGAGCCTTAGAGTTGAGAGATATATTTTGGAGCCTACATTGAAGCATTAAGGCTGAAGTGGCAACGGTTGAAGATGAAGTTGAGTAAACTATGAGCATTGGATCAAGATGGTAAATGAATGATCTGAAATAGTAGAAGTGGATAGCTTTGTTTTGTATTTTCTATTGTAAGTCTTTTCTTGGTCTTTCTATTGTGGTAAAAGGGTTCACATCATGCATTGGACATTCATGATTAGTGTTCTGTATATAAGATGCATAATTAAGAAGAATTGTACATAGATGGTTTTTTTAAGATCCACTTGATTCATTAAAATAGTTTCAGAAATTAGTGTGATGTGTGTATGTTAAGGCTTATATGAAAAGAGGATAAATTATGTGAATTGATTAAAGGTCATGTGAAATAAAGTGATTGTAAATAATAGGATGAATTGTGAGATTAAAATATGTTAATGTTTATGATTGTATTAAAGATTATGTGAAAAAAATGATGTTACAAATGTTGGCATAAATTGTTAAGATAAAGGTAAGTGATTATGTTAAGGATTGTGTTAAAAGAAGAAGTTAAGTTATATGATTATGACAAATTATGTGAATGATTGTTAAGAAGTGTGTGGAGATGTTAGGATGTGTATAAATATGATAGAAATTAATTTAGATTTAATTGGATATGTTTTTATACATGAGAAACTTGTCTAAAATTAGACTGGTTAACCAATGTGATGTATTTGTGGAAGATTGGTTGACTAGTTGAGATAGAAATTGAATAACAACTATCAGATATGTAGCAAAAATTGTAATAAATATATTGGAACATAGGCAACATTCATTAAAGGCTAAGGGGCCTAAAAAAACACTATAAATAGATGATTTGTATAAGAGTTTTTCATCTAGGAAGAGATTGAAATATTTTTACAAGTGATTTATCAAAAAAAGTATTTATACAAGTGATTTGAGCATTGTGAACTTTGTTTTATGAGTTTTAGTATTATATTGTGTTGGTTTCATGAAAGTTTTGTAAGCTTTCAAGTGTGCATTCATACAAGCTTATTTACAAGCCTCTCAACACTTAGGTTGGTTAAAGAGTAATATATTTTGAAGGTATTTATGGGGAGTGTATATTTAAGAAGGTGAATATGTGAAGGTTATCCTTTAACTTATTGAAAAAGTGGGTTATTGAAAAGGTTATACTTAAGCCCATTAAAAAAGTAAGTCCTTATAAGGATTAACCTAGAGCCTATTGAAAAAGGGACGTGACAGTGAAATTCTCAACAAGTTGTTAAAGAGTGAACATAAGAGAAAGAGGTTATCTCTGAATAACTATAAATTTGATTTACGTATTCTCTCCCTCACTCCTTTAATTTTAAGTTTTACTTTACAAGTTGATTATATTGTTTATACAATTTTTTATATTATTTATAAAATTGTTATTCAACTTCCTTAAAATTGTTAGAGAACTTGGTGAATTGAGGTTAGAAATTTGTTTAGCTTCTGCACAATAGTTTAGAGGAGTTTGTGAATTTAGGATTTATTAACTTAGAAGATTTTTTAAATAACTTATTTCACCTTCTCCCTTCCCTTTAAGTGCTATAAGGCTAATAAGTGGTAACGAAGCCTAGGTCATATATAATTTAATTATAATAAATTAGTGAGTAAAGAAAATGGAACCTTTAAGTGAAGATATAGATTTAATAGAGAAGACTATGTCAGTCGGAAAATTAAAATAAAATCTTTCATAATGAGCAAAGATATAGGTCTATAACATAAAGTTTCAAAAGCCCCCTTATTCCTACAAAAATAGTAAATGGGATAAAGGTTTTTAAGGAAGAAAAGGAATGGGAATTCAATGATATAGAACTAGTATCTTCAAATAATATCTCTTATTTAAATTCTTGCACAAATAATGATGAACCTACTTGTTTAAATTCAAGTCATGATGAATGATTATGTTTTAGAATTTTCTTATGATAAATTAGTAGAGTACCTGAAATAATTTCTAGGAAAAAGAAGAAGTTATCCATTAAGAATAAAGAAACCTTTAAAATTGTTAGATGTGTATAAGTTTGAAAAAGAGTCATTAAGAAAAGATTAGAACCTAAGAATGCCAATAAATGTGATATGCAAAGATTGGTAGAGGAAAAAATCCTTAAAGAAACAGTTAAAATTAAAGAATGATGAACATAAATTAGTTAATGAAAATGCATCACTAAAAAGAGAGATAGAATCCCTTAAGGAATCCTTGGCTAAATTTATAGAGATAGAATCCCTTAAGGAATCTTTAGTTAAATTTACTAAAAGGAATGATAAATTTAAATCAATGCTAGCAATACAAAAATTTATAAATGATAGGCATAGAATAGGATACTCTAATAATAATAGACCTTCAACTAGTAAGACTATATTCATAAAAGGAAAGAACTTAAAAGAAGAACTTATATCTAGGTCATCATCTTTTAGCTCCCAACCTGAGAAGAGTCACCATACATTCATGTATACATCTAGGCTTAAATCTAGGAAGGAAGTGAATAGAATCCAAAATAGGTACAACTTTTATGGAAATGTACAACTATCACATAATATAATTAGGTCGTATGTTATGCAAAGGAATCCATCTTATTTTTAGTGTTTCTCGTATTCATGTACAAAAGTCTAGAAATATGTCTTATTCATATCCTAGGTTTCATATTCATCAAAAGGTGACATATATTGATGTGAAGATCTAGGAATAAGCTAAAAAATAGATATGATGCTAGGAGATCATAATTTCAACTTAGGCAAAGTTATCATACTTGGTTCCATAATGAATTTAGACCTAGGTATGGTTATAAAAAACATATAGATTTCTTGCATTTCATTTTGCACTTATTGTGAACATGTAAAATGTTTTTACACTTATTATATGCATTTAATAACCTACCACCAAAACGATGCATGATCATTGCATTCCCTTACAACCAAATACAGAGCCAATAAGAGTTAAACCATATTGATACCCTTACTATTAAAAAGCCAAAATAAAAAAGAAAACAAGAGAGCTTTTACAATCGGAATTGATAAGACCTAGTCATAGTCCATTCTTGTCACTTGTTCTACTAGTAAAAAAGATAGATAGAGGTTGGAAATTTTGTGTCAACTATCAAGCTTTGAATAATATAATAGTCAAGGACAAATACCCAATTCCAATGATTGATAAACTTCTTAATGAACTTCATAGAGTTAAATTCTTCTTCAAATTAGATTTAAAGACAGGTTTTAATCAGTTTTATGTGCACAAGGAAGATATTATGAAGATGGCTTTTTGAACATATGAAGGACACTCTGAATTTGTTGTAATGCCATTTGGCTGCACCAAAACCCCGGCTACGTTTCAAAGTCTAATGAACAACCTCTTCTTCTCTTATTTTCAGAAATTTATCTTGATCTTCTTTGACGACATTCTTGTGTATTCTAAGACAGGAGAAGAGCACTTCTCACATCTTTGAATTGCTATTACCTACATTAAAATCAAAGTGCAAGTTTGACGTTTTACAAGTTCACTATTTGGGTCATATTATTTTAGAGTAAGGAGTGCATGTAGATCTGAAAAAAAATACAAGCAGTTCTAGAGTGGTCAACACAGACAATTTCTAAAGGTGTTCATGTGTTTTCATATTAGTGGGGTATTCTTGTAAATTTATTTGTTATTTTAAAAGCGTAATGCCTCTTTGACATAACGTTTATCAAATGAGGGATTTAAATAGAATTAATCAACCGAATTAGCCTTCAAATAGTTAAAGGAAATACTTATATCTCCACTAGTCCTATACCTCCCAAAATTCTCTCAACAATTTATGATTAAATGTAATGCATGTGAGATTATAATTAGAGCAGACCATTCTCAAAAGGATAGATAGGTAGCGTATTTCAATGAACTTTAAAAGGATCAGCTCTATTACTGTCTACTTATAAAGAGGAGATGTTAGCTATTATCAAAACTATTTAAAAAATGACGTCCTTATGTCCTTATTTGCCTGGTAAATAATTTATTATTCATACTAATTATAACAATTTTAAGTATTTACTTAAGTAATGGATTACTACTCTAACGCAGACTCGATGGCTCTTTAAGATCCTTAGATATAATTATAAAATATAATATAAGCAAGGCTTTAAAAACCAAGTTGTTGATACCTTATCTTTTGTGGTTGAATTTCAATTCCTATCTATTTCAATACCTTAGGCAGATTGGTGGCCAGTGTTACAGGAGGAGGTAAAGCAAGATTATTTCTATAAGAATCTTTCTCGAACACAATCACCTAACTAAATAATATATAAGATGGAGTATGGTTCAAGAATGACAAGATTTACTTAAGTCCTACTTCAACCTTAATTCAACAAATAATTATTGACTGTCACTCATCACCCATCAAATGACATTTTGGGTTTCATAAAACACTATCTCATATTAAGTTAGTTTCTTATGGCCTAATATGTGTCAAGCAATAAAGAATTTTTTAAAATAATGCAATATTTATCAAAGGTACAAAGTTGATTGTAAGAACCAATTGGATTGCTTCAACCATTACCAATCTCTACTCAAATGTGGATAGATGTGTCAATGGATTTTATTTAAAGATTACTGCCATTAAACTGATATACTATTATCATGGTAATTGTAGTTTACTGAACAAAGTATGCTTACTTGGTATATTTAAATCATCCATTTATTGTAATCACTATTGCCAAGGCATTTATAACTAATATGGTTCATCTCCATAAAATCCTAGTCTTTGTTATTAGTGATTGTGATAAGGTATTTATCAGTTCCTTTTGGTAAGCATTGTTTCCGTTACAAGAAGCTAAGGGCTTGTTTTGTATAGTTTTTTTTTTATTTTGTTTTAGTTTCTTATTTTTCTAAATATAGAAACAAAAAAAATAGTATAGAAATCGAAAAAATAGCACACTAATACAACACAAAAACTGAAAAAAAAAACAAAAACTAATACAAAAACACAAAAATCACAACAAAAAATTACAACTAACAGCAATACCAATTGAACCTTAAGTTTTGTATGAGTTTTAGCTATAGTTTTTTAAGCCATTGGTTTGAAATGTACCGACTTGAAATCGGTACAGTTTAGGTCAAAACTGTACCAATTTCAAATACTAGCTCAAACTCATAATGCTAGCCTGAACCAATTGGTTTCTGGCCGATTCTGGTATACTGGTCCAAAATCATATTGATTTTGTAAATTCTCAAAATTTTGGGACCAAATCAATTTTTAAAAAAATTTTTAATATAGGATCGGTTGACCGATATATTAAGGTTTAGAGTTAAAGCTCCAAAACGTCCACTTTCGTGTTTAAATATTTTCTTTTATTTAAACATTTACTAAGTGGACTCTATTAATTTAATTCCTTTTTATTTTTTAATCTTTTTAAATTTTTTATTTTAAAGCTTGTGGAGTCATGGACTCCACTTTCTTTTTATTTTATAAATTTTTATTTTATTATTTTTATTTTAGAAAATTAAAATCTTTATGATTTTTAAATAATAAATATTTTATTTATTATTTGATATATAAATTAATTTATAATTGTTTTTAATAGAGAGTTAAGTCTATTTTTATTTTTGGTCTCTAATTAATAAATGCTTAATTAATTAATTATTATATTTGTACTTCTTTAAATATGAAGTAATGAAAAATAAAAAGAAGAAACTTTAAAAGTTATTTTAATTACAACTAATTTATTGATTATTTTAAATACTTCATTAATTCATATAATTAATATGAAGTATTTAAGTTAATTAATGTATTTATTATTATATCAAATTTATATTATTATTAATTTTTGAGATAAAGTTGAAATAAAGTTAAAAATTATACAATATAATATATTGACAAAAATTTTAGAGATTTTTATAAAATTTAAGGTTGAAATTATGTTTATAAAGGATGCATAATATATATATATATGGACAATTTTATAAATTTTATAAAATTCAGGGATTATTTTATAATTTTTAAAAAATTGACAGATATTAATACTGTACTATTCCAAGGTAAAAACCGGTACTAACACAATACCAATTTTTAAAACTATGGTTTTAGCTAGCACCCTCAGTCTGATAGACAAACCAAGATGCTGAATCAAACCTTAAAGAAATACTTAAGATGATTTGCAGGTGACCATTCATGAAAGTGGTTCGAATGGATTCTTTGGATGGAGTTTAGTTATAATACATCGATCTCTTCTTCCACAAAATTGACACCCTTTGAGGTTGTATTCTTTGGGTAGAGTTTAGTTATAATACATCAATTTATTCCTTTACAAAAATGAAAACCTTTGAGGTTGTATATGGTATTTCACTACCAAGTTTACTAACTTATATTTTAGGCACTTGTCGTATCCAAGCAATTGATGAATACTTACAGGATTGTAATTCCATTCTACGTGAGTTACATCATAATATTTCACTAGCTCGTAATAGAATGAACTGATCAAAAACAACGAATGGTCCCCTTTGCAATAGGAGACTATGTTTATCTTAAGCTCTAACCGTATCAGTAGAGTTCTATGGCATCTCAAGTATCAATGAAGATTGCTCCATGATATTTTAGTCCTTAACAGATTATTCAAAAGGTAGGTCCTGTGGTGTATAAATTAGCTTTGCCTCCTGATTCTTATGCTCATAATGTATTTCATGTTAGTCTTTTGCAGAAACATTTGGGATCACAAGTCCCTTTAATTTCTACTACCCTTCCCCTAGTCACAGATGATTCTATAATTCCTCCTCAACCTGAAGTTGTACTTGATCATCGAGTCATATATAAGGGTAAATATTGTCTAAAAGATTGAAGTCTTAATTAATTGGAAGTAGGCCTCAATGAAGATGTTACTTGAGAAAATGAGAGACAATTTTGTAAGTCATACCTAGATTTCATTCTTACGGACAAGGATTCTTCAGGGGGAAGACTGATACGTGTTATCGCTTATAACATGGGACACGTTTTCTTTGATTGTTATACTATTTTTAGTTATTACTCTATCTAATAAGGCTACTAAAGGCCAACCTTTAGTAGTAGATTTATAGTTGATTAGTAATCTTATTTTTTAGTATAATTTGTTATTTTTTTCAGTGTAAAGCTATTTAATATAGCCTAAATCATTCTTAATAGAATACAAATAGAAAATAAACCTTTAATCTCTCTTAAATTCTCTCTCTCCTATCAATTCTATTCGTCTTCTTAACCAAAATTCCAACTTATTATAGGGCTACCTTGATGTTATTGGGATTGTAGATAATCTGCTATGTTATCACAGTTAGTGGCGATGGGAATCTGATAGGAGAGCTGGATTCAGCACCTAAAATATTCCATAATGTGTATTTTAAAGATCTGGTTACAAGAGAGGATTTCTCAACTCTGACCAAACTCTTTACACTTTCCCTCAAACTAGAGGGCATGTGGCATTGGTTAGCCATGTTGAGAAAATAATGACAATAATAATATTATCGCAGCAGAATTGTAAAAATAATTCTCTTGAAAAATTTTACGTATGGTGGGTCTAAAATAATTTAATTACAAAAGTACAGTAATATTCGAAAAAATTAATTGCATAAGATATCAGAATTTTTAATGTAAAAAATCACCTCAAAATCAAGCCAATAAATCTTTCACTATGTAAAATAATGGGTATAACAACTAGTTTTACCTACACAACAAATAGGGGCAATAACACAAAATAATAATAAGAGGTTTAGAAAAATATCAGACCCAAGACACGAACCCAAGAAGGCTTCAAGACTAAAATACACTTGATCTTGGTATAATTACAAATTTTAACTAGTATTTTTCTCACACCTCTTACACAACTCACTATAATTTTTCTGGTTTTTTTTTGTTTTTTTCACTTGTTGCTCTCTATTTATGCAGCATTTAATTAAGGTGCTACACCTCTCCTTTTATAACAAAAACTATAGCCTATAAACATTGAAATAAGACACATGGTTTTGACAAAGAGCACACAATTTTGGACAAACCAAAAGCCACCATTGTTGAAAAATAAAAAGAACATCTTTAAAGAAATGAAGCCACCGACTAAAGCAAAAGAACCAGCCATTATCTTTGACTCTCAAGTGGCATGATTCCATCAAACTCCCCCTTACACCAATATAAGATGAATTATCATTCCTGCAGTCGAACTACAAGCTTCAAGCTTCTCTCTTGGTAGAGACTTTGTCAACATATCGAACTATTATCATCAATGTGGATCTTATCAAGTTGTAGTTGCTTAGATTTTAACACATCTCTAATCCAATGATATTTCACATCAATATGCTTCAATCTCGAATAAAAAAAGAATTCTTATCAAGATGAATAGAACTTTGATTATCACAAAATAATACATACCGTCTTGTTTAAAACCAAGTTCCTTCGTAAATTTCTTCATCCATAGCAACTCTTTGCAACTTCGCTTACTGCAATAAACTTAGCTTATGTAGTAGAAAGTGCAATATATTTCTGTAATTTCGATTGCCATAATATCGCTCCCCCTACAAATGATATTTAATATCCCAAAGTAGACTTCCTGGAATCAAGATCAACAGTCATATCTGCATCTGTGTAATCAACTAATATAGACTTATCAATACTAAAACACAAACACAATTTAGAAGTCCCACGTAGATACCTTAATATCCATTTAACAACGTCTGAATGTTCCTTACCAGGATTAGAAAGGAAACTACTAATAACTCCAATGATATGAGTAATATCTAGTATAGTATATATCATAGCATACATCAAACTACCAATTGCTAAAGAATAAGGAACTAGTTGCATACTTGCCTTCTATTTATCAGCAGAAGGACTTTGATTACTATTCAATCTAAAGTGATTAATAAGAGGAGAACTAACCACTTTATCATTATCCATATTGAATGTCTAAAGCACCTTTTCAATGTACTTCTCTTGAGATAATCATCGCTTCTTTGCTTGTTTATCTCGAATAATCCTTATATTAAGGATTTGTTTTACTACCCCTAAGTATTTCATGGAAAAATATTTACTCAACTGCTTCTTCAAACAATCAATCCTGGAAACATGCTTACCAACAATCAACATGTCATCAACATATAATAAAAGAATGATAAAATCATCATCAGAGAATTTTTTTATAAAACACGCAATGGTCTGAAGTAGTTTTCTTATAGCCTTATTCCACCACAATTGATTCAAACTTTTTATACCATTGTCTTTATACTTGTTTCAAACCATATAAGCTCTTCTTTAACTTGTAAACATAGTCATCTTTCTCGTTTACCTTACAACCCTTTGGCTGCTTTGTGTAGATCTCTTCCTTTAAATCGCTGTATAAAAATTTTGTTTTCACATTTATGTACTCAACCTCCAAATTAAGGCTAGCTACTAAACTAGTTATAACATGGATGGATAACATCTTAACTACAAGAGAAAATATCTCATCAAAATCAATACATTTCCTTTGACTGAATCACTTGACAACCAGTTTAGCTTTGTATCATGGTCGTAAAAAGTGTTCTTCAGGCTTGACTCTGTACATCCACTTGTTCTTTAAAGTTCTTTTACCTTTAGGTAGCTTCACTAAATCAAAGGTATGATTTTCATGCCAGGACTTCATCCTATCTTACATGGCTTCAATCCACTCTTTCTTATGATCATCACCCATAGCTTCATTATAACTTTCTGGTTCTCCACTATCTATTAAATTCAATTCATAAGTGTTAGAAGAATACCAAGTGAAAGGATGTCTACCTCTAGAACTTCTCCGCAGTTGAAACGGAATTTGAGCTGCAAGAGCTGGAAGTTCATCATCATCATAATCTATCTATATGGGAGAATTTTTAACTTCTGGTTTTTCAATCTCATCCTCAACTCTCATAAGCACCATCACTGGAGCCACTATCTCAGAATTAGCACTAGTTGGAAGATCCATCTTCTTAACCTTATCAATATCCATTATAGTCTCGCTCTCTATAAACACTGCATCTCGACTCCTTACAAGTTTCTTCTCAATAGTATCATAAAACTTGTAACCAAATGCATCTAGACCACAGCCGACAAATACACACTATCGTGTATTAATATCAAGTTTTGACTTCTCATCACTAGGAATATGCACAAACACCTTAAATCCAAAGACTTGCAAATGATCATATGACACGTCTTTTCCTGACTATATCCTTTCTAGAACATCAAAATTCAAAGGAAAATATGGAGAAAGGTTTAAGACATTTACCATAGTATTTAACGCTTTAGACCAGAATGACATCAAAAACTTTACATGTGAAAGCAAACATCTGACCCTTTCTATAAGTTTCTTACTCATCCTCTTAGCTACACCACTCAACTAAGGTGTCTTAGGTAGAGTTATCTTATGTCGAATACCATATTCTTTACAATATCTTTTGAGTGGTCTAATGTACTTTCCCCCATTATCTGACTTAAGGCATTTTATCTTTTTCCTAATTTCTCTCTCAACTAGGGATTGAAACTGCTTAATACATCAAAAACTTGATTGTCATACTTTAAAATATAAACTCATAATGTTCTTGAATAATCATCAATAAATGTAACAAAATAGCACCAGGTGACATAGTCTTAAATGGACCACATATATCATAATGTATTAATTATAATACATCAAGTTTCTTATGTGAATCTGCAGATCGCTTAAAGGAAACTCGATGTTGTTTTCTAGTTAGACAATGAGCACATCTCTTCAAATGCAAATTATTAAACCCAATCAAGCTCTTATTCTTTTCCAATATTGACATAACTTTCTCGTTCATATAATCAAGTCTCTTGTGTCATATCTCGATTTTATCATTACTCTCCACTGCATTAACCATGCCTTAGGAGATTTTAGCTTGTATCAAATAAAATGTAAAATATTTTTCACCTCGAACTACTACAAAAGATCCCTTCGTCAACTTTTATTGGCCATTCTGAAAGGTGTTGTAATACCCTTCTTTATCCAACTTGCTAATGGAGATTAAATTGAGCATAATATCAGGAATATACTTCACATTTTTTAGGAGTAACCTAACACTACAGTTAGTCTCCAAATAAATATACCAACACTAATAATTTTAGAATTACCATCGTTACCCATTTTGACAATTCCGAAATCACTAGGAGTGTACGATGTGAAAAAATCCTTTCGGACTGTTACATGTATAGAGGCACCATTATCAATCATGCAATTGGTTTCATGATTTCCCAGGTTGAAGGAATTAACATCGTAGAGAATGAGGAAATCTTGCTCAGTTGTAGCGGTTACTTTCTCATCATCGCTATTATCACTTCACTTTTTGTCATTTTTCCAATCTCTTTTTCATTTTCTACAAAATTTCTTAAAATGCCCCTTTTGTGATAATGGTGGCACTCAATATTAGCATATCTATTGGACTTATCTCGACTTTTGCTCCTGTCATTGTAATTTTCAAAATCTACTATAATTTATCCCTATAGTAGTTATAACCAGAATATCTAATTGCGAGGAGGTAGAACCTTGTGACCTGTGTCTCATCTTTTCATTTAGAATACCACTTTTAACTAACTCCATAGTTACCACACCATTAGGAGCAGAATTAGTCAACGAAAATTTTAAAATTTTTCAAGAATCGGGTAACGACATAAGTACCATAAGTATAAGAACTTCATTATTAAAACTGACACACATACTTGATAGTTGATCCACAATCCCTTGAAATTTGTTCAAGTATCTGTAACAGAACTTTCTTCTTTATATTTCAACTGTATTAACTTTTTCAGGTAAAATAATTTATTGCTGCCAGTCTTTTACGCATATAATTGTTCAAGCTTATTCCACAAATTTCTAGCATGTGTCTCATTACAAATATGATTGTACGCATTATCTTCAACAAATTGTCTTATAAAAACACGTACCTGCTCATGTTCAAAAGCCCACTCTTCATGAAATTTATCTTCTAGTTTTTGTACAGAAAATACCAAAAAATGCAATTTAATCATTAATAGAAGATCTTTCATCTTGTTCTTCCATATATGGTAATTTATGCCATTCAAATTTGTAATTTTGTTGAACTTTTCCTCCATAGTTACACCCAACTATTAATTAAAAATGGCTATGATACTAGTTGTTAGAAGAATAACAATAATAATATTATTGCAACAGAATGATAAAAATAATTCTCTAGAAAAATTTCGCGTATGATGGGCCTAAAAATAATTTAATTACAAAAGCACAATAACATCTGGAAAAATTAATGGCACAAGATACCAGAATTTTTAACGTGAAAAATCACCTCAAAATCAAGGAGTAAAAACCACGAGTGCAAACCAATAAATCTTTCACTATGTAAAATAATGGGTACAATAACTAGCCTTCACTATACAACAAATAGGAGCAACAACAGAAAATAATAATAAGAGGCTTAGAAAAATATCAGACCCAAGACATGAATCTAAGAAGGCTTCAAGATCAAAATACACTTAATCTTGGTAGAACTATAAATTTTGACTATTATTTTTCTCACACAACTCACTATTATTTTTCTGATTTTTTTTGTTTTTTTTTCACTTGTTGCTCTCTCTCTCTCTATAACATTTAATTAAGCTGCTACACCTTTCTTTTTATAACAAAAATTATAGCCTACAAACATTGAAATAAGACATACGATTTTAATAAAGAGAACACAATTTTGGACAAATCAAAAGCCACTATTGTTAATAAATAAAAAAACATCTTTAAAAAAGTGAAGCCATCGACCAAAGCAAAAGAACCAGCTACTATCTTTGACTCTCAAGGCGTGATTCTATCAAGCCAAGACCAAGAAGCATTCTTCGAGGCCTTTGTTGAGTCAATGATTAAGCTAGGTGACTTGCAGTCTGATGAGCCTCGAGAGATTAAGAAAAATTGCAGGGTGGTCACTATTAGCTCTGTTAACTTACCTTTAGAAGCATGAAGCTAAAGGAAATTAATAATAGAGTAAATATCTTTTTAACCCCCTATATTTTCATAATTTATCAAATACCTCCTGTATTTTTAAAAATATCTCAGACCCTCATGTTTTTTAACAAAATTATCAAATACCCTCTGAAATTATTTTGTGTTGACGTAGCGACTGACGTTACGGGTGCGCTAATGTAGCTGTTGATCGTGCTGATGTGGTAAGTTGACTGAGCTGACATAGTAGGTTGATCGTGCTGACGTGACATGTGATATGGCAACTGACGTGATGGTTACTATATAGGAAGTATTTGATAAAAATGAAAATCACATGGGATTTTTTGAAAAAAATGAAAACTATTAGGATAAAATTTTCATAATTAAGAATAATTAAGATAATCATTTTAATTAGATAATTAATTCCGATTAATTAGTTATAACTTAAAAATTATTATTTTAAAATTTCAAAAAAATTAACTATAGAATGCATATTTATATTCATAATACTTGTATTAAAAATAATTTTGAAATAAAAATTTTATAATATTAATTTCATGACAATATGTGATATAGTAATATAAATTTTACAGTCATTAATATTTTTTATTTTTTATTTTTTATTTTTTAATTTTTATTTTTTA
>JAOXYD010000136.1:25369605-25387729 GCA_028565735.1 Pinacopodium congolense | reverse complement strand
AAAATTTCTAATTATGAAACCCTAATTCTATCTAAATTCAAATTTGATTTAATTTACATGTATTCATACCAAATTCATTTTCTACAATGCTTAAAATTGATGAATTAAATAATAATTAATAACTACTTGAATGAAAATTTAATGAAATCTTAAAGTTAAAAAATTTACTAATTTCAACTCAAATTCTTCAAATTAATTTATAAAAATGAATGTAGACTTAGGAAAGAAGTGAAGAATTAAACTCAAATGTATGGGTTTTTTGTTAAAAAGGTGGGATTTGTTTAAACGAAGGAGACCACGAGAGAATAAGAGAAATAAAGAAGAAAATGAGGGAGGAAGACTGTCATATTCATTTTAATTAGACCATTGGTCGATTAATGTATGTAAAAATTTAAAAAATTATGTTTTAGTCCTAAAATATTTAGGTTATTAACTTCAAGTCGATATGGTATAGACCAATCGATTTCTACTGGTCTATATCGATAGTCATATCACTAGGTGAGAATTCTTAACAATTGATAAGGGTTGATATACAATTGGTGGAAATCATAAATTAGGGCTATGCTTGCATGTGATAATTTTTTGTAGTGAACACGATTAAGTCAAGTTTGAAGACATATAAAAATAATTAACTTCCATGAGCAAGTTAAAGATAAAAAAATCTACTAGATTTCTGTTGTGGGTGACTTATATTATTACTTAATTACGGAGTAGTGTGTCTACATTATGAGTGTGATTTGTATAAACTATGCTTCAAAATGACTTAAGATGATTAAATTGAAATCTTATAAAGGTATTTAATTATTCAAAAGGAGGTAATCACACTTGACAATAATATGGAGAAAGGGTTTGACTAAATGGCCATCCGTGGCCATGGATGGCCACCATTGGTGCCATCTAGTTTTGGCCATTGAAAAAAGAATTAACTAAGTGGCCACATAACCATAGCCACCTATGCCCATCCTGTTTTACATAGGGGTATTTTGATCAGTATAATGATAAATGATTAAAATACCCCTGATTTTATACAAATAATGGCCATGGATATGTGGCTATCTATCTTTGGTTATAGAGAAATGGTTTGACTAGGTGGTTACTCATGACCAAAATACTCCATGTTTTGTACAAGGGTAGTCAAGGATAGCTATTATTAGGTTGCTATCTATTTTTTGCCATAAAAAAAGAGTTTAACTATATGATCGCCCAACATTGCCCTCCTCCTATTTCGTTAGTACAA
Organism: Pinacopodium congolense; assembly: GCA_028565735.1. Classification (NCBI taxonomy): domain Eukaryota; kingdom Viridiplantae; phylum Streptophyta; class Magnoliopsida; order Malpighiales; family Erythroxylaceae; genus Pinacopodium; species Pinacopodium congolense. The sequence goes on along the minus strand of JAOXYD010000136.1, from coordinate 25,386,492 downwards.
TAGTAAATGATCAAAATACCACTATTTTACATAAGGTGTGACCTACCATCTAGATTTAGTCATAGAGAAAGGGTTTAACCGAATGGCCATCGTCATCCCTGTTATACAAAAGAGATATTCTAGTCAATATAATAGTAAAATGATTAAAATACCCTATATTTTACACAAAAGTGACCTTAATTTTGGTTATGAAGAAAAGGTTTGACTAAGTGGCCATCACAATGTTTTACACAAAAGTTATTTGATCAGTGTAAATGATAAAATGACTAAAATATCTTATGTTTTTTTAAAAGATAATAAATTAATAAAATGAAGAGCCAAAAGGAGTCGTGATACACCAATTCAAAATGAGACAAAGCTAAGACTAGTTAAAAGAATTAGAGAGAACAAAAGGTAAAAGAAGACAGCCATAAAAAAACCATGTGCCACTTAATTGTCCACATGTAAAGTTAGCCACACAGGTAATAGAAGGGAGCAACAAACCAAAATCCTCCCTCAGCCAGTAACTTGTTGCAGCTATAAGTAAAAAATATTATCCATCTCCTCCCACATGCTTTATAGCACTATAACTAAGGATAGTCTTCAACCTTCCGCCTGATGTAGCCATAGAACAAGGCCTAGTTCACAAGCTCACACAGTCTACACAAGAAATAAGCGTTTCTATATGTAGTAGCATACTATAAAATGAAGTAGGGTCCGTTAAAGAGCAAAAGCACTCTTTAAATCTATAGATAGATTTGTTGTCTCCACACATGCTCTAAGGATACTCTTAATCCACTATAATGTAGAAAATAATAATTGAGATGGGTATAGGGCCACATGCCTAAAGGTTTTGGTGTTTATTTCCCTTCATAGAGCATAGATTAAACAACCAAGAACTATCTTGTACATAATGCAGTTAGTTTTAGGAAGATTACCTAGTTATCTTAGGGAGCAGACATTTTGAATGATAATATCTTAAACAAAGCCTTGATGTGGCAGCCTGAATATAGTCCAAGTTTGAGTCCATAAAGAATTGCAACTTCACACTCAAGGAATAAGTAATCCCTACTTTCTATTGACCTCACATATAGCTTGCAATTCTGATTTATAGACCATTTGGCTCTAATTCAATCTAATGTACTCAACCTATTTTTTGTTGTTAGTCAGAAGATAAAAGGACACTTTTGGATAGCTTGGGCCAAATCAGACCAACTTGGGCTAATCAACCTCTAGAGCTCGAAGTCTATACAAGTCTAGACATGATAAATTAGTAAAGACTCCAAAATAATGTCTAAACCAGATGATTTAGTCCTTCCTACTCATATCAAGCCTAACCAAAGTAAGTAAACTGGAAAGGAGTTGAGAACTTAAAATTTTCAAGTGCCATTTATTGTCCCTTATCAAGTACTCCATTCGAGCACAATAAATGAGTATCATTGCTTACAATGATAAACCAATAAAATACCCTCTGTTTTACATAAGAAGTGGTCATGGATTGCCATCTAGTTTTAGCCATGGAGAAAAAGTTTGACTAAGTGGTCACCTCTATTTTATTCAAGAGGTATTTTGGTTAGTATAATAATAAAATGAATAGAATATTCCTTGTTATGTAAGGAGGTGGCTATCCAAGTGCCCATTTAGTTTTTGCCTTGAAAAAAGGTTTGACTATAAGCTAAAAAAGTAAGAGTAACATTTTCTAAAGTAATGAAAGAGTGAGTTAGTGATGTGATAAAGTAGAAGTTTCATCAAAGATCATGTTCTCCATCATCTTAGTGTAGTTAGTGACTAAAAATGTGTCATTTCTCACTAAGTTAATACATTTAGTAGAAGTAATGATTTTTAAGTTATTTTGATCCCTAAATTTTTGCAACTTTATAAAAACGTATCATATTCATATCATTTGATATGATCTTATGTAGAGTAAGAGTTTGAGGATTTTCTAAAAGTTCTTCATGGAGATATTCAAAAAAGGATTTCCTGAATATTTATTCTAAAAACTTGTAAGTTAGAAGTGTCTTGAGTTTTCTTTATGTTATTCGTTGTGAATAGTTTCATAAAAATGTTAATTTTATTGATGTTTATTTCTTTTTTAGTTGTACATGCATTTATATGATTAATTATGGAAAAAAATAAAACATGAATGAATATAAGACATGATAAATTAAAAGAATTATTGTTTATCAATTAGGAAAGAAGGTTGAGTTAAATATTAGTAGACTTAAATTTAATTATCACTTTAAAGCCTTGACCATTTTTATTTTCATTCCTTATTTGAAAAAGTTTTAGTCACACTAGGATTTCAAAGGAATATTATAATTCAACTAATAGGTAATTATAGACATTTGTGTTTCTTATATGTATTAAAGGACGTTTATTTCCATCCTAATTATTATGATATGCACCTGAATGTTATATTTGTGTTGTTATGATTAAAGTCTCCTTATACTGTCACCTATAACTTTGGAGAAAAAGTTTGAGCAACAACAAAAATGGTAATTTTACTTAAAATTTTAACAAACTTAATAATTCAAAATTCATGGTAAGGATTGAATATTTATTGTTCACATATTGATTTAACTTATAGATTGATGACGAATTAAAAACAAAATTTTAACCTAACACATTTAATAATTTCATCAAATATATTAAAATTAATATTTTAAATCTTTTTCTAACTAAAGTGTAAAGTATGGATAAATCCCTTATATTTGAGTCAAAATTAAAACAAGTTTTTATGCTTATATATATATTGATTAAGTAAAAAGTACAAACAAACTCCTTAGTTTTCTAAAAAAGATTGATCTTGATTCACTTATTGAATTTTTTTCGAATATATGAATAAATAATTAAATTAATAAAGAAGATAAGTACAAGAACACACAACAAAGCCAGGGACTAAGCTCTTGCATCAAAATGACAGGAGAGACACACGTTTACAAAATACACAATCCAAAACAGAACATGCCATGATAGCTTCGTTGAGCCTTCAAGAAGCTCCATCTTGCTGATCATCACTAAGAATTCAAGATCCTCGCTTACCTAGGCTTTGTATGCCTCTTACTTTGGCATATCTTCAATGAAATTTAGTAATAAAATTCTATATAAAAAAAATTTATATAAAAAACTCAATAAAAATGTTATAATTAACTAAAATATCATAAAGATCTAATTGCGTGACAAATTGTGTACTATAATAATTAATATCTGGAGTTTTCTATTGATACGCTCTATGATTATATTAACAGTACCGATCAATATAGAGATGAAGGTTAAAATATCAAAAATATAAAGCGAGAATTGTAAATTAAAAAAATATTTAAAGAGATAAATTAAAAATATTTTAATGCTTAAACGTTTTAAACATAAAAAATATTTTTAGATAGTTGTTGTTATATCTTAAAACAAATAGTTGTAAGTTAATTTAAATAAATGAAATCATTGAGTCAATATTTAAAATACTTTTCAATTTAAACCATAATAGAGAACAATATTTTAATTGTATAAAAATGGAATGCTTATTTTTTAAATTAAAAAAGTCATCATTGTTATTGATAGATATTAGTATCGTATAAATATCAAAATTAGTACAAATTTCAATATAATATTCACACCTTGATAATAATTATGTAATTTTTTAATTTGTTAAAATCATATTGGTAGCAAACATTTAATTTCTTTATAACATCAAAATTTTAAATCACATAATATGGTCGAATTAGAAGTTGTATCACAGTAATTCTAATTGTATGTATTATTTTTTGTTTTCATAGGCACATTATATTAATAAAATTTTAAACAAAAATTAAATATTTATGGAGAATATTTTATCTTAATTATTTTGAAAAAAGAAATAAAAATATATCCCTTTCTTCATCTCCAAGGTTCTTTCATCACTATTATATAATAAAAATGTACGAAATTAAATCAAGAAAATCAGACATAATAAAAATTTCCCATAAAAATAATAACGTTTTATTACAAATGAGAATTAAAAGAAAATGAAACTACGAGAAACAACAAATAGTATATGATACAAATAATTAATTAAGTGTGATGATCTAATATAAAAGTTTACACATTACAAATAATTTTTCTTTATTAAAAAAAGATTAAGAATAACATAATCTATCAAAAAGCATTTTTTTGAAAATAAAGTTAAATATTTAACGATTGTATAAAACAACTTGCAATGAGAGTATAAAATAGCTAGGCACTTGATAAATAACTGTATTTAATCAGTTTTATATCTAAAAATGTACTTAAACACATTCCTTTGGAATAATCTCATCAATCGGAAATAAAATTAGAGAAAATGTTTTTTGAAAAATAAAATTACAGAAAATGTTGTATAGAATGAATACATATTAATAAATAAAATATTCAATAACTAATGAAACTGCTGTTTAGAATAAATATTAACAACGATCAAAAAGAATAAAAATAATGTTAGTTCCTTGTAATTTAATTATGGAAATAATTAGGGATCCATGTGTTGGAGGCTTTTTTGTAGTTTCATTCTAATTTTTTTTATAATAAAAATAAAAATAAAAATATGTATTTAAAATTATATGAATTATCTTTAATACTTAAAAAGGTAAAATAGATAGAAAATAAAAAATAAAAAATAAAATTACAATTAAAAAAAGAGGGTGAAACCCACGTGAATCCCACCCAAGGGCTACAGCAGTAAGCAGTGGCTCTCCAATCGGATCATTTAATATATACTTTAATATTTTTTAATTTTAAATGTAATTTTATATCATAAAAAGCATCTCTGATTAAAAAAGAAGAAGAAGATTAACTCGATTGAGAGGTCAAATTTAACCTTAATGTTTCAATCAATATTGAGATCAGACTTTAATGTTTCAGAGAGTTTAAAAAGAACCTTAATCTTTTAAAATATTTTAAAAGAATTATAACGTTTAAAAAATATTTAAAAATAATTTTGATTAAACTTTCGTCAAATTTGATCGTTAAATGTCATGTGACAGTATCACGTAGTATATTCTGATTAGTTAATGTGTTATGAGAGCCTCCACATATTGCGTGACATTTTTTTTTATAAATTTAATGTGAGTTCCACAATTTACCATGACACATGAGGCTATTGAAACAAGTCTTTCAGTGATGGTCCAGTTGGTAGAAAGGGATTTTCAAGAGGATTTAGTATTGGAGTATGAGTTTGAGTCATTCTGAGTCATTTAATCGAGAATTCTTTAAAAACTTGTTCATAGATTTTGCATAATTTGATAGGGTATGCTTTACTAAAATCTATTCTCAATTGGTTAGATTCAATTTAAATTTATTATTGTTGGTTTATTTAGTAATTTAACTTATTAAATAATTAGTAAATTATTAGATGTTATAAAAATTAATTTAATATGAACTTTGAAAATAATAAATACAATTTTCAATTTGAATCATTTAATTTGGACTGAAACTAAAAGTGAAATTTATAACATTAACTATTAACTTATATACTAAGAAAGTATATGAAAAATAAATATTAAATGTATAATGTAAATGTTTGTAAATAAATTACTGTATTTAAATAATTATAGTAGATATCAAATTATTATGCAACAATTTTAATTATTAAAACTTAATTGAATGTAATTATTTAATTGACAATTTTAAGTTGTATCAAATTTCGTTAGTATATTCAAGAGATAATAGACTTATAATTAGAATATATAATGATCAATAATTTTTTAATTACATAATCATCTTATAATAGTTATGAATGATTAATCATATATACTACTCAGAAATTAAAATGTAATTGGAATATATAATGATAACTAATTTCTTAATTACATAACCATTTTATAATAGTTATAATCATATACATTACTCAGAAATTAAAATGAGTATTTGTATTTACCAAAACGACATCATAAGCCTCCATTGTCTCGCCCGATTCAACTCAAAAGCCTCATGAGCTAACTCGTTACCTCCCTTCTCTTATCTAAAACCCCACTCACCTCCACTCTTCAGTTTCTCGTCAACTTCACCAGACGATGGTTTCGCTTTCCACCTCTAGCAAATTGTTATCTGTGTACCTCTATCCAAGCACCAGTCTTTCTGTGAATTTTCCCTCCAAAAGCAACGTAGAGAGCATCAATTTGGCAAAGGAAAACAAATTTAGAATAGCTTGCAATGCGACAGGCCAACCTCAGTCTCAGAAACAGTCCCCACAACAAAAAGAGTCGAAGAAGAGACAGAAAAATGAGGTTGACAGCGAGAAGGGGATTAACCCAGTCGGGTTCTTGACCAAAGTTGGCATTTCCCATAAAAAATTTGCTCAGTTTCTTCGGGAAAGGTACGGAAAGCTTGCAACTTTGAGATACAAAGGACTTTGACAAGAAGAGGGAATGATGAATTTTCAATAGGTCAATGAATAACTGTAGGAAAGTTGATGAAAGTTAAGAGTTATTTAAAAAATGGATGATTGTCGTTGAAATATGTTTTATTGTTCTAATTTGCAGGCATAAAGCTTTGAAGGACCTAAAAGACGAGCTTTTTAACAGAAACCTGCAAATCAAAGACATCGCTTATGGGTTGGTTCGGATATTCCCAGTTTTATTTATTTTTAAATAAGATTGATTTTTCTGATGACTGGCTTTTATTTTATTTTATCATTTCTATTGTATTATATGCTATTAAGGTTCATAACAAACTGGCCCTCAGGGAAAAGAATGCAACTCTTAGCTGTAATATCTCTAAACTAATCATTGGTTCACGTGTGATGTTGTTTCTCTATATGTACTTTGGTTTAATTTTGTAAGCCCTCATGATATTATAGTGCTTGACCTGAAATTGAGTTTGATTGTGCTTATTTCGCTTGCTAGATTTGATTTTTTGGGCTTACACCGGCACCCGGAACATAGGATGGATTTTATGGAATGGGCACCAGGTTTGATATGATGATCTTTCCTTTACTTCTTTCTATCAATTCAAGGCCTTATTATAGTGCTTCAATCTCTTAAACAAGTAAACTTTCTGGTGAAGCTGGATAATTGGGTAAATAGAAGCTGTTAATGACTTGATAGCTAATAAGTTTAATCATCCATCATTCATTTTGTTGATGCATTTTTGGGCATCTTAATATTTTCCAAAGTTAGCTCCATTTTTCTGAAGTTCTTGTCTACTTTGTTGGGTCACTCTGAAGATGAATGGATGATGGATGCAGGTGCTCGCTATTGTGCACTTGTTGGTGACTTCAATCAGTGGTCACCAACAGAAAATGCTGCAAGAGAGGGACGTTTTGGCCGTGACGATTATGGTTACTGGTTTATCATTCTTGAAGATAAACTAAGGGATGAAGAGAAACCAGATGAACTTTATTTCCAGCAGTACAATTATTTGGATAACCACGATAAAGGTGATAGTGGTGTTAGCATTGATGAAATCTTTAAGAAAGCAAATGACGAGTATTGGGAACCAGGAGAAGATACATTTGTAAATCATCGGTTTGAAGTGCCAGCAAAATTATATGAACAATTATTTGGTCCAAATGGACCTCAAACAATCAAAGAATTAGAAGAGATACCATTACTAGATGCAGAAACTCGGTATAAGCAATGGAAAGAACAACATAAAGATGATCCCCCAAGTAATTTGCCTCCATGTGATGTGATTGATAGTGGCAAAGTTTATGATGTATTTAATATCATTACTGACCCTGTGTGGGCTGAGAAAATACGCAACAAGGCACCTCCTCTGCCATATTGGCTTGAGACACGGAAAGGAAGGCAGGCATGGCTTAAGAAGTACACTCCAGCTATTCCACATTTAAGCAAATATAGAGTCTATTTTAACACAGATAATGGTCCACTTGAACGAGTGCCTGCTTGGGCCACCTATGTTGAACCAGGTAAAGATGATTCATCTTCTTTACTTTTTTTTTAGATAAATAAACACACTCATAAATGTTTGCATGAGATGAATGATTAAACTTGGGCTTGTGGTTCTTGACATTTTCCAAATTACTTCCTTGGTTGACTTACATGGTCACCATGCTTGGGCCTCGTCGGGTTTGAATGGAAATTGAGATACTGATGCAATTTCAGTGAACCAGAACTGCATCTAATGGAGAATCTGGTGCTACTCTATAGAATATCTCAGTAGGCTAGGTGATTAGCTTTACGGACTTTCCAGCCTGATCTTGTTTTTAGTAGCCATTAACTGTCGTCATTCATTGCGTTCCTGCTCAAATTTGTATATGGAAAAAAGTGTTTGTTGTTTTCAGACGCTGGTGGTGGAAAGCAACCTTTTGCCATCCATTGGGAGCCTCCTCCAGAATGTGCTCACAAATGGAAAAATTCAAGGCCAAAAATAACAAAATCCTTACGCATATATGAGTGTCATGTTGGAATTAGTGGGTCAGAGCCAAAAGTATCCTCTTTTACTGAATTTATAGAAAAGGTAGCTTAATGATTATTATTGCCGTATTTCTGTGGACACTATCTAATGACTAATTGTCCTCTAATTTGTACTTTTTTTTGTTTAATGTTAGGTTCTTCCTCATGTGAAGGAAGCTGGATATAATGCAATACAGATGATTGGAATAGTTGAGCACAAAGATTATTTCACTGTGGGCTATAGAGTGAGTCTGTTGATCTTAGCAGCTTTTGACTTGTGTGGTCATGTATGTTTCCTTTAATATTGATATATGCATGCATTAGACTTGTGATGGTGATGACAAGGGTTATTTTGCAAATTACTGATTTTTTTTCTGAATTTTAAAAATCTAAGATTTTTTCTGTTTCAGGTGATCCATAATCACAAAGTTGATATAATATCTGATAAAACTTTTGAAATTGCAATTGATGAAATTACATTGTTTGTGAAACTTATCATGGCAATGAAGTTAAAATCAAGAAGGTTGTTCTTGATTTGAATGTTAGTTTTTCTTGGAACTTCTGGATTAACTACTCTGTGCCTTTTCATAACATACATAGCTACAGATTTTCTGACCATGTTTGTCAGAACTTAAAAAGTTAGCGAAAGATATATTTTTGTTGTTTCACTACTTATGTGATTCTGATCGAGCATCTCTAAGCATTGCAGGTCACTAATTTATATGCTGTTAGCAGCCGTTATGGTACTCCTGATGACTTCAAACGCTTGGTCGATGAAGCACATGGTTAAAATACTTCACTCTATTTTATTTTATTCACTTTTATCTTTGAAGATTTCATTTATTGTTTAGAAGGGACCTGTTCACCTTTACAATGACAGTTATATGCTAGCTACTCCCACTTTCATATTGCATTTTACTACGGTTAGTTAGAAAAATGGTGAGCCGAAACATCATTATGCCCCTTAGTTGTGCTCATTCTTGAGGTCATTTACTGATTTTGGTCCTAAATCGTACGACGATCAATGGATTGGATAAAATTTGTGCTACTCAGTGCATATATGATATGAGATTCGCTGATTCTAATGGCACTATCCTTTTTCGTCAAATTTAATAATAGTGCTAAGCATTAAGTTGAGTATGTTTATGCAAACAGAAATATGAACATCTGGGGAATGTTATTTACTGATATATTTACCTTTGGGATTTTGATCTTTAAAAACACATTCTAACACACAATTTTTCATGTTTGATGTCCATGATAATTTTCAATGTCTGCATTCTTTATCTGCTTTTTCATTTTTCAGGGCTAGGACTACTTGTGTTCTTGGACATTGTCCATTCATACTCAGCTGCTGATGAGATGGTTGGACTCTCGCTATTTGATGGGTCAAATGATTGCTATTTTCACACTGGTAACATTATTTCCAAACATTGATGCATCCTATGCCTGAGCTTGATCTATAGTTTTGAAGATTAGGTTGAGTTGTATTCATTACTACATTAAATGGAAATGTAGTCGGCATCAATAAATTTTTGATATACATTCCATATCCTTGGTCTGGAAATTTTGTTTGTCATCGAATATAGTATCATCATGAATTCTGAGACTCCCTCAGTTGTTGCTCCTGTTGATTTATTGGGTTGCACTTTGAGCCAGTTTTCCTGTAAAAACAAGATATATTGAGAAGGTTTATATCACTAAACTTGGTTTGGACATTGGGACACTATTTCTTCGGTAACCAATACTAGTCATATATGTGCTTTTGTCATTGTATCTGTGTTTGTGTATCTGTATCAGATTCTGCTGTCAACTGTTAAACATTTAGCAAGTTGTATGATATTTTTTATCTGTCAGAGTCATATCTATTGATGGTTCTGTATGCTGTTTCTGTTTCTTGACCTAATCTACATTTGTTCTGTTTGTTCATATACTTCTGTGTACTACACAAATTTGTTGAAAATGGTGCATAGTCTTGCATGCTGCTCCTTAATATCTGTTTTAGCATAGAATTATTCTCCATTTGTTTCTACTTTTCCCCATTTGGATAGGTAAAAGAGGGCATCACAAATACTGGGGTACCAGAATGTTCAAATATGGGGATCGTGAGGTTCTTCAATACTTGATCTCGAATTTGAACTGGTAAATGTGAAAACAGTGTGATGGTCAAGTATTTGAATGCTGGCTGTTCTTGAAAGTTCTATGAAATTTGTCTCTGTATGTTTTTGTTTGGTCGGTAATGATGGTCTTGCTTACAGATAATATTTGAGCAGGTGGGTTGAGGAGTATCAAATAGATGGCTTTCATTTCCATTCACTGTCATCAATGTTGTACACACACAATGGCTTTGCTTTGTTTACGGGTGACTTGGAAGAGTAAGAAATTTGTCTGCTATTCTTGAATTCATACTTCACAATTCCTAATTTTTGTAATGCATTACACAGTAAGGCATCTGTCTTTCATCACTATTGATATAATCCTTCTAGGATAACAAGTAACACGTTCTGGTCCTTAAATATGCCTAAAATGAAGGGATTGGACAATACCTACCCAGGCTTGATGCCAATCAAGGCTAATTACTGTACTCTTTTTTTCCTCTTTTCTCATCCAGAATTTATGATCTTTAATTCACTATCGTATCTCCATTCAATATCAATTTGCAATATGCCCTAATATTACATGTTCTGTGTTAATGCAGGTACTGCAATCAATATGTTGACAAGGATGCATTATTGTACCTCATTTTGGCAAATGAGCTACTTCATGCTCTTCATCCAAACATAATAACAATTGCAGAAGACGTAAGTAGCTATGGTTCATGTACTTCTCTGATTTATAGCTGCAAAAACTTGCCTGTTACCACTGGAAATGAAAATTTTGGGAGAAAGTTCAAATAGTTCCTCAGATCCATATGTAATCGTGACCATCTATCTATGTCTGAGCTGGCTGTGTGTTCACTTGACCTTAGCAATAGATTGTTATTAGTGGTTCCTGTAGTCGTGAAAGAAGAAGTAATTTTATTATCTGTAAAGTGTATGTACAGAACAAGTCTTTATATACAGAAAGGTAAGAGCCTAATTAGGAATACACTCCTAATTAGGAATACAATCCCTATAATCAAGCTATATACATTAATTAGGAATATTCTTAATATTCAATAACAGTTCCTTTCACTTCACCTTAGCAATAGACTGTTATTAGTGGTTCCTGAACAATGTCAAATTTTTGGCTTTGAGATATATGGAGTATCTGCTCTTGAGTGTTTTGAAAAGGAAGTAGCATCTCCTAAGACAGGAATAAATGCTTTCTACATCACTCTTCAGCATTAAATATTCCTTGCAACCAGGAGTTGGGAGAGAGAAAAGTCCAGTGAAGCATTAGAATTATCCTTCATGAGCGGCGTGATTAAGGCTTTGGATCAACTGATCAATATTGAAATGTAGAAAAAGATATTTGGAAATGCGGATCCTAACTTGGAGCCTATTAATGCTTGGCCTTGAAACCAGTAGAGATTTTATCATTGATGTATGTGTTCTATATTGGAACGCCACTACTAGCATATATTGGCCCACTATTTATAAATAGATGGTTTGAGACTTATCTAATAGCAAGTTATTCCATTGTCTCTTTCTTTTTACATGGTTGAAAGCTAAAAAAAAAGTCGTAGAGAAAAAGAAAGAAATGATAAGGAGTAATCATTGGTGGTACTTTTCATGACATATAGTGCCTTCGTGAACAATACCACCATGATTGTTGAAAATATTGTTATTATCTTGGAAGATTTTTGCTTCAAGTTGATGGAATGATAATGTCTACTTGGAAATTGATATGCTTGTGAAAGTTAGAGACTCAGCAACTATGTATCCTGATGAAAATCTACCCAAATTAGAGGAGTCTTATGTTGTTGGTTCTTTTAATTAAAAAAATGGAGGTGTCAGCCCTTGGATCAACTTCACGAGTAGCAGTTCGAGCGTGTATTTCTTGATGAAACTCTGCCAAAGGTGAAGAGTCCTACAATGAAAGTTCCAGTTTTTTAAGGGTGAAGAATCATATGATAGAGGTTCCAATTCTTCATGGATTTGAAGGAATTTTATAGTGTTCAGTAAACCTATTATATTAGATTTAATATCATTATTTTGTGTTAATATTTGGATATCTTGTTTTGAAATATTTCTGTTAGCTCCACTGTTATTAGTAATGAAACTTGATTGATAACAAGTTATTTTATTGTTACTTTTCTTTCTTATGAAAACAGAAGGTCAATTATGTGATGATTATTTATTTTGTTTCCTTTCAGTCAACTTTTTATCCTGGATTATGTGAGCCAACTTCACAAGGGGGGTTAGGATTTGATTATTATGTCAATACCTCTGCGACTGAAATGTGGTTGTCTCTTCTTAAAGATATTCCAGACCACCAATGGAGCATGAGCAAGGTCATCTCTTCTCTATAGATCCTCTTACCAGAAAGTGTTAAGTGTTTCACTTTTGGATGTTCCATTACCTAGACATACTAAATTTACTTCTTTTGCAGATTGTCAACACATTAGTAGGCAACAAACTATATGCTGATAAGATGCTTTTGTACGCTGAAAATCACAATCAAGTAATCTTCTATATTAATTTCTTTCAACACATTAAAATGCTTCATTTTAAATAAGTTACACTTCTGCCTGTTGACTGCTATGTTTTAATTAATGGCTACATGCTACCATTACTTACTGTTTGGCAGTCCATCTCCGGAGGCCAATCATTTGCAGAAATATTGTTTGGTGACATTAAGGAGCGTTGTACCGATTTGGAAGAATCATTGATAAGAGGATCTTCTCTTCACAAAGTAGGCTTTATTCCATCTATTTTCTTCTTTCCGTCACCCATGTCATCTAAAGTTCAAGTGAAGAATTTAAACTGTTAATGTTCTTTGTTTATCATTGAAAGTTAATACAAGCTGGTATTAGAGGATCTTCTCTGCACGAAGTAGGTTTTACTCTATCTATTTTCTTCTTTCCTTCACTCATGTCATCTAAAGTTCAAGTGAAGAATTTAAACTGTTAATGTTCTTTGTTTATCACTGAAAGTTAATCCAAGCTGATATTAGACAGCGCACATTCTCTCACCCTCCCTTACTCCCTTACAAGCTAATATTAGTTAGGTTGGGTAAGAAAGTATTGCATCTTGTGTTGCTTATATTATTGAGTTAATTCTTTCTTGTCTTGGGCCTCAGATGATAAGAATGCTTACCTTTACAATTGGGGGACGAGCTTACCTCAATTTCATTGGAAATGAATTTGGACATCCGAAGGTACTTTTTTGCCTTTCTTATTTTTATTTTGTGCATTTCTTAATGAAAGATGTACTGAGTGGTCTTGACATTTATGTTCTTCTTATTAACAATCGTCCCTTGTACTAGAGGGTTGAGTTTCCAATGCCAAGCAACAATTTCTCTTATTCACTTGCTAACCGCTGTTGGGATTTACTGGCGAATGAAGCTGTGCATCAACATTTATTTTCCTTTGACAAGGTGCTTATCTTTTGACTTGACCCTACATGGTTGGGTAGATGTACAGCATGACCTGGGTTTGTTCTGTTGAACATGGGTCTGGAGTACCAGCTATGCGAAAAATGCTAGAATTGTTTTTTCCTAAGAAGAAGCTCAGTAAATTTTCCTTGTGTTTCAGGATCTAATGAGTCTCGATGAAAACCAGAGGGTGCTTTCAAGGGGTTTTCCAAACATTCACCATATAAATGATACCACCATGGTATGCAGTTTATGATCCATTGCATGCATGCTGGCATATTATAATCACATATACTTTTGTCAGGGCCGGATTATTCTATGCTTTTCTGTGCTGCACAAATTTCTAACTTCTGAATTGCTGATTCTTTCTATAAGCATGCATATAAAAGTTACAAAGGTTTAAACTTCAAGTTAGAATCCAAACTAAGGATACAACTGAGACTGAATTGTGGTGATCTGACAACTTGTGAGGACTGCCCACTTCAGAAGTTGGAGAAGTATTTGAAGATAGGCATTGCCATCCTCCAAGAGAGCATCGTATATTTTATGAGGAAAGAAAAACTATTTTGAAAAGAAAGATTTTGTTAAGAAGTATGTGGTTTAGAGGGGTGGGATGTTTCTTTCTGAATAATTCGAAATTGATGTAAGCTGGGGTGTTCAAAATGAAGAACTTCGTGGGCCTGTCTTCTTGATATTACCTCTTTCAATATTTATTCTTCATCGCTCGTGGTGGCTGTGAGTTGGTGAATAGTAAGATAAATCAGTGAATGCTCTCTGCTATTTACAGGTAATAGCTTACACGAGAGGTCCTCTTCTATTCGTATTCAACTTCCATCCAACCAGTGCATATGAGAGATACAGTTTAGGTGTAGAAGAAGCTGGAGAGTATCAAGTAAGTTACAAACTGGAGCAATGCTATATCCTTATGGTCTTTGTTTCATATTGAATTTTTATTCCTAGTTGAGTTGAGGATCGAATATGGGGATATTCATTACGTACAGTTGAATCTTTGGTTGACAAAACTCTGGTAGTGAAAACATTTTGGGTCTCAGATTGAATCAATTTTTCCTTCAAAGTCTGCAGAGAGTATTTCAGATGTCCAATTCGTTTCTTGATGACACAGATCATACTGAATACTGATGAAAAGAAATATGGAGGTCAGGACCGTATAGGAGCTAACCAATATCTTCAGAAAACCATCAACAAAAGGTTGTTGCATCTTGTTTTGTTCCTTATAAATTAGAGTTTTGTACTCCCTCTCTTTGTTTTTGATCTGATTCCTTTTTCTTTTTCACTTACGCTGTTCTTCCTTGTATCTATAAGAGTTGATGGCCTTGGAAATTGCTTGGAGGTGACCCTGCCTTGTCGGACAGCCCAGGTGGGTAGTTTTTCTCTGTAGCCATCTATTTCCATGTATTGTGGAGTGAGCATGGTCTCCTGTATCCATTTTGTTCTGTAAATTTCTCATGTTCAGAGGTTGGACCTGCATTAGTTGGACGTAGAAATGCTCGTCTTTTGCCTGGCTTCTGGCCAACATACTATACTTCTTGCGATGAACATATGATGAATAGAAAAGAAAGAAGAGACTTGGAGACACTTTAATCAGTAATGACCTTGCTAAACATTGGAGACACAATGTAGACATTTGTTCTTATAATATATGAGAACATAAAAAGTTTCTACTCTACATAGTATTTGTTCTGTGGACCTATAGCTGTCAGTGCTGTAGCTACATTGTGCACCGCATCTAACCTGTTGAAATAAAGATTGAAATTCTTCTTTGACCGCTTCCTATGTGGGGAAGTCCTGCCAATTGTCTGACCAAATTTTCTATATTTGCAGGTTTACAAATTAGCACGCATATTACGAATCTGAAACATCCTTTGCAAATGAAATTTACACAGTAAACTTCCCCAAGTAACCTGAGCTCATATATTGAGCTTTAGAGGTTAGTATGGTGTTCCTTGTTAACCCTAAAACTCTGTATTGTGGCAAAAGAAAAAAAGGTCAGCAAATGAGTTCAGAAGACTCATTTATGTTGATTGTTCGGTCTCCTTGCCAGTAGACATTCTGAATCTTTTGTCTGACATTCAGAGAGTGAAGCTTCTGATGCTATGGAAGGATCCGGCAATGTGGTGCAGGGGCGCTAGCTGAACATTGTGAAGTTGCTCGACAAGTTTCAAGCTCAATAGGCGAAGCTGCTTGTTGGACTGTCTACTACTATCTATGAATCATTGTGTGAACTCTGTAAGTCTGTATAGCACTGGTTCAGGAGGAGTGAACATTTGGTTCTGTAGGCAACATGTGTAGGGCCATGCATCTCCTTTTTGTGACGTTACTTCATTTTTCGATAAACTTCCATTTCTTTCCTCTTACAATCAGTCATTAAGATAATACGTCTATTTACACAATCAAGATTAATTTACTCGTCGAAAAATTATCTAATGTAATCATTTTGATTTTATGTACATTAAATATTATTTTATATTGTAACATTAAAGATAGATATTTCATAATTTAAATACACAGAATATTACGTGAAATTGATAAATATAGGTATTACATGTGAAAGTAGATTAGCTTAACTAAAAAAAATTAACTATTAATAAGCTTCAGTTTAAAATTTGTATACAATAAATATCACTTTATAATATATATTATTAAAGTCAAGTAATTAGTAATTTTAAATATATAAATAAATATCATGCCAAATTAATTTATACGTGCATATCTATTTGATGTTAAAGCGTATAATGAGTGTATGATATGACGATATAAACAGTGACTTAAATATATTTTTTATGCATATAAATTAGAACTGTTATATTTATTGAATATATATTTAAGATTTTAATAATATTATATAAAACTAGATTTATTTTGCTACTATTTGACCTATAATATATTTTGGTTAAAATAACTCTTATTATATATTTATTCAAAATAAATATTTTAAAATTTTTATGAGACATTATAATAATTTAAATAAATAAATTAATAAAATCGAGGTACATTATAAGGTTAT
>JAOXYD010000136.1:25279837-25296168 GCA_028565735.1 Pinacopodium congolense | reverse complement strand
GATCATTCGATACAATGCATCTGGTCGATCAATCCCTTTGAGATCAATGCAATTCAGACCATCTTGGCTTAAAACAAACTAAACTTAAACCAAATCATATCTTAACCCAAAGTAATATATTTAACACATACCAAACAATTCCAATCATATCTTAACACATTTTACATAATTTATCACATTCAAATTTATTCATCTTACTAAAATACCTTAACATATTAATCTAACTTGTTTCTTCATCCATTCACTCTAATCAATTAACATGATACCATACATGAATTCATCCATACATCATAAGGATTTTTAAACACAATTCAAGTACAAACATTACCTTTTTTTATGGATCCTATATGTAAATACTAAATATGAATTCATATGCATGATTGAGCCCTTTTAACGTAAGGTAAGTCCAAAGAGAAAACTTACATAAATATTCACTCATAACAACCTATCAAAATCTATTCTTGAACTTGATCTTCTATCTTCTATCTTCATGTTCAATTCCAACGTTCTTCTTCCATAAACTTGGTCTTCAACCTTTTCACATACTTCATAAACTCTAAGCAAGTGATTCACATTCATGCACTCTAACTCTTAACCAAACACATAATGACTTTTGTTCATCAAACCTACCTTAACTAACATAACAAGCTCCATAAACATATTAATAAAAACACTTTGTCATCATTAAAAAAAAATTTGGAACTACTTGATTTAACAAGTTTTGCAATAATTGTTACTGGCATATGAAGGTGATTAACTGGACACCTAGTAAAGACAAAAAGGTTCTGTCCTATGCATCTAAACATGAAGATCTACATATTCATTTGCCATTTTCACTATAAATTGATATCATCACTTCCTTCGTAATCAATTCATGAGTGTTCATAGTTTTAGTCACTTGTAATTGAGAGTTCAAGTTGTTTCTGGAGTGTGTGAGAGTTCCAACTTGTGATTTAGATATACTATTCTAATTGGAACTCAAATTTGGTGTTTTCTAAACTTGTATTTCATTTTTGCTTACTCATAGTTTCAAATTAATCAAAGTATGTTCTTTAACTTACATATTGTCTATCCTTTAATTATCATGGGTTGTACTTGCAGCTTTTAAGTTTTACTAAAGTTAAGATCTTGTTTTAGAGATTATAAATCATTTTGGAGCTCTTATTTGGTGTTTTCTTGACTCAAATCTAATTATTATTTTTGGATTAATCAAAATATGTTCTTAAGAATGCATGTTTCTTTTTCTTTGATTACCATACAAGGCTAATTCAATTTTAAGCTAAAGATTGGTTAGTAAATGATTCAATTGAATGCTCCTGAATGTTTCAGGATCTAATTTTTGTTTATTGAAGTGCTTAAATCTCTTAATTTAGCCTGGCCACTTAATAAAAGAGTGAAAGATAACTAAAGTATCCTATAAATCTACATTTGTTATTAAAACAATTAATAAACGACATAATCTAATCAATGTATAAACAAACTTTAATTAATTATGAAGGCGTTAATTTTGAGATAAGGGATCAATGAATTAAACTTCTGAATCCTCAAGCATATTGACTAAACGTGTTGCATGACCAAACTACAAGTTAAGATTAATAGAGAAAACATATAGTTTTAATCATAGCTTTGTCTTGCATTTATGAAGATGCCTTAAATTATTTTCATCATTCTTAATTTCATTTAGTTGGATCATTTAAAAACTAAACCTTAGCTATCTCTCTTTACCTTCAATTACATCTGAAAACGACTTGTAAACCAAAATGCAAAATACAAATAAAGAAAACAAAAATGTAGAGGAAGGGGTCAAACTTTCTTGTAATTTTGAATTTATAAAAATAATTCTAATAAATCTAATTAAATGCATAATGAAATGTTAAAAAAGTTTTTAAAATGATTCAAAATTGTGCATATTTGATGATTGTTCAAATACAACTTTAATTTTCTTTACATTGACTAAAATTTTGAAATTGTTAAGGTAGTTTGCAATTTTTCCATTTTTAATTTAAACAATTTGATCTTTCTAGATAATTATAATATAATTAACCTAGTACTTATAGTAATTTTCCTTATGGATCGACATCTAGACTCTTATCAAATCTACTATATTACTTGTGATAGGTATTGATATGTTTTATAGGTATCTAAGTTTAAAAAAAATAACTAAGAACACACTAAACAATATCATGACACATGAAAAGACATGTGTCATATCAGGTGTAATATAGTTAGGATGAGTTTATGTATCGAACCACAAGGACTGCTATTGCTAATGAATTCCTATCTAAATCTAGCTAGCTACTCAAAAGTGAAAGGTTAAATGATTGATTTAATAATGAAAAGAAACAAAATAATTAAAGTAAAATTCCTAGACAAAATTAGAAGAAGAAACGCTCAATGATAAAGGTAGGATTTAGGTAATTAATCCCTCTATAACGTACACGTACTCATTTTTTATCTTTCTTAACTCGAATTCTAAATTTATTAAATTTTATATTGCTTAATATAAATTACACTCTTTCTTAAGCAATATAATTATATTCAAATCAATTAAATTATGAAAAAGTTCTCTCTATCCCATTCTACTGAATGAAATGCATTAATCTATTCTATAGACTCTATTGTTTTAGCTAAATTCACATCTAACTCAGACATCTTATGTAAGCCTATCTTTAGGTCCCCATACAAGATGTTTCATTCATAAAACGATTTAATACATATAAGAAATTTCGCAATCTCAATTGAATCCAAGCTTTGAAATCAATGTTTATGTTCACATAACAATTGAATCCAAAGTAAATTAAATCAATAAACAAATATAATTTAAAAACTTGAAACTCAAGAGTTAAAACAAGAATGAAAAAAGTACTACATCCTAAAGTTCATAAAAACTCAAATCCTATAAAGAGTTTAACTCATAAACAAACATAAAGAAAAAAGGAATAAGAAAGCTCATGATAAGTCTTCTTCAATCCTTGAAATCTTAATATTAAATGGAGAAATCCTTCCTTGATCCTTGAGTCATTACCTTTGGATGCTTCCTCCTCCTTTAATCTTGATTGAGACCCTTCAAGAATAACCTAGAATGTGTTGTATGAATTTTGATGACTAAATAGATGTCTTTTGTAGCAACTAAAACACTTAAAAACCTAACATTAGGTTATGTATAGATGTGGAGGGTGTCCTCATCATGGGCAATATCAGGGATTTAGACTGGACCAAAATTACGAGCAACATCACGATGATGACAACTTTCTACACCACTTGGTATTTTGTGGTATCTTCTCCATTCTTAATCTAATTGCCATGAAATTTAGTATGGATCTTCTTGACATGTTTTTATTGCACCTTGTAAAATTTAATAACTTTCCAGAAGTGCACCTAATGCTTTCCTTAAGTCAGTTGTACCAAATTTGGTGCTTAATTAAGCTTGTCTTGTTCTTTCCTTTGTACACTCCTCATGGCTTGTCAAATAACCTTGGAATTTGGTGTAAAACTACATAACATGATGCTTAAAGTCTCTAAAGTAATTCCACACCTCTTATAGTTTCAAACATGTGTTGAAATGCCCACCAATGTCCTACAAAACAAATGTAAACATAGAAATAGCTAAGCAACACCTCATTCAAAGATTTTAACTCAATATACACATAATTCACATGGATTTACCCTTAAAATTAATTTTAAAAAGCATCAAATCATACATAAAATATATATACTTTAAGAGCTATCAGGTATACTTGCCTAAGAAGTTAGTTTTAAAGACAAATTTTGGAATGGTAATAAAATACTAAGTCATCTAAACCAACAATAGTCAGACTAGTGGAGTAAGGACCTCTGGTGATGTCACAAAAAGTATAAATTAAGAGATTAATAAAGAAAAACATTCTTCTAACTTTTGATTTTACAGATTACATACATTGATTACTATAGAGAAAATTAAAAAATAAAGAATTACAAGTAATTTGCGGTTTTGTATTATTGGAAATTATTCATACTAATATCTATGGTTCGTACTCACTCACTATTTATAAACCCAAGTATTTTGTGACATTTATTGATAATTTTTACTAATATGGATATTTGTTCTTGATTAAAGAAAAGTTTGAGAATATTAAAATGTTCAATATCTTTAAGACTGAAACCAAGAACCAACTAAAGGAATCAATTGAGATTATCTGATTTGATCACAGAGTTGAGTATTATGGTAGGTACAACAAGAAAAATGTCTACTTGTCAAATGCTTAAAAAATTATAGAATGTGTAGCTGAATGATGGAATTGTATATTACAAAAATGATGAGGAGCATATAGTGTAGGACTAAACTTCCATATTACCTTTGAGGTAAGGCTATAAAATGGCTTTATATATATTTTGTATCTAATTTGAAGTAAATTTGTTCATAAAACACCACGATTTGAGTTTTGGAAAAGCATCTCTCTCTCAACTCCATATTTGGGGCTACCTAACTAAGGTTAGGTTATATAATACTTTTTAAAATAAATCACATTATTTTTCCACTCGTTATTATTTTGTAGGGAATTGATAGCATTTTAAAGGTTACATATTTTACTTTAAAAAATGAGAATATGGAATAAAGGAATCATAAATAAATAAATATCTGGAACATAATATATCTAATAAGGTATATCACTCTCATGTTTTAGATAGAAGTAATATCCTAACTACCATAGTTTCTTATCCTACACCCATTCAAATATGATTAATAGATTATCAAATTACTTTTGTATGTAAACGGTGTCTTGCTCGCATTAAATGATTTAGTTATGTTCCATAAGGTCAAGTAACTATTTTTCAAATTTTTTGATATGAAGGATCTAAATGAAGCATCTTTTATCCTAGGTATTTAGATTTATTAGGGCAGATATCAAAACTTGCTAGGTCTTTTCTGAAAAAGCAAACATTGAGTAAGTGCTAGAAACGTTTACTATAAAAAGTTGTAAATCTTGTGCAGCACTGATCTTTCGTAGAGATATAATGTCTTTGACATAATATCCACATAATGAAGTTCAAAGAGAGGATATAAAGAATATTTTGTATTTTAGTGTAATGGGTGGCCTGATGTTTTCTTATGTGTGTACTAAACTGGACATTGCATTTGTTGTTAGTCCCCTAAGTAACCCAAGTGTGGAAAATTGAAATACCGTTAAATGAGTTTTGAAATACTTACATGATACTAAGATTTATATGCTAACATATACAAATTCGAGAAATTAGATCTAATTATGTATACAGATTCAAATTTTACAATGTGCCCATATGATAATAAGTTCGTATCAGGTTATATTTTCAAGTTAGCAAATAGTATTATCTTATAGAAAAGTATTAAGTAAACTTTTATGACCTCTTTGATGATGCATGTGAAGTTTGTTACATGTTATACAACTACTTCACCAACAGTTTGGTTAAAGAATCTAATTTAAAAAATGTATCTAATTGACTTAGTAGTTAGACCCATACTGTTATACTATGATAATCTTACTGTAGTATTGTTTAGTAATAATAATAAGAATATCATAAGGTCTAAGCATTGAGAGTTCAAGTATTTGAGCATAAAAAAACTTATACAAAAAGGTGACATTGTAATAGAGCATTTTGTGATAGAGCATATATTGATTAACCTTTAACCAATGGACTTCTCCTTAATATTTTTTAGCAACATGTTTTCAATATGGATGTATTGTAGTATTTTGACATTATTAGTTAAGGATCATTATATTTTTTCTCTATATATAGTTTGTATTTTTATGTATTATGATGGAATTGATTATTATATGATGATCCCTATTTTATTTTTAGTCATATAGATTGTTATGCATTGTTATAATACAAGTAAAAGTTCTAATATTTGTATTATTCTTAAGCATTTTACAAGTTATTAAGCTTATATACGGTGTGATCTTTATATTTTGTTTCTTGATACAGACAGATATCTTGAGATACATATAGATTAATGAGACATAATGGGATATCAGGTTTTAATTCCATGAGAAGGAACATAAGATTTTAGAGTTAGCTCACCCTCGTGGGATTGCAACCCTTTGTCCCGACCATTGAAGCACATGTGGCACCTAGGGCATAAAGGACATTATAACTTGACGTCATTCTCACCTTCGTGGTTATTAGTAGGAACTTATTGAATGAATCGTTTGGGATCATAATAAACTAAAAGTTACTCCTGCTAGTTTGATACGAAGATATCAAATGGACTACATCAGACTAACATGCCCAATAACCCCATGTGTATATGTTGAATTAGTGATGTAATTTCAAAGAGTCATTCGATCTGAAAGCTACATGAAGGACATAAGCTAGATGAAGGAACGGGAAGACCTAGGATGTGGATTTTTCATCCCATACAAGCGTTTTCTAATGCGATTAAAGATACAATTAAATAAAAACACATTTCTCTAATATAGTTTAATATAAAATTTTAAAGAAATTGAGATCAAAAAATGAAACATAATATATTATAGATTATTCAGTTATCATATTGTTTGTCATACCCTATTTTCTCATTTATGTTAGTAAGGTTATTAGATATGTGTGATTGTATAGAATATGAGTCACATGTGACACATTGGTAATTTTCGATATCGAAAACCTTATGGGATCGAGTGATAAATTTCAATTATCTTTGGATCAAATTTTCTTTTATAAGTCTTTTTTTGTTTAATTTTTATTAATATAGTAATTGACATTTTTCCAAGGAAAAAATGTTAGTATTTTTTTTTTTGTAGACAGTCATTAATAACTAATAATTAAAATTAAGATTAAAATAATTAAATTTGATCCAAATTAAATAATAAAAAATGTCTAATAAAGAATCCAATTAAGTAGGTTGAGGACAATGGAACTCAATCAATGTAGGTCAAGTCACAGTAAAATATAATTACTAATAAATAGCACTATGTCTCCTAAACCTATTTTAGATAAATTCTTAAATATACAGATAAAAATTTTAGGTATGAAAAAAAGGTGGAACATTATATAATGCATATGATTAGGAATAATTTTCATAAAAACTGTTAGCAAATTTTAGCTATTTGTTCAAAAGCTGATAAATTTATTTAAGTGATTCAAGAGCTTCAGCAATTTATTTAAAGAAAATAGATAGTAAATTAAGTCAATTTCTGCATCATATCCATTTATTTTAATTCATACAAGTTTATAAATGAGGTTGGTGTTGATTTCTAACATATACAAGAGAAGTTGATGCCCCTCTATATATCCGACGCTGAACTCTTTAGGAGTTTGCATAGTTTCCGTAATGAAAACAATGTTATGCAGATGATATGTACCAATAAAAACTTTCTCCAGTACGTTATAAAGCCAATTGCAGAACTGATCAAATTTTGCAATGACACAGAATACCTGACATCCAAGTAATCGTTGTCCAGCTTGGAGCTCATGAGCCACTTCTCTAAATGTAATCTGTGAGCAACCTTTGGGGCTTCACCTTACAATCACCATCACACATACAACTAAAGCAGTGGAAAATTTTCCTGTTGATTCTGATACTACATCTTTGCACGACCCTACTGGTTACACCTGTTGGAAAATCGGGAAGCGATCTAAACGCACAGCGGAAGTAAAAATTACACAAAAACAATTTTTATATTCTTTCAATTTCCCATAAAACCAAGATCTTAATATTCTATAATAAGATTAAATAGCAAAAACAATAAAGCGTGAATCTAATTCATACCTTATTTTTGAAGCTTAATCAATGTTTTCATCTTCTTGTATCCAAAAACCACAGTCGTTCACGCGCCCGGCCTCTAATGGTACCCATAGGTTATTGGAAGAGAACTCAAAACGAATTTTTTAGAGGAAGCAGAGTCGTGCTAGCAACCCTAGAGTTGCCTCCTTATATAGTGAAAAATTCATATTTTTTCTAATATTAAAATTAAACATAAATCGTAATTAAAGTCTAACTTTAATTATAATTATAATTTAATTTTAATTAAATTAAATATCTTATATTTGAACCTAAAGTTTCTTAAACTTTACAATTAAGTCCAACTTAATTAAATTTTGCTCTCTTCCAATAAACCTATATGTGTGACCCATTAGGTTCCTAATATGTTGGCAATGATCATAAATTATAATTCTAATTCATAATTAGAATTAGATAAATTAAAACTCCTTTTAATTTATTTTTAATTCTCCAATTAAACAATTTATGATCATAGATCAAGATTGACCGTCTAGCAACATGTCATGATCACCCAAATATTAAGAATGTCAAAGTGGTTTTGACTTAACCTGTCTGTGCATGATTTTTCATATAATTCAATCTTTTCTTCATACAATGTTCCGATTAGACATAGAGTATGGAATTAGCGTCTTCTCTATTTGAGTCTAATTATATTAGTTCTCCAATATTAGTAATTGATTATATTAATGACATTTGAAAATTCTTTTCAAAGTGTCATTCCATCTTAATCAAGAATTTCATAAATCAATACTAATCAAGAACAACAGAACATTCTCCCTAATGACCTTAAGGTGACGAATTCTATATTGATCACTCAACAACCTCCATATAGTTCATGCTACATCCAATAACTATCGAGTGAAGCTTTGTTACTTCAATTGATGTTGATATGATACAATAATGATACTTATAATTTTAATAACAATTGTAATTACAATTGCAAATAACAAGACGAAAACAATTAGTGGAGATGCAAACGCAGCAACTACTAAATCAATCAAGTAATGAAGAGGGAAGTATTACAAAACCAAGAATCCCAAGAAAAGGAAAACGCAAAAGGAGGAAGTTTTTTAAAGACACAAAAACTTGGAAAGAGCCTAAGATTAGGTTACTTGGAAGTTTTAAACATAACTTTAAACTATTTCTTGTAACAATTCTGAAGAATCCCACAAACACAACTTTATGTTATAGAATAGGGGACATTTATCTAGTAGATTCCTTCCCGTCACCTTATGTAGAATTTAAACTTTTCCCAAAAAAAAAAAAACTTGCAGATTGCACAGATAAAATAACATTAGACAGATACAGAGCATCGCTTGCAAAAATAGCAGAACTTTTTGACCGCCCAAAACGTCGTCGCTTGCTGCTGGTGGGTAACTGTCACGCGTCTTCCATTCAATTAAACCCCGCCAGCGGGGAATAAGGCGACACCAAAACGACATAACGTTGGGTTCCATTGCCGAATAGGGGCACTGGCAAGGAAGAGTTACAATACAAAACCCCTAAATCATTCGAAACCGAAGATCGACACTTGAAACTGAATATTGATCTCATTTTTCATTTGACTTGCTCTGATTTCTCTGGTTATGGAGATATCTGCTGGACCAATCAGTTCATGCTCTAAAGAGCACCAGAGCATCTACCAAGAGTGGTTCAATTATGCTGATTCTGGTAGGTACTACACTAAATTTCTTTTTTTTTTTCCCTTCTTCTTCGTCTTCTTCGTCTTCTTCTTCTTGTTCTTGTTTAATTAAGGCGTGCTGATCTGTTCTTGCATGACACAACATTAATGCGTGTGTTTTTAGATGGAGATGGTCGGATCACGGGAAATGACGCTATCAAGTTCTTTGGGTTGTCTAATTTGTCCCGACCACAACTCAAACAGGTTTCTTTTTCTATTTCTTTTACCTTTAATTATTGTTATTGTCGTTGTGGTTATGTTATTTTTGTGTTTTTATTTAAGGTTTGGGCAATTGCTGATTCCAAGCGGCAAGGATATCTTGGGTTTAAGGAGTTCATCACTGCTATGCAGGTTTAATAGAAGTTTGGACTCGTGTTTTTGAATGTGTGGACTATTTTATGTTTAGTTTTAAGTCCTGTTCAGTTAGGCTGTTGACTTTAGAAATTTTCCTGTTGAGTTTGAATATACGTTTTATAATTGACTAACTTGTTATTACCTTGATCTGTAGCTAGTTTCATTGGCACAAGCTGGACATGAAATAGCCAACGATCTTCTCTACAGCAAAGGTTTTAAACTTTTTATGCTTTATCTCTTCGTTTTTGCCTTATATGTGTAGTGCCTGGAGTTTGGTTGCTTTTTCTAGATTTCTGAATGTAGTGGCTTTGATTCTTGGCTTTGTTATCCCTTTTTCCATTCTCTCTTATTATTACTTCTGCTGGATAATGGGATTGTTAAGTTGATGCTGTTATATGTTATGTATATAGATGATATTGAAGATTTGAATCCTCCATCAATGGAAGGCTTAGACGCACTACTTGCAGTAAGTACGGTATTGTTTTCTGTAGTTGTCTATCTCCCATATTTCTATTTAAAAGGTATTTCAATGTATATGTGCAGAAGAAAAAGCGATCTTCAAAATTATCTGAGTCCGAATTAAATGGTAAGAAGTCTCTACAGTATTGATTGAAACATGGGATTTCCTTTTCTACTCTATACTTAAAGCTTGTTAATGTTCAGGGACTTCTCCAGTGGAAATATCGCCTTCAGTGCATTGGTTTTCCTCAAAATCTGCAAAAAAGGTCTGTTTTGATGTGTTGCATTGGTGCAAGTTTGACAACATGTGACTCCTGTATTATAAAACAATATATCTGCTTTTATGTCTTCTTTTTATGTTAACTGGCTAAAATGATTATGAAGATGACTTCTAATTTATAGCTTCTTGTAAAGTTGATTTTCTTCTTTGGTGTATACATTGCTTCTCATTGTCTTCAGTCAATGATATACTACAATTGCGAACTTGATGTGCACTTCCGACTCCTTTCTGTTTTTACAGTTTATTTTATATTCTCAGGTGCCTCTGTCCTCCGTTACATCTATTGTTGATGGCTTGAAGAGACTGTACATTCAGAAGTTGAAACCATTGGAAGTCACCTATCTCTTTAACGATTTTGTATCTCCTTTGCTGGTGAGTGACTGCTTGTGATACTCTAACCCAGACAAAATTGTCAACTAAAATAGCTTACGTGCTTTCCCTGGATTTGATCTGAGTTCCATATTATATTTAATTGCTATAACCCTATCCAGTGAAAAGGTAGAATGTAGGCATAACAGTTTATATGGAATTATCAATTGCAGACAAATAGTGATTTTGACGCCAAACCAATGGTCATGCTTTTGGGGCAATATTCTACTGGTAAAACTACATTCATCAAACACTTACTGGGAAGTAGTTATCCAGGTAATTTCTCCTTCCTATCCATCTCTCTTTTGTGCGTATATCTGGATGATACTGTGTCTAGTGGATGGTTTATTTTCTTTTGTTCTTTTATGTCTAAGTAAGTTTCTACACGTTTCCTTTTTTCTTTTCCCTTTTGCTACAGGTGCTCATATTGGACCTGAACCAACAACTGACAGATTTGTTGTTGTAATGGTATTTATACAAGTTACACGTCATGTTTAAATTGCGTTGATGGACAATGCATGTTTAATAGTTGGATGAGTAGTACAATGTTTAATCTCAGAGCATTTTCGGGCTTAGCAGCGATGTTGCAGTTCATGACTCTTGCAGGCTAACTGCCCCATGTCAATTTATGTTAAAATACAAATACTGGTTCTTCTACTTCATTTGATTTTGTCCGTAATACTCACATTCTGATGTGTATCTGTACAGAATGGACCTGATCAAAGAAGTATTCCAGGGAACACGGTTGCAGTGCAGGCAGACATGCCATTCAGTGGGCTTACAACTTTTGGAACTGCTTTTTTGTCTAAATTTGAATGTTCCCAAATGCCACATCCGGTACGTCTGAGAATTCCTTTTTGATTATATGTTGGATCACTTGCAACACTCACATTTTCATTGTTTATCTAGTTGCTGGAGCATATCACGTTTGTGGACACCCCTGGAGTTCTGGCAGGAGAAAAACAACGCACACAACGAGCTTATGATTTTACAGGTGTAACATCTTGGTTTGCTGCGAAGTGTGACCTCATTCTACTTCTGTTTGACCCACACAAACTTGATGTTAGCGATGAGTTCAAGCGTGTGATTTATTCATTGCGCGGTCACGATGACAAGATTCGTGTGGTTCTCAACAAGGCAGACCAAGTTGATACTCAACAAGTAGGAATTCAGCTTATTATATATTTGATTTAGGACTGACAGAGAATACTGGCATTGAAGAAACAGAAACAAAAAGATAGATTTATAGGTTTGTAACAAGAACTAAAGATAGATTTATAGGTTTTTAACAAGAACTAAGTAACACTCTTTAGGGTTTGAAACAATCAAGATCATTAGTATTCACATCAGTAAGTTATTAAGGGGAAAAGAAAAACATCACACTTTCCGAAACTAATTCAGAATTTATAGAAAAGCTCATTCTTCTTTCTTTTTTTCCTTCGTAAGCTCAAGTAAATCAAAGTGCTAGACTTGCCCAATTTATGTTTGTTGAAGTAAGAAATTTACTATATTTTTTCTTAATAGCTATTAATAGTTGCCTAAAGGAAAAGACTCAAATAATGCTGTACGAACTTAACTCTTATCAAGAATCTGACTGATACATAAAAAATTGACTAAGTTGACTGTTAAAGAAATAACGCTAAACTATTAGGGAAAATATATAGAGATTACACATTATAACATCTTGGCATCAATATTCTCACTCGTTCACTCATGAATTTTTGTAGATTTTCTCATTAATACTGTTCTAAACTTGTTTGGCCCACTTTAACAGTTAATGAGGGTTTATGGAGCTTTGATGTGGTCGCTTGGAAAAGTTCTCAACACTCCTGAGGTTATGCGTGTGTATATTGGGTAGGGTCTCCATCATTAAATTTAATTGAATATCATTCTAATATATGGCACAGTATTTCAAACTAGCAAGATTCTTAATACACTAGATAAGATTTAAGTTGTGACCGGTTAACATATAAGGGCACAGTTTGTTCTCTTTAAGCAATGTTAATTGGTTAACAGAGTTGATGGTTTATTTTGGTTCCGGAGAATACTGAAATAGGTTCCTTTTTACTTATGTAATATGTGAAATAAAGAAGCATTAAATATTTGCAAGATTGTTTTTGTGATTTACTGAGACCTGTGGTGAAATTGGGATTGCATGCTCATCTCATGTATACATTTTTTGTGTTGTTGCCTGGCAGGTCATTCAATGACAAACCAGTAAATGAAGCTGCTGTTGGCCCAATTGGAAAAGAACTATTTGAGAAAGAACAGGAAGACCTTCTTTCTGATCTGAAAAATATCCCTAAGAAGGCTTGTGATCGTCGAGTAAGTTGTGTCAATCTAGTTTCTTTTGCAGGTTCTTTGTATATTATTTATTAAAATTATTGATTTCCATCAAGAATTCATGGGAATTTTGGTTGAATCACATTCTGATGATATTTTATGCAGATTAATGAATTTGTCAAACGTGCCCGAGCTGCGAAGATTCATGCTTACATTATTGGCCATCTTAAAAAGGAGATGCCAGCAATGATGGGAAAAACAAAGGCCCAACAGAGGCTGATTGATAATTTGGAAGCAGAGTTTGGAAAGGTTGTTTTCACTCGATATCTTGACTTGCAACCATGTCTCTAAGCATGCTCTAACAACATTCTCTTCCCTTGAGTAGACTCTAAGCATTTCCTCTTGCTCTTGTTTATACAGGTACAAAGGGAGTCCCATTTGCCTCCAGGAGATTTCCCAAACGTGGACCACTTCAAGGAGGTTTTGAGTGGTTACAGCTTTGACAAGTTTGAGAAGTTGAAGTCCAAAATGATACAGACTGTGGATGATATGCTAGGTTACGACATTCCAGAACTCTTGAAGAATTTCAGAAATCCCTACGATTAAAAGATGACCTCTCATGGCATCAGTGATCAGAAGCCGTACAGCAATCTTACCTGTTCAGTGAGTATCTTAGGCATGATATCCATAAGTCTCTTCATTTTTATCAGTTTTCCTGAAACCTGAATGTATCTATGTATGTACAGGCAGATATGAATTGACTCTTCTACATTGTTCAGTCATCCCTTCGATAGTGACCAAAGAAATTATATGTGATAATTAACCTTTTATACTCATCTAATAAAAGCTCGATTGGTGTTATCTGTCTTTTAGGAGACAACCTCATTTTGTCTTTAGTTAATCAGAATCTACATCAATAAAATCGGAGATTTATATAGGTGAAAATTACTTAAGGCTTCACTATGGCGAATAAAGCTTGATACAAAATAGAACATTCCTACGATACGAAGCTATAATTTAATCGTTTATCATTTCATCAAATCATACAGTGTTTGACGGGAAAGAAGTGAAAGCAGCAGGCACCAAGACATATCTAAAAGTCTTGAGAAATTTTAGAAGACGCCGATGAAGGATGGATCCGTGCACATCAGTAGAGTTTTCGGTTTACTTTAAAATTTTTCTTTCCTTTGATTTACAATAAAATGGGATCACATACTTTAATTTCCGTCAATTTGTAGTTTAGTCATGCGTATATTCACATTATTACTGTTCATTAACTGGCTGCAACCATATATATGGGCATGGAAGACCACCAAATACACCATTAAACTGAAAAATAACAAGCATTACGTTCTGAAAAGTTTCCTGCATAATCTGTAGCAGAACCTGAAATTCTTATGCCTTGTTTCTCAAGAAATTCCAAAAAAAGTAACAAGATTTGATAGCTGATATTGAGCCATAACTGGTATGCAATATTTTACCAACTCTTAACCATAAATTATATGTAACAGTGACTATCAACTTATATGCAATGCTATTGTTTTGGAAAATTAATAGTTTTTCTGCATCTTAATATATATGATTTTAATATGCAAATATGCATGTCTTTAAAACTTAATTAGTTTTGGTAAATTAGTAAAGAGACGTGGCAAGCACAGCCTATATAATATAATACCTTGTCAAGGTTGATTTAAGCCAGCATAAAGCTGCAAAGTGCAAACCCCTAGTAATTTAGCAGTCATGCCTTGCTTTTACCCTGAAAACAAGTCTTCAATTACTAATAAGGAACGGAATAGCTTTATAACGAGTCTCCAAAAGAAGTTGACCAATTTTAGAAGATCAAAGCTCCTGGATAGAGCCAGTAAACACCTGCTATGATGCCATCGACGCGCCTCTTCCGTCGCTGTTCCTCGCCTCCCAACTCACCGTCAACATTTCCACAACCACCATTACTTCAGCTCTAACCATTCTCACCAGAGCCACCAACGCAAACCAGAACAACATGGTCCATACAAGGTCGACACAAAGAATTCGCAATTACAAAGTAATCATATCGTAGCCAAACCACTGCTCTCACCAGGCGGCAATTGTAATCCTCATGAAGACCGCTTTGAAGAAGTCAAGGATGTCACTGTTGTCATTGAAGTTAGTGACTCTAACGATTCCTATGAGGATGCCATGGAAGATTATGATAGTAGCTGTGATGATGACGACATAATGAGAGGTAGTTTTGATGACAAGAGTGAATCAGTCGCAATGCAGTTGCATGGAGTGGATGCAAGAGCTGAGGAGTTCATAGAGATGATGAAAAGAAGTTGGAGGATTGGGACACAAAAGTCAAAAGAGAACTATGAATCAGACTTGGACTCGTGTATATGAAACTTCGGTGGTGTTTGGTATGACGTAATGAAAGTATTACATTACATCACCTCTCACTCCTTAGTTGTTATATCTTACATCATGTACAATTCCCTTCAACCTTTTGTATTGCAATGTGATTACACATTATTATTCTTTGTGATGTGCATTACATTACATCTTATAACCCTTTACTGTTATTAGGTTCCATGTACTCGTGTAAGGAAAAATCCTTAATACCTATTCTCCTCTTATGAGTATGATATAGTAAGGATGACTTTAGTTGAACTGGTATTGCAAACGTTGTCCTCTAATTTAATTGAACCCTGCCAAATAAGAATCAAATTGGCTTAGAATGGAAACGTAGCTGGTCCCTTCGTGTTCGATATTTTCTAAAGATGAAAGACTTATCTATGCCTACCAAAAGGCCACACCCACCACATTTAGAAGCAAACCCCTTCTATTGTGTCTTCCCTCACAAATCGTAATTATCATTGTTTGAAAAATCGGATGGAATCGGTCGGTTCAACCTAATTAATTCAGAATTGATCAGTTTATTAGTTTAATTTCTTTTAAAAATCGTTATATATAAAAATCAAAAAGTTAAGAGTCGGACCGGTCACTTTGACTGGTTCAACCCAGTTTAATTTACTGATTTAACCGATTCGATCGGTTTAACCTATTGGTTTAACTCTTTTCAACCTAATTTAGCCCAACTCACTCCTCTTGATTTTTTTTTTATTCCAACCCACTCTTCCAACCTTTTTTTACTTTTTTATTATTTTTATTATCTATTAAATCTATTATTT
>JAOXYD010000136.1:25226580-25260699 GCA_028565735.1 Pinacopodium congolense | reverse complement strand
TGGTTTACATGTTAATTGTGATTTATAAGCACCTCACTGTCTTTCCCATTATGCTTTATTAATGACCTTGGCATGCTATATATATATATATATATATTTCTTCTTTGATGATTGATGAGTTGCAAGTTCATAAGCCTTGGACTTAAATAATTATAGAACACATTACATGACTTTATGCCTTGGTTGTAAGGGCCCTTCATAATAATCATGGTAGTGTGTATGAATGATTAAATAACTTATGGCTTATAAGTGTTGCGAAAGAATGTGGCTTATCCACACTTATTTTAGTGTAATATCAGGTCATATAGAGGGAGTTCATACATTTCATTACAATCACCTCCCTTAAAAAATGCTTAATGGATGCACACATGGACTTCACTTTGCAACCAAGTTTGTTTGTTGTCTATTTTGTTTGTTCTTTTATTTTTATTTCCATTTCATTACAGATCTCTACCATTACATCATATAGGATTTCTCTTTATGTTCTTTTTATTTTATTTTAATCTTATCTTGATCTAATCTTTTAAGAAGCTTGTGTCTTAGTTATATTTTTCAGGTTTCAATCGCAAGCTTTGGATTATACACCTTCAATCACGCAAGTTTAACTCCAAAACCATTTTAGTTATGTCTAGAGTCAAACTTTAGTACTTAGGGGAGTTTTTCTCTCCTTCCCCCTCTTAATTTTATATGCTTTACTTAGGACAATTTGGTTTAAGTGTTGAGGGAGGGGGATGGGAATTGAATATGATAGGAATTATCATCTATATGTCATGTTTAAGTTGCTAGGATTTTGAGAGTAATGACTTGAATATCCATAATGAATGATTGAGATTGAGAGCTGATTTTTGATTGAAGCATTTTAATTTCATAAATTTGATGAAGAGAGAATTGAATAATTCTTAACTTATTTGAACCTAAAAAATTTCTTTTCTTTCTCATTTGTTTTGTGAGCTTTACTTGTGATATTGTCACCTTTTCTCTTCAATGTTAAATGTAGAATGTGGTTATATATGGAATTTTGTGTGAATTTAGAATAGGATGTGTTTTTAATCAATAAAATTTATAACTATGTTTAAATTAAATGAGCAAACACTCACCCTGCTAGCTTCATAATGATAAAAAGGTTAAAATGTATGAGTGGAGCTGGTAGCCATTTGTGATTGTGAGCTAGTTGAATGACTGGTGATGTTCACGAAAAAATATTCACTTTCATGTTAAAAGGCTAGATGACATTGCATATAAGCTAAAAAGGGTAACTAAGTTGAATAATTGGGGGATATTCATGAAAAAATATTTTCCCTTGCATCAAAAGACAAAATGAAAACCTAAAAGTTCCTCAAAAATTAAAAAGAATGAGTTGTACTTTGCATTAGTGATTTCCTTGAACAAGTTTACATAATGATCTATATGAAACCTCACAGATGTTTGATATTTTACATCAAAGGTTACCTAATTACTAATAGCGTGATGGGTGTATTAACTAAGTTTTGTTATGATGGAATTGTAATTTGAAAACTAAATAGAAAACATTAGTTGAAATTTGTTTATACTCAAATAACTTTTGGCTCTTGATGGATTTTGTTTAAGTGGATGTTTAGTCATTACTTGAAGACAGGCAATAACTTAAGAACAAAACATAGATATTTTAGGTATGATTTCATGCTTTTTAGTCGAAGTTTTGGATATAATTTCATGTGATTTTCATGTAATTCTAGTTAAAATCTTTGAATGAGGTGTTACTTATATGATTTTTATGTTTGATCTCTTTTCATAAGATTTTGAAGAACAATTTGATGCAATTTTAGGATTGCAATTGGTGTTGAGTTAATATGGTATTCAATTAAAATCATGTGAGGAAGCTCCGTACTAATTTTCAAGGCCATATGATAAGTTATAAAGAATGTATCAAGAGAAGAACAAGAGAACCTCAAATAAGCACTAGTTTTGGTATAGGTGAATTTGGTGAGACATTAGATACATTTATGAAGTTTAGATTATTATGGAACTAATTGTGGTGTAGGAACATCATATAAGGAAGCTTTATACCAAATTTTATGGCCAAAGGACAAGCAAAGAAGAAGATACAGTGAAAAGACTAAAGGAAGGAAGAAGTTGGAAATTCCAGCTAAAGGCCATGGTCGTGGCCATGCCTATGCCCCAGATTGTGGCCATGGGACAATAATTTC
This sequence comes from Pinacopodium congolense, assembly GCA_028565735.1. Classification (NCBI taxonomy): domain Eukaryota; kingdom Viridiplantae; phylum Streptophyta; class Magnoliopsida; order Malpighiales; family Erythroxylaceae; genus Pinacopodium; species Pinacopodium congolense. Next base: position 25,258,513 of record JAOXYD010000136.1, on the reverse strand, counting down.
CCCAAGCTGGGACACGGCTATGGCCTAGGCCATGGGAAAGCCTTAGAGCATGTGTTTTTAATCTAATTTGGTGATTTTGAGATCTTCTAAGCCCCAAGAAAGCATATGGCAGCCATCATTCCAAAGAAAATAAGTCCTTAGCACTTCCCAAAGGTTTTCATGCAATTTTGAGGGAGAAAAACTAATCTAAACATATTCAATTGAAGTGCAATGATTGGATTTCATACATCAAACATCAAAGATTTAAGTATTCAAAATAAACTCATCATGAGATTTCTTAATTCCTTCTTTTTTATGTTTGTTCGTATGATTAATTCAATATGTAGGAACTATTTTTCTCTTAGGATTTGGATTTTTACAAACTCTAAGATGTAGTGTTTATTGTTATTCTTGGATTAACTCTTGAGTTCTAAAATTTGAATTAGGTTTGTTAATGGATGCTTTTGAACTTTGAATTCAATTATTATACTAATGTAAACATTATTTTCAGAGTCTTGATTTGTGTATGATTGGATTGAGAGATCAATTATATACATTAGATCATTTCATTAACCAAATATCTTTTATGGAGATTTAGAGATAGGCTTACATAAGATATTCATGTTAGGTGTGAGTTTAATCGAAACAATAGATTTCATATAACTAAGTAATGCATTCAATCATTAGATTGAGATAGAGAGAACTTGTGCCTAATTTATTAAATTGAATAGGATTACATCACTCAAGAGAGAGTGCAATTTACATTAAGAAGTCTACAATCTAATAAATCATGGAATTCGATTTATGACAAGAATGTAATAAATACAAATTCGTCCTAGAGGGTGTAATTAGCTGAATCCTAACTTCATCCTTGATTGTTAATCTTTGTAAGTGTCGTAGGTATTTATTTTATTTGTTTAGTCATTTTATTTTTTAATAATCAATTAATCCACCATTTTGATAAGTTAGTTAATTTAGATAGGAATACAATGATAATAGCAGTCCTCGTGGATCAACACATGGATTCACTGAGCTATATTACATTAGTGATATATACACTTGTTTTCTATATACATTTTGATTTAGTGAATGTGTTTCTTAGTTAAACTTTATTTAGAACTTAGGTAGACTCATGGCACCATCATGTGTGTTCCAAAAACTATTCCTAATCTAAAATTTTAAACTACTTTAAACTAATCCAAACAATGTGAGGTTTTAAAGCCAAAATTCAATAAAAAGAAATGTGAAAATGATATAACACAATATAAGTATAATATAACCACTCAATTAACAATAATATAGAAATGAATAATCTACCCAATTGATAAAGATATGAACAAATGTCAATCATGCATTCAACTATATTATAAATGTGAATTAATAAAACAAGTAGCCAAAAATTCAAAGATATATCAATTTTACAATTTACAATGAAGTAGTAATAATTCAATAACACATTTAACAATGATGTAAGGAGTTTAGAGAATAGAAGAGACACCAAAATTTTTAGTGTTTTAGCAACACTAATGTTGCCTAATTTACTCCCAACACTCTTGATGTTGGATTTTACACTTTCATAATGTAGCAACTTACAACCTTCTTCAATAAGTGAAGATTAACCCTTATAATAATATTCTTTCACTAAGAAGGTGAAGAATAATCTCTATAACAACAATTTTCTTTCATTAAGGAGGTGAAAAACATCCTTACAATCTTACTTCAAGGGTGAAGATTAACCTACACACATTCTTGTTTTTCAAAGGGAACCCAAGTCAAATAAAAATCTTCTTTCTAGAAGGTGAACAGCAACCTTAAAAAATTCATTTTAAAGGCAAAGAGTAGCCTTTGAAAATTTTTTTTAGAGGAAAATAGTAGCTTTTATAAAATCAACTCACATTAGTAACTAATAATACACCTATGATGGTGTTTCACTTAAAGCAGCACAATAAACTAAGGGATCTTATGTGTATATAAATGAAATATCTGATCAGTTAACCTATATAAACCTTAATGAATAAGAATATGAAAATTAAAAGCTCAAAAATCTAATTTGAAACACTAAAGATAAAGATTCAAGAATGACAAAAAATCTGGAATTTTGACAACTTAATGTTTAAATTGTTTTATGCTAAGAAACTAAAATGCAGGTGTAATCTAATCAAGACAAATGTTTTGGAACTTCTTATAGACATAAAAAAACACACAAGAGTCAATTAAATGCATCAAAACGCAATTGGAAATTGAAGAAATTAGATTGAATAAGAACTTGCACTAACACTTGATAGATTTGTGTATATTGTTTTATAAATGTAAAAACCCAATCAAAAAATAATCTAAATGATAAATATCAACTTATAACACTAATGAGACCTTAAAGAATCAAAGAATAATAAAGTAAAAGCTAAAAAATATGTCTAAAATGTTAGAACGTAAGGTTACACAAGATACATATAAGATGTTTAAAGAACATGAATAACAATAAATATTTTGTGCTAAATATTTACACATAGATAACAATTAGAAGTAAACACATGAATCAAATCATTTAGAAGGATTATAAAAATAGAATAAAAGGGTTTAGAATCACAAAACCATATATAAAGCTAATAAGAATCGGATTGAGAGTAAAGAGAATAATAAATGTGAAGCTTTAATAAAGGTTGTGGTTTTTCACCCTAAAACTTACTCAGGAACAAATTTCTTATCATTTTTAAATGGATAATAATGGTCAAAAATAGGTTTTAGGGTCTGAAAGAGGCAATGGATAATTAGGTTTTGAACAATCATAGGGATGATAATGAAAAAGAAAAGTTTCTCTTTTTGATAATGACTAAAATGAACAATTGATGTTTAAGAAAAATATTTCAAAACAAGATCAAAATATTTTAAAACAAATTTAAATATTTTTCTAACATAAAATTTAATTTGAAACAAGTTTTAAAGCATATATATATATATTTGTTTCAATTGCTACATTGATTTAAGTGATAAAAATTGAAAAAAATATGATTTGTTAAAAAGAAAAAAAATTATGCAATTTTAAAACTTATGAAATGTGTGAATGCAATGTTTTGAGAGCCTCTAGAATATGTGAACTTCAAGTAATTACTTACACATGAGTTTAAAACATAAAGTAGTGGTCTTGGAGCTTCCATAAAGCTTTATCTTTCTTGTCCTTCAAATATGAACTCTAAGTCCAAACTTTTCTCTTTAACTTTATCACCATGTGTACCTATCTTTTAACCTTACATAAAAAAAACTCAAAAAATTAGTAGAATTTATATTTTGCTATCATCAAAATTAAGATTAGAAACTCATTTTTTCAACAATCTCTTTATTACTGTAGTAATTATTGTTGCAGGTAAACTCAATTAGGGGTGATAGGAATGGGTTTTATCAAATTTTTGTATGCAAATTCACTTAATTTCATTCCTATTGTTGGTTTAAGAATATTTAATTTTTGTTATATTATGCTTAATCAACAGGTTACCTCTTTTTGGATGAATTTTGGATTTTAAAAAATGAGTAAAGGACAAAAAACATAAAGATTTAAAAACTTTGGAAAAAAAGGAGCAAAACCGTTATTATAAAAAAGAGGAAAACTTCTTACAAAATGGCAACACATTGGAAGCCTTCCTTGGTGAAATGTGGAGCCTTCTTTCCAGGAGACACGTTCCTTGCTCTTGTAAACGAGCAGTAAAATTGTATTAAAATCGGCAGTAAAAATAATTTTTAATAGGCAAGAGTAGGCGACATTTAAACGCTTTATAGGATTGATAGCAAAAACGTGATTTAAATAATAAGCAAAAAACTGTTTATAAAAGGAAAATCTTGCAAGGAAGAGGACAAAAAGCTTTCTAGGAGGAGCTAAAAAAGCATAAAACAAGAAAAACATTAAAAGGAGGCTTGACACACAACCTTAGATAGGGAAAAGAAAAAAAGCTTTAAAGCTTTAAAAGAGAGAGCAAAAACATTTTAGAAGAGGGAAGCTTTCCAAGGGGTTGACAGCGGGAGCTTGCTTTCCTTGAAGAGGACAAAGCTTTAAAAGCTTTTAGACAAGCTTTCTTGGGAGTGGATGGCAGCATATATTAGAGAGTTGGGAGCTTTCCTTGAAGGGGAGAGTCGACAGTAACGTTCTCCTTAGTGTTTCCTTGTTTTTTTTTAATTATTTTTTCTTTCAACTGTCTTTCATTTTACTCACATTTTTCATTTAGCTTTCGATGTTTCTTTTTATTTTCAAGTTTTTTTATGTCTATTGACGAATGCTTTAACATTTAGTTCTTTAGTTTAATGCTTTCCTAGTTGAAATGTTTGGGTTATGTTTTATGTCTTTTTATTGTATGAACTTGAGGTTTTTATTAATAGATGCCTAGTTTAGTTTTCCAATAGTGTTGTTATTAATTTATAACCTGTATTTATGTTATTTTAGTTTGTTTATTATTATTTTTATCATTTGTTTTAGTTTGCTTGGGTTGGAAGTTATAGATGTGATTTTGGATGAATAATTGTGAGAATTGATTATGAATTGATTGGGCATTGTATTTTAGGTCAAGGTTAATTTGGAATTCTCATTAAATAAAATGAATTAGGGATTAATACATAGGATTGATTACTCTAGAGATAATTTCTAGTTCAATTACTAGGAATAAGCTTGTGATTCGTAATAGTCCTGGTGATTTCTGTAAATAGCAATAGTTAATTGGTTTTATTAATGAAGTTAACTAATTAATCTAGGATTCTAATTCTCTAAGTTATACAATCCCAACTTGTGAGATTGTAGCTTAGATTATTCCTTCCCTAATACTTAAAGCTGCTGCGCCATTAAATCTAAAGAGCTTATTTTAAGTTATCGCGTAGATAGGGATACTTTTAGAGCTTGTTGGATTTATCTAAAGTTAGAGGAATTTAGGATTTAAAAGCTTTTTTGGATCTATAGGCTAGTATCTTAGGCTAATCACAATCTATATATTTCAATGATCAGTTATAAGTCTTGAATCCTTGAAATATCTTCCGCCCAACCTTTTGTATTTGTTATTTATTTCTTATCTTTTACTTTTATTCGTTATTTATCTTTTTTTAGTTTAATTGTCTTTACATTCAAGAGTTTTTTTTCTTTCACATTGTTCATCATTCTAAGGATGAAATATTGTGCTGAATTCCAATCTAGTGCCTAATACTTCCTATAATTTCCTTTAGAACCAATATTTGAATTGTGATCCTCGGTTTAAAGCTATCAATATGTGCACTCTATAAAGATGCACTATCTACTCGATATACACTTGTGTAAATGGACATAGAGTAGGTAGTTTTCTCCAGTAAGGAATGGGATGACTTCATCAATTTACTACGATTACCCAAATTGAATCATATTGGTCCCTTATATATAGTAGGCTAACCACGAAATCTATTATGATCCTTTTCCATTTCCACTCAGGTGTTCATATTGGTTGTAGCTTACTTGATAATACTCTACTTTTACTTATTGGAATATTAAGCACCTAAAGATATATTCAAATACATCCTTCTTCACACCGTCCCACAAATACATATCCTTGATGTTATGATACATTTTAGTATAACTTGGGTGTACATTATATTCTGCATAGTGTGCTTCCTTTAAGATCTTCCCCTTTAGGTTCTTTACATTAGGAACACAAAATTTCCAATTCATCCATAGGATGCCTCCCACGTTGATTTCAAAATCCATGTGGTGTCCTTCTTATACTTCATGCATAAGCTTCTAGAATTTAGGATCTTAGCCTTAAGCAACTTTGATCTTGTCTAATAATACTAATTGCACTCTGATACTATTTAGTAGTACTTCTTGAGCCTGAAATCTAAATTAAGTACCTTAATCCATCAGATCATGCAAATCTTTATTCAAGACACTCCTTTCTACTATGATATATGCTAAACTACTTGAGGGCTCTCTAATTAATGCATCAGCTATGACATTAGATTTTTTAGAATGATACTGAATTGTGCAGTCATAAATCTTTAATAGTTCCATCCACTGTCTTTTCCTCAAATTTAAATTCTTTTAATAGAATATGTATTTTTTATTTTTGTGATTTATATAAGTCTCACACATCTCACCATATAAATAATGTCTCTAAATATTTAAGTCAAAGATATCTATTTTCATCTTTAAATTGTGGGTAGGATGAATTTTGTTATTTCAGCTACCTAGAAGCATAAGCAATCATTCTACCATTTGCATCAGCACACACCTTAGTTCAATTATTGAAACATTGTAGTACAATTGAAATTCTCTACCTTTAGTTGGTAAAGTCAATATTAATGTTGTGTTCATAAACTCCTCTAACCTTTTGAAGCTCTTCTCATAAGTTTCAAACTAAATGAACCTGTTATTTGGGAGACGTCTTGGAAAAATCTTAGTAGCCCGCTAAATCCATGAAATTTCATACTTCTGTTACTATCACTAGTCCTTCCCAATTTATTATAATTTCCACCTTCTTCAAGTCCACCTATATTCCAGCCTTAGACAAGATGTGCCTTAAAAATACAACCCTCTCCAGTCAGAATTCACACTATGATAACTTGGCATATAACTGGTGTTCTCAAAGTGCTCGCAGCACCAATCTCAAGTATTGGTCATGCTCTTTGTTTATTTGTGCATATGTCAAAATTATTGATGAAGATGATTATGGACCTATCTAAGAATGGTTTAAACACCATATTCATCAAGTTCATGAAGGCTTCTAGGGCATTAGTAAGGATAAAGGACATTACTAAGAATTCTTAATGGTCGTATTAGGTCATGAAGGCATTTTTAGGCACATTTTCTCATTTGATTCTCAGTTGATAGTATCCATATCTTAGGTCAATCTTAAAAAAGTACCTAGCACCCTGAAGTCAATCAAACAAATCGTATATTTTAAGTAATATATACTTATTATAGATAGTCACCTTATTCAACTGTCGATAGTTTATATATAGTTGGGGCGAACCATCTTTCTTCTTTACAAATAATACAGACAAATCCCATGGTAATGTCCTATGTGTGATGAAGCTCTTATCTAGTAAATCATACAATTATTCTTTTAACTTTTTTAATTCTATTAGTGCCATTTTATATAGTAGTATAGAGATTGGAGTTGTAATAGATACTAAATCAATACAAAATTCAATCTCTCTCTCTAGAGGCAACCTTAATAATTCCTCAGAAAATACATTTGAAAATTTTTTAACGTTGGCCACTACTGTCGAAGCTGTATTAAATGGAATGGTTTTTTTAAAAAATTTCCATAGAAAGAAAACTATGTCACCCGAAGTCCAAAACATCACTTTCTTCACTTTGTAGTCTAATGTGGCGTAAATGATTAAATAACTAATCCATCCTTAATATTACATCAAAACTATGATCGCCAACACCTTTAAGTTTGTTGCCAAAATCCTGCCATCTATTTCCATGGGAATGAGTAGTAGATCAAATCCATATCTATGGCATGATTAAGAAATATGGAGATGGATAAGGGATCTTTCATCATATCCTATAAAATATCTAATCTCATAACAAAATTCGATGATATAAAGGAATGAGTTTCTCCTAAATCTATTAGAACTCTAACTTGCAACTAAAAAAATAAGGAGAATTCTTGATACTACCTTGTTCAAATCTTATGCATCTTGGGGGTAAGGTGAACATCTTGGTCTAATCATGACTTAATTGTTGAGAGTTGAAGGTTTGTTCTTAACTGTGACCTTTAAATTTACCTTTCGAATGTCTCCCTCTAAAACCTTAGCCCTACTAGCCACCAAATTGTGAACCCATTTATAGTTATTGAAATGATGGCTGCACTATCTTAAAAGAGGATTGTTAGGATCCCATTGTCAATGTTGGTATTGGCCACATCTGTCACAAACCCTTAGCGGCATATAGTATGAATTTTGGTGTGTCCTATCATACTACTGATAGATAGATGATGCTAATTCCGAGATATTACGGTTGGAGCTTCACCCCTACTGCTGCTACTAGCTTTGGATTTGAACCTAAATCCTTTTAGATGTCTATTGTTGTACCTTGTTGTGTCATGCGAACAACTCTTTATTGAGAGATCCTACTTTGAGTGTATTCTGATGAGAAGTTTAATTGCTGCTGCTGCTGCATTTATTGAGAGTTAGAAGGTCCTACTGAGTTTCTTTTGATCTATTTACCATTGGTCAAGGAATCCTTCTCTATGAGAATTCCCTTTAACTACTTGACCATATCTATGAGGATAAATAATTTTTCTTGGCATCTCATATTCATGTTAGCAAAAAGAGGTCCCAGATCTAATACATATAAATTATTCTTTCTTAACTCATCTGAAATAATCTCTGGTGCATATCAACTCAATCAGATGAAGTCTATAATGTACTTGTCAACCATCTTGTCCACTCGATGGAAGTTTAAAAACTCTAACCTCGGCATTTCTCGAGCTGTAAAGGAGAGAAAATAGTCTATTAATCTCTCCCTAAATTGTGATGAAGTCACTGTGCCAAAGTATGAAAAGATGTGGTCTTGATACCAATCCCTATCTACTACTTGTGAGGAAATCTCCTGTAGTCCTACCAACTATATACCACAACAAGGCAACCTCTTACCTTGCTTTTTCACCTTGTTGACAAAATCAATGGTCTCCCTAGGTCTAGCTTTATTGAACTCTAGCAAACGAAACCTCAAATATACCATTAACAACTGCACGTTTGACCTCTCCTGCTCAAGTGTTGTTATTAATGGTGGAGCTTGTAATTTTTGTTGTTACTACATCATCATTCTCTACTGCATCATCATCATTATCATGTTTTAAAACATGGTATTGTTAGCTTATATCCTAACTAGAAATGCATGAATATCACAATTAGGAATGAATCTTCAAGGGTTCCCTGTGACATCTCAGGCTTCTTTGTAGGTGTCTTTTAAACCTTGACTATTCTACACTTCTACACTTACCACATCTTTTAATTGACGTTGCGGGGTAAGAATCCCATCTTACACTGAGGCCTTATCATAGACTTCCTAGTCAAGTCGAATAAGGAATCGTGCTCGTTTACTCATGCTTAAAGGAAGCAAAAGAATGGTAAGTACTAACAATTATAACAGGGAGATAGTTTAAATGAGGGTGTTATTTTAAAGATGATTTAAATTTATATATGCCTGCAATAACAAATAAAACAACATCCTAGGCCTTAAAATTTATTAACCTAGGCTCTGATAATAGATTTGTTACGATCTGGACTAGACACGTGATTGGCATATAGGAACTTAAAACAAAGCCCTCAGATCGCACTTAAACCTAACTATTATTAACACACATACATATATATAATAACCAAATGAAATGATAGCATGGGCATGCGTATGCATAAATAATATATTCATAATAACAAAATTATTTTTTATAAGAAAATTTACAACATACTCAATCATGTTACTACAAATGTTAGAGTATAAGTATAAATAAAAATAAATTTAAAAATTACATGAAATAGGAATTTTGTAACTAAAGCTTCTCTAAATTCATTATTGTGAGGTTGATGGTAGCTAACTTAAAAAATAGGGTTGTAGGGGAGTGAGTAAGACCTTACAAAGTTTGTATCAACGTACGATACCCAATGGCATACCCCTACATAATAATATATTGATATTATAATATACACATATATTCATAATGCATGCCAAATCACACTCAATGCATAAACATTCATGGAAAAAGAGCGTCTATAGAACCCTCTTCTTTAAGAGTAATTCTCATAATATTAAACCTCGAATGTCTATGAGGAGCAATAAAATACTAATGACTTAGTCATATACCTATACGCATAATAGCCATAAGGCTCTCTAAGTCCAAAGGGGCTATAGAGAGCAAAACATCACCAATGACCCAGCCCTTGTTCAATACATATAAAACATAATCAAATCAGTAATATATCATATAAGGACTTGACCAAGAGCCATGCATCATCCAAGATCAATCTATATCATATCTCAATATCACGAAATATCATAGTGCCTCTCATGATCATACTAATGTGGATGTGATCCTGATGTATGCCTATTAAGTAGCATGTCTTACATATTTTTCTTCTTCTACACTCACACTCTAACGCAATGACACACAATTCAATATATTAGACACACAATCCCATACAACATGTACATAGTCATATAGGGATGAACAAACATGTATGTAGTATGTCTTTGGTTCCTAAATCCATATTATATACTTAGATATTGCGATAATAATTGCATATGTAACAAAATAATGTTTACACAATTATATGTATAGATATACATATATAATATGTAGGTATTAATATATATATATATATATATATATTTGTGCGTGTGTGTTATGGCATACATATGCTTTTGAATAAGGCATCAATCTAAATCTAGCATATCATTGTCTATACTAGCATTGAATCATGTTTAAGGGTTGCTATGAACTCAACATCAATAAGTGCATATGAACATATTTGATTGACATACTCCTTTGTCAAAGCCTTATGACGTGAATCTTGCTCCTGATGTACCTAAAAAATAAGAAAGAAATTACCTTAATTAACATTATCTATGTGTTATTGAATTCAATTAGAACCTAAGACTTATTAATTTTGCTAAGGTGGTTTAATTATGATGATAAGTTATTATTCTTATTCTTACCTGAATTTTCTATGATTTTTAATTTAAAAAATATTAAGAATCTTACTATGATTCTTAAGACAAAAACCATCAGTATGATTCATAATATTTTTCATAACTATTGAAAAAATCCAGTTACCATAATATTTTTTTTATGTTCGAAATTTTTTTCGACTTTAGAATTCAACGATTTATACATTATTTGAAAGTTTTTGATAAGTTGAATAACTTTCATAACTGTAAATGTCTAGATTCTTATCAAATTTAGATGAATCGAACATTTTTAAAGCCCTAATAGAAATTTTCAAATTTGTAGTGATTTTAACCGTTTCAGATGATAGCACCTTAGAGTTTTTATCCCTAATGTCGAGGCGAGTCAAATGGTGGTATTAATTGCTGACTATTGGCAATTTTTTTCCATTTTTCTTTTTGATTTTTATTATTTTTTCAATAGTTCTATGGGACGAATTTGATATGATTGTAATAGATTTTGATGAGAGGAGTTTATTGATATAGGTATTTGATCAATTTGGGTCATCACTAGTGAAGAATGTTAAAAGGAACAATTTCATAAATAGTAAACTTTTGGAGGTGAAAATGGAAAGCTAGATAATATGGCATAAGGGATATAAATATACACATAGTTGTGGTATTACATGAAGTTAATAACATACGAGTGGTAGACAAATTGATTTAAGTGTCACGTGACACTATCATGTATATGTTACATGCCACGTTTAGCACTATGTTGTATTACATATAACAAATTTAACTGAAGATTATTGAGTAAAAGTAATTTGAAACATTTAAAACTTATTTGATAATTCTAAAATCATAAAAATTTATTTAATAATTGATCAAACTATAGGGATATTTGGTAGATTTAACCCCAAAACTTATTGGTACATTAGGCCTGCTAAATTTTAACAAAAAAGCAAATTAGGCTTACTAAAAATTTCTACTTATCTTATCTTCCAAAAATAAAATTAAAAAATTATACTTCTACTGTTAAGTCATAAATCATAAAGGTTGCTCCTCAATCAATTCTCGAAAGGATGGATCTTTGTGAAACATGCTAGGTTCGCTTTTAACCCACTTCGTGCTTATATCAATATCCACTTCATACTTATATCAGTATTCTTTTATACTTGAAAATCAAATAAATTCAAGTATCATATTTAGTTAAAGTAACATATTTCTTCCTCAATATTAAAATCTCCATCTTAAATTATGTAATAATTACAAATAGTTGGATGCATTTAGTAATAATTTAGATACCATAACACTGATTTTAAATATATGTATATATATACATGATTGTTTTTTTAATATATATGTTTGTTTTTTTTAATTGTTTTCAGATATATAAGTTCAAACATTTTTAATTTGTTATTTATACATCAATATAAAGGCTATATTTCATTTTTGAATTATAAGAAGATATCTCAACAAATATTCTTCTTCTAATAAAATGGTATTTGAATCTATTTACACACACCTCACTTTATTTGCTTCTCTAAATTAGTCAAAGGAATAGATATATAAAAGCTAAACTATTAATATATCAGTTAAATCAACATATTCTTATAGTAGGTCCAATTGGTAATAATATTTATCCATAGTATTATCACTCAAAAAGGATATAAAAGATCAAAAAAAATATTAAACAAAATTATAATTCTCAAGTGCTTAATTAAATATAACTGAAGTCATATCAAACTTTGCATGGTAACTATGATAATGATAATATGGTCATGTCTTTGGTCAAGTGTCAACCAAAGTAAAAGGCCTTAGACGAGAAATCACAACTTCTAAAGACATCTTTGGCTTTTTAAGGTTTAGAAACTATTGATTTATACTAATCATAATAATTGACAAGAATTAATATTACACTAAGAATAATAAATTAGTTTTAATTTAGTACTTATTAAAACTATTCACAAATAATAACGATAAAGAAAAAATGATGTAACTTGAAATTATAACATAAAATTAAAATTAAATGAAAGATTCATATATCATAAATATTTTAAATTAATTATTAAATTATACAAAATTATCACAATATCATATTCTTTAACACTTTAATGTTGACAATATATTATTTATTATTTTACTGTTAATACAATATAATAACAAATTGATAAATAAGAATATAGATAAAAATAAATCACTTTGTTTTTCATTAAAATAAATATTTTAAATGGTAAAAAGTATCATTTTAACCCTAAGGTTTTTTTAATGGTCAGTTCAAACTTTAATATTTCACAAAGTTCAAATTAGACCATAACGTTTTAAAAACGTTTAAAAAGAATCTTAATATTTTTAAAACATTTAAAAGCAATCTTAATTATTTTTACCATTAAATATAACATTAAATATGCCATGTGTCATAATGTTATTGGTTAAAAAAATTATAGGTCTATTTCAACTCTATCTCACTCTCTCTATGTGGATCTCTCTCTCTCTCTCTCTCTCTCTTCCTCTGTCTCTATAAATGGACTCATACCCAAACGGATGGCTCTCTCAGCCTTTTCTACAGCTTGTTTGGCTAGGAAAGAGGTGACTCATTGAGAATTTGTTGGCGATTTGGCTTGGGAGAGGAGCTGAGTGACTTTTATGGAGTGACACCTTCTTTAGTGATAAACAATATCAAATGAAGCTACAAATTAAAAAAATGTTAATGGTAGTGTAATTGAAAAGCTTCAATTGTCCATTCCATTTAGTCAGGGAAAATTGTGGAAAGTATTGCAAATGGATCACTCAACTATCAAATGCATTTTTGTTAAAGAAATGTTAAAGATTATACAAATGTAGTAAAGACGGTTGTAGCATTAGAGTATTACTATTTGTTCACGTGTTAAAGGCAATAGTAGTCAAACTTAGATCCTAACATGGTTGTTAATTAAAGGGACTAAAACTTCAGGCAATAGAAACAAAGATATGATTGTAATAACATTTTGACATCTTCTAAGTTTTATATTGGTTTGATGAGTATGAAAAAGCTAGCATAAATAAAAAATTATGTGATATTTTGCATTGAAAAGGGAAAATTGTTCCATTAAAACACTTCTTATAGTTATTTTTTGAAAAAAAAAAGGAAAAATGGTACTTAAACTATATATATTCGTTTGGTTTTGTAACTATATTTGTATAATCTTATTTAAAAAAATAAAAAAAATTAATTTTTTAATCTAACTGAACTTAATAATTTAAAGACTTTAAATTGGACTGGATTATTACAAATTTAAAAATCTCATATTGGAGTTTTAGTTAAAGGTTATTGGAATTACAGTTGAAGGTTACTTCTCATTTTAAGGAGTGCTTGGTATTTTCTGATTATGTTTTCAAAATCTCAAAAAATAAAAAACATTTTTTTAACAAAAATGCAGTTGACAATTAAGCTTTCCATTTGCAGTACTTTCTAAATTTTTCCCCAAACAAATGGAATGCACAATTGAAGATTTTTAATTACGTTATCATTAACAATTGTTTTATTTGCAATTTCATTGATATTGTTTATCATTTAAGCAAATGTCACTCTGTTCAAGTCACTCAGCTCCTTTCCCAAGCCAGATGTTATGGACTTGGATTTTATAACCTTGCAAACTATGCGGTACTAGCAAACTCCTTGACTTGAGAATACCTTCCTTAGCTAGAATGTTAGTTTAGCCTTCTCATAAGTACCTTTTAAGAATACTTATATCGAACACTTGTTAGGAGTGACTTAAAATATGAAAGATGGAAAGAACACAAGAGAGCTTTGGAGATGGAGAATACTCTTATTACTCAAGAGATTACAAAAGAATGGGGTGGCTATACATGTGAGACTCCTAGCCTATTTATAATCCTTCATTTCTCAATGGATGGTTAGGATATATACAATCTGATAGTTTACAATGAGTCTTTAGAATCATCTATACAAATATCCTATTAATCACTCCACCAATCAAGAAGTTAATCATGTTATTTAGAGTTTTTCTCCCACTCTAGACTTGTGAAGAATCTTCTAGAAAACTCCGAAGTCAAATGATTAACATAGCCTTTTGAGTGGGGCAAACATTCATTGTATGACATTCTCTCCCACTTAATCTGGCAACATTCTCGTTGCTTCGGTCTTGCACACTTTTATTGCTACTCCATGTTTTCCTTCCTCAACCTTTGCCTCCTTAACATGAACGGTTATTCGCCTTTTGACATCCTACCTCTATACTCAAATCGGTGTGTCTTTGCTCGACTTGCCAAGTTTCTTCAACTCATGGGTTGTGAAATATTCTCCTTCTTCTTTTTTAAGGGACTTACCAAAGGAACTTTTGGACATGTGATGGCTCCCAAAATTTCCTTCATGTTATAAGCATCGACCTCCAAGGTTGTTCTACTCGGCTTTGGCTTTATCACGTAGTCACAACTTGTCACAAAGGCTTGCCAACTCATTTGCTTCCATGTGGTCTTTGGATGGTTGAGGAAATGGTTCCATACCATAAAGTTAGCCTTCTCTACGAACTTAGATTCTTCACCCATCGACTCTTTAGGTTGCCTTTTCAATTCTTCAAACTTCAAAGGCATCCTTTGCACCTTCTTGATGACATAATCCACCTCTCTTTTGGGTGAAAAGGATTTTAGCAACTCTAGTGGTGTCTCTTCTTCAAAGAGTTGGATGGCCGAAATGCGCTTGACTTGAAGGCTTGTCTCCCTCGAAAGTGGCACTATATATGTCTTGCCTTCCTCCATGATGCATATAGAGTTAGAAAATAAGATTGGTATCACCTTGACAGCATCGAAGAACTCTATTATAAACACTAAAGGATAATTATCCAAAGAAATAATCGAAAGGTAGCCAAGCCAATCACCAAGGCATACCTTTACTCCTTGAGCACTCCCATATATGGTTGTTTCCTTTGAGTTCAAGGACTTGATCCACGCTTACCCTCGAGGATACTTGATGCTTAACTAATTGGCTTCCTCCACTCGGATGAAATTATTGGTAGCATCGGTATCTACCAATGTGTTTACCATTTAGCCACCAATCTTGACCTTGAAGAATAAGTTACCCCTCTTCTAGAATTTATGCACCTCCATCTTCTTGATGGTATTGACAAATTGAAGCAATCTTATCGTCACTTATTCGGGTTCACTTTCATCCCTCTCCTTGATTAAGGCTGAGAGCTTACTTTTCTTAGGGCAATCCCTAATCCTATGTGGCCCATCACCAAAAAAACAATTAGGTGTTAACTTTTTCTTACCTTAGTCTCTATCACTACTCTTTCCCTTCTTATGCTTGCCAAGTTTGCCATGTTTGTGGGAGTCGTCATTGCCTTCATAGTTGTCTCCCCTACTCTTCTCCTTATCACCTTTGTCTTTGTTAGAGTTGGGCTTATTGGACTTCTTGAACTCGACGAGAGATTTAACAAAGGTTGTAGCACTTATAAGATCTTGGGCTCTATGATAATGAATTTCTATCTTGACCCAATTTTGGAGACTATCCTGGAACGCAAAGAGTGCCTCATTGTCAGGGTAATGCGAGATTTCCAAGAGTACTTTAGAAAACTCTGTCGTATAATCCCTAATGCTTCATTCTTAATGAAAACATCTTAACTTGGTTTTCGCCTATTTTTCGGTCTTTTTCAGGTAGAATTACTTCTGGAGTTCTCTCTTGAACTCAACCCATATGTTAATAGTGCATGTCCCCTTCTCGATGTCCCCATATCTTCTTCTCCACCACACTATTGTGATGTCTTCAAGTTAGAGAGTGACACTATTGATCTTATTGGTGTCATCTACAACACCTAATGCTTAAAATATTACTCCACGTTCTATAGGAATTTTCCAGCTCTTTCACATTGCTCGAACCTTGAAAGTCTTGGGTTTGGGAATGTTTATTCTAAAAGGATTGGTGACTACCGTCGGAATGACGATGCTTCCTCTTTGAGCAACTTCCTTCTTGTAGAGGGTCAACTCATCCTTGGTTTCCTGTTACTCATTGGAAATCTTGTCAAGCTCATCCTTTATCACCGCAATCTTGGATTAGAAGACTCCTTTCAAGGCCTCTACTTGGTCTAGACATCGTGAGAGGGTTTCTTTTAAGGCACCTTGCATCTTTCCACAGAGTTCTTCCCTTTCATTTTCGAGCTCCTCAATGCAGTGTTCATGCTCCTCGAACTTCTCTTGACGTTCAGCTATTACAAACCCTACTCCCGCTATCCTATCATTGATGTTCACCAAGGATTCCCTTGATTTAGATCTCTCACAGTTGGATTGCTTGGATGTTTTCTCAACTTGGTAGCTTCATTGTTTCGTACACTAACCATCTTTACGCAAAATATCAAGCACAAGCAAAGAACTTACTTGGAACTTCGCTTAAATACCAACTTGATTACAACCTTGATGTTGTCACTAATTTGGTTTGAACCTTGGCTCTGATACCAGTTGTTACAGGCTTGGACTTTATAATCTTGCAAATTGTGTGACACTAGCAAACTCGTCGACTTGTGAGTGACTTCCTTAGCTAAAATGCTAATTCAACCTTCTCACAAGTACTTCTTAAGAGTACTTATATTAGACACTTGACAGAAGAGACTTGAAATATGAAAGATGGAAAGGACACAAGAGAGCTTTGAAAAATATGGTGAATACTCTTATTACCCAAGAGATTAAAAAAGAATGGAGTGGCTATACAAGTGAAACCTCTAGCCTATTTATAATCCTTCATCCTTCAATGCACGGTTAGAATCGATACAATCCGATGACTTACAATGAGTCTCTAGTATCATCTATACAAATATCTCACTAATCACTTTACCAATCAAGGAACTAATTATGCTATTTAGAGTTTTCCTCTCACTCTAGACTTGTTAGGAATCTTTTAGAAAACTCCGGGATCAAATAGTGATCATAGCCTTTTTGATGGAACAAATTTTCACTGCGTGACATAGATCACTGGTGAATTCTCTATCAGTCACCTCTTTCCTAGCTAAACAAGCTACATAAGAGGTCAAGAGAGCCATTTGCTTGGATATGAGTCTAGTTGTAGAGATAGAGGAAAAGAGAGAGATAGAGTCAGAGAGAGAGAAAGAAAGACAAAGATTTGCATGAAGAGAGTGAGACAGAGTTACTATGGACCTATAATTTTTTAACCAATAATATTGTGACACATAACATATTTAACATTTTATTTAATGGTAAAAATAATTAGGATTGTTTTTAAACGTTTTAAAAACGTTAAAATTCTTTTTGAACATTTCTAAAATGTTAGGATTTAATATGAATGTTGTGAAATGTTAAAGTTTGACCTGAATATTAATAAAAAACCTTAAGGTCAAAATGATACTTTTTACCTATTTCAAATTATTAATTTTAAATTTTAAAATTTTTTATACTAAAAACTTCAAAAAATAAATTTAAACAAGTATTTGAAACAATTATTTTTTGAATATATGCTAAATAAATTGTTAAAATATAATTAATAATTTATTTGTTTTAAATAAATTATTTAATAAATTTACGATTTGAAAAATAATTAATATTCAATTTTTTAAGTTATCAACATGAGACAATGAGACATTGTTCTAAGACTTTAAAATTAGCAGGTATTTGATGGATACGCTCTGCCAGTTGGGCTGAGACACCATACTTGATACGTGGCATGCCCGGTAATCACTAGATCGACAACAAATTTCGACTCCTACGCTAAGCCTTTCCAGAGTATTCTAAATGAAGCACAAACACCCAGACACTAATACCCTTCTAAAGCCCTCGAATCCCCTTTGTGCCATGAAATGAAATCCAGAGATCTGCCTCAATACCTAGGGTGAATTCCGTCTTTTGGTCAAAACCTCACAAAAACCCCAGGTTTTCCTTCTTAACAATCTTCCATTTATCACTGCTTTTTCTATCCAAGCACTCTTCTTTCATAAATTTCCGATTTGCTACGTTTCTTTTGGGTCTCATTTGATCCTTCTGCATCTACCGTCTTCTACCATGTTGACGTCTAGGGTTCTTTCACGCGTCTTGAAGCAAGGGGGCGGACGCCACTCCCTCTTATCTTCCACCCAGAAGCAGCAATTGCCCATACTCTACAGTCAGATACAAACGATAGTTCATGAAAATTCAAATCTGGTGGGTGTATAATTGAATATCCCGTGTTTTGGATACCTTTGTTGAGCCGGTTTTTGGTGGGTTTATGGAATTTCGTTTAATTTGGATAATACTTGGGACTTGTGCTTGGTTCATGTATGGTCCTGTTAGTTTTAAAATTTCTTTAACAGCTATTGATGGAAGTGCATTTGAGAGTAAAAAGTTCTTAACTTGTATGGTGTATGAGTAACACTTTGAACAAGTTGTGTTTATTTGCTTTGGAGGTGACCAAGTTTAAAATTATCAATTTGTTTTATTGTTTGCTTGGGCTGTGAAGATTTTAGTTTGTTAGTATGGGCGGGGCCACTCGAAGCTATTGCATATTTAAGTCCTTTCAACTCATATAGATGTTATTCGCCATCATTTGAGACCTGACTTGTTTTTTTTGTTTTTTTTTTTTGCCATCATTTGACACCTGATTTAGTTTGTATCCAACAGGTTAATTACTTTTCTCCAAACTTGAGCTTTCTTTGTTTTGCAACTCGTCGCTGGGTCAAAGCAATTTGTATTTCTTTTGAATGAGCACTAGTAACTATAGTTCTTGTAGGTTATCTTAGTGTTCCTTGCTTTTGTGCACACAGCTAAGAAAATTTATAAGATACTAATAATTTTCCTTTTAATTTATCCTAGGGAAGTGTTTGTAAATGGTAGCTTACGAAAAACGTGTTATGGGTGTCACATTTCGCCGGTTTTTTATTGGTCTTTGTCTCTAATTCCATGTGCTTGTTGGTTATGGTTCTCGGCATGCATCATGTATGCTTTCTAGAATGAATTTCACGCTACTTCAAACGAGACTTTCTTTTAATGCAGGCTGAAGCTTGGCAAACTTGTTCTTTCTCTTTTTGGTTTTGGTTCCTACTGATAATCACTCTGTGTTAGCTTTAAAAATTGAATGTGATGTCCAGATTGATTTCTATCTTATTTCAAGCTTTCTCGTTCTAAAGTTAATTGACATGACTCTCCAGTTTGCACCAAGTACGGTTTCTCTGTTCCATAATGCACCATCTAGTTTCTCACCCTTTGGACGATTTGGATTTACTTCATCTGCATCCCCTGAGGCTAGTGAGAAAGATCAGGAGAACTCGGCGGAGAAAAATGGTACTCCCTCAAATGCCGATGCAGTGAAAGGAAATGAAAAAAAATCTTCTGATCAAACTGAAGATTCAGTCTCGAGAGAGAGTGAAGAGTCAGGTTATAATTCAGAACCTCAACCACATCTCATTTTGTTAAAAGGAGTGAAGAAGTACTAAACGATTGGATTTTCTTGTTCAGGTACGGAGTCTGAGGATGACCTAACTATGGATGATTTAGTAAAGCTTGTAGCAGAGAAAGAACAACTTCTAAAACTAAAGCACAAAGAGATAGAGAATATGCAAGATAAGGTTCTCCGGGCTTATGCTGAAATGGAAAATGTCATGTCAAGGACAAAACGTGAAGCAGAGAACTCAAAGAAGTTTGCTATACAGGTTTGTTTAGGGCCAATAATAAGTTAATGACTGAATACATGTTTGGATGTTGATGGGATCCAATTTCATTAGGACATGTGATGTGTGGATATTGTACAATATGTACATTTATTAAGTTCTTTTCTACAGAATTTTGCCAAGGGTCTTCTGGATGTTGGAGACAATTTAGGAAGAGCTTCATCAGTTGTAAAAGAAAGTTTTGCTAAACTTGATGTCTCTGAGGACTCTACTGGAGCTGTGCCACTCCTTAAAACGCTTTTGGAAGGAGTTGAAATGACAGAGAAACAACTTACAGAGGTAATTATATCTGATCAACATTGGTGGTTTTTGCTTTTCTCTTACGATGGCATTCCTTTTCTGGGTTTAATAGTGGTTTCAATTACAACATTGTCTTAGATTACTGTCTGAATTGACTTCTTTTCAATTTTAAAATCCAGGTGTTCAAGAAGTTTGGAATAGAAAAATATGATCCAACAAATGAACCATTTGATCCACATAGGCATAATGCAGTATTTGAAGTACCAGATTCTTCTAAACCCCCAGGCACAGTTGCTGCTGTTCTGAAGGTATCAGTTGGCTCAAAATATAATTTGTACTATGGATTTCAGTTGTTAACGCGTTGTTCCAGTCCACTCTTTATGGTTTTACATATTTTACTGTCTTGTAAGTTCATTTATCCCTCTCCCAGCCTGACTTCCAGAAAGGTTTACATTGCAACTTTTCTTCACATATGGACTCTCGGGACCTCTTTAGTTGAATATTGTGTTTTTTATTCTGGGCGTAACTACAGTAGATATTATCTCAATTGACAATGCATGGAAGTTGGTTTTCTAGGCGGGTATTTATGGCTTCATATTAATGTGCTTCTTTGTGTTGGTATTGCAGACAGGATACATGCTCTATGATAGGGTTATTCGGCCAGCTGAAGTTGGCGTTACTCGAGAAGCGGAGAATGACTCAGAAGGTAGTGAGGGTGGAAAATGATCTGATACCTGAAGATGAGGCAGGCATTTTCAGCAAAAGGAAATTCCTTTTGCAAGTAGAATGAAGTGTAACAGTTTTTTGTCAGATTATATTGCCCTCTACAGAACTTCATAGAATTTACTTCGTGACAAAATTGTAAAAGATGAGTTGAGGAAGAGGCCTGTTGGCTCTCATTTTTTTCCCCCCATGCTTGGAATTATGGTACGTGCACGAGTCTTGTTGTTTATTTTTGCCCGGAGATCATTTATATCATTTATCAAAAATATGAACCTGGCTATCAATTTTACTGGTGTTCAATCTCCAAGTGTCTCGGAAGCTTGAATCATAATCGAGGGGTTAGCTTCAAATTTGGAACGATGTCCTGCACGCGTTAAACATGAACGGAAATATGCAGAATGGTCTGTCTACATTAGTAAATGATACCATTACCAGTTGTAACGGAAATGTCGCGGGATGCTTGTCAGATCAACTGGGGCATAGGTCTTCACTCCATAACTAATCACTAGCCAGCACTGTAACTGCTATCACAAATCAACCTAAAGCTACGTGTTCTGCAACTCTAAATAAGGTCTACAGCCAATTACAAAACAAACCTGTACTTCTCGCCCTATAAGAGTGTGTACTCAATAAGCCACTGATAACAAGAGAATTCAATACTTTTGTTCTTGCGTCCTCTCAACTTATGCCTGCATTTTTCCAATGTCCGTCTTGACTAACAGAATCGTTCTCAATATTGCGGCCTTTCAAAGACAACCCCAAATCCAAATTATTTGTGTGTGATTGCTACAGGGCAAGAAAATTCTTATTAGTTGCACTAAATATAACATTTATATAGCAAGTCTTACACCAAACACGAAAAATATAAGTGGATTAAATGAGTTATTCTTCTATTTTTGCAACTACGGTCAAGGACCCAAACCCTCCGCCTACAGGCAAAGATAAAACTTTCCCGCGTCATAACTATTTTTCTTGAAAAATCTTAACCTTTAACAAACTCTCGGATGCAATACATGACATGCCGAGTTCAGGACACAACTATGATTTTCATTCACTATCCTGGCAAGTATAAAATTTTGAAGAAGAACCAAAGCAGAAGTATCAGAGGGAAGGAAGTATCTGAAACTAACTTCTGTGGAACATAAACAATAGGGTTTAAGTCAGACCTGAGTTTCTTTCTTCAAATCTTTGCTCCCCTTCACCTCATCAATCCTTACCGTTTCACGAGCATTGAGCAGATTGGGCTCACTGCTCCGATTTTCCTGCTCAAGCTTCTTGGCCGCCTTTCTCCGTTCCTCCACAACAGCAATCTATAAGACAAGAAGTAATCAGCCTATGATCGATTCTCCAAATTCAAATTTTGCAATTACAATCCCTTGATCAACTACACTATTTTCTTGGTTCAATCGTTATAACGAAGACTGGAAATGGAAATTTGTGACCAGATGTTGCATAATAGCCCACAAATAAACCAAATCATTTCCCCCAATGTTCGAGAAGCTTGGTCAGATTGATAATTCTCTAGCTCGTTGTTAAAAGCTTAAGGCGAGCAGTACGCGATGAGGGAACAGTAGCTTATAGCTCAAGCGACAATTAACAAGCCTAGTAAAACCCAAGCAAATTAAACTCAGTAACCAGATGAAATTTTTGAAGAAGGAATACGATTCAAGCAAAGAGAGGAAAACCCATTTACAGTTCACTTCCTAGATGCTAAATACTAACGTCCTTTTCATTACTTTTTAGCATCAAAGATACCCACCTCAAGACACAACCACAAAGCAGAGAAAAGCACATAGGGAGGCAAATGGCTGAGCTCAGACTTTACATATAAACTTACTGGAGTATAACGGAACTTGCGCTTGGGAGGTTCGTCGGAGGCGGCATCGACGGCCGCCGTGAGAGGAGTCCACCGGTGGAGGAGAAGCCGAGAAGTGCCGTTGTTGTTGTTGTTGTTGTTGTTTTGGGAGTGGGAGTTATGGTGGTTAGCGCTAGCAGGAGAAGGCGATGACACGTGGACCCACTTCTTCCTCCATTTCCTCACCGGACCGTTGAACACAGCGGCCGTCGCAGACGGGCCGTATCGAGACGAGGCTCGGCCGAGTCGAGACCCCACTCCCTCCATTTCTCTCGTCTCGGCCTTGAAAAGAAGAGGCCTTTGTCGGTGATGTTACCTTCAAGAAGCAGCAGGAAAAGGTGAGTGCTTGACAAAGCTCGGACTTGTCAAAAACTTAAGCACAGATATCCAGCGGCGTCGTTTCAGGGCTTCCAGCCATTCTCAAGACACTTGTGATCGATTGGACGAATAAAGTGGTGGCTTGTAAGTAATTTTCTAACAAGGGTTAGGATTACATATTCTTGTCTCTATGACAACTAAAGTACAGGCCTTTATTTGAGGTCTCCAAGTTGTTTACGGATTAATCCTAGGATTTTGGAAACATAAGTATGACGGTAGGAAAAGATATTTAGATAATGGGTCTGTCTATCTACAACTGCTGGTCACTAGAAGTGACAACTGACGAGCAACCATGATTTGATTGTCAATTCTATTACTGGAATCCATACAAGCCACAGACCCAGCTATTATTCTGCTGAATATGTTCTTGTCGTCTTCAGAGCCAAGTTCCAACGTCAAACTCATAATTTCCTCGATTTTCTTCTGAAGTTGACGTAGCTTCTTCTACTTTATCTTCCTCGAGGCAACTTTGATGGAACCAAACTTCTCAAAGGTTAGATAGAATAGAAAGGTCGACTTTGATTAGAAGAGTAGTCTGATGGTCTTAGGATACTGGAGAGACACTCCCTGCCTGCACATAAAGTCACAATTATGCTTTAATGTTCATCAGTTACGGTTGCACATCTTACAACTTCTGCTTACATTACATTGATGAGATCAGTGATATTGCTTGAATTTGTTCTTTGAATTGGATTGAGTAAAAAAGAGATTATGGAGGGAGCAAAGGGCTTGCATAGCTTAGAGAAATGCAGATATTCGGTGCATAACCAGGTGAAGACAGTGGAATAGAGCCGGATGTCTGTTCAGAAAGAGTTCAATACATCTCTCAGATTTTATTATGCCTCAAACAAATTAAGCGTTTTCTTTTTATTCTTATTTACAATTAATCTACAGGAATGTTCTTAGGAAGCACTAAATATTTAATAATTATTTCTATAATTTTAAGATATTTTACTTTGTGTCTTAATTATTATTTAGATTGAGAAAGATGCAAGTATTTATGTAAATTTTTGTATATTCACATTATATTTTTAATATAAAATTTAATTTAATTTTTAACTGTATTAATATCAAGAAACGATGTTTTCATGAATAATTTTTTTTCGCATTAATATCTGTTCTAAAAATAATTTTTTATGGGACATGAACAATTTAATAACTGTTTTATGGTTTCAGAATGTTTCAATTTTTGCTTGTATATATATATATATTATTAGGATTTAATAAAAAATGTACGAGTAACCATATAATTCTATAGATCCATATAATTGTTTTTTGAAAAATTAATCGGAAATTTTGTACCCTTAGAAAATGAATTCGATTTTGTAAGATTGAAATAATCTTATGAGATCTTTTACTTAATTCAAAGACCATTTTGATTCTATTAGTATTAAAGATTAGGAATATAACGTTAGCCAAACAAAAATTCAACAAATTAAATTAAAAGGGAGATTGATTCTTTAAAACATCTTTGTTGTAAAGGAATTTAAGATGCCAAGTTCTAATTCACTAATTTACCATAGTGGAACAAAGAATCAGTTAGAACAAGCTATGCCTACCTATGGACTGATAATCATCAACATCTCGATAAAATTATAAGTATCGAGTTAAAAATTGAGAGTAATTGTTTTGTAATCAACAAGTAGAATGGATGACTTCAGAGAGAGATGGGTTCCTTTTTCAATCGCATGACACTAAAATCTTCAAGGGGTTTTTTTGTTTGTTTGAAAAATCACTAAAACCTTGAAGGTTACAAAAAAAGGGATGGGTAGAACTTCCCTAGCGTCACATACACAGATTCGTGGCAAGACTTTTCATCACATACATCAAAGAATTATATATTGTTTTACACAGTTTTATGTTTCGCATTAGGGTAATATGTTATACATTTTAAGGTTAAATTCACCAAGAAATTTAATCATAGACCTCAAGATCTCTAGTATGCATTATTGAAAAAAAAATCATTTATAGATTATCCTTATAAATCTATATGTTAAAGAATTTCTTCTGTAACAAAATATTCTATTTCAATTTTTTTCACCAAATATTGGTTATGAATATCTTTGGTAGCAAGGGAGCCATCGATTATAGTCCCAACGAGATATAGGCAACCATCTTCGACTGGAGGGAAGCAGGCATTGTCAAATGTAAGGAGAGCTTCATTGTCTCCAAGAAGAAGGCTGTCCGAAGGCTTAAAGATGTCACCTTTGGTGGCGGATTCACCCTAAAAGAAGAAGATCACAACAATAGTTGCTTGGATTCCTAAGGTTTTGGAGGTGCTTGTGGGTTCTGCCAAGACCATGAGGAAGAGCCGGGATGAGACTTTGCCTACTTTATCTGGTTTAGGGGAAGTGAAAGAGAAAGGCGATGTCAAGAAGAAGCCCAATATCTAAACAATTTTGTTCACTCAAGTAATTTTCAAATTAATTCCTTTAGAATTTCAAAGTTTTCAAAGCTATT
The DNA here is from genome assembly GCA_028565735.1 of Pinacopodium congolense. Classification (NCBI taxonomy): domain Eukaryota; kingdom Viridiplantae; phylum Streptophyta; class Magnoliopsida; order Malpighiales; family Erythroxylaceae; genus Pinacopodium; species Pinacopodium congolense. The sequence continues at coordinate 25,232,613 of JAOXYD010000136.1, read as the reverse complement.
ATTGGTTTAATGATTGGGTTGCTGTTATCGTTTACCTTCTTCAAACTTTAGTAAGGTTTAATCATTGATTTCATGTGCTCACCTCTCAGGCTTACTTAGTACTTCCAATCTAAGTGTTTCTCTGTAAGGATTAACTATATTTGTAGTCCTAAACCTTTCATTATTTTTTTAATTAAGTTTTATATCTTTGAGACTTCCTATTGAAGTCCTATACTTATGTGAATGAATCAAAAGCGGTCCATCCGTATAGGTATATAACTGTCTTTGATTAATCTGCATAGGTATATAACTTAATTGGAAAAATTCCTAAACTTTTCATAATTTTTCCAATTAAGTCCTATACCTATGCAGATTATTCAAAGACAATCCTTCCATATAGGTCTAAAACTGTCTTTGATTAATCTATATAGGTATAAGACTTCAATAAGAAGTCTCAAATTATAGGACTTAATTGGAAAAATAATGAAACGTTTAGGACTAAACATATAATTATCCCTTCTCTATAATAACAAAGAGTAGGAACGAGAAGCAAGTGCAAATGAATGACACTTAGGGATTTTGGACATGTGATCGCATAGACTTAAGGATTTCAATAAATAATTTAGGGATTTATCCTTTAACTTTAATAAATTTCATAAATAATAAAATAATATAATTAATTTTAAATGGCTTGGTTCACATAGCTCCCACTTCTAGTGCTTATTTGGCAAATGTTGCTGCTGATTAGACATACACGTCAGCTGAATTAATAGACATGTTAATGGTTAGCCAAAATTGAAAAAAAAAAATGAAAGTTAACACGCTTGATTGCTAGTTTTTAAAATTTAGGTTAGTATTGAAAACAGGTGGAAACTTTTGAGTATTTTTTGGGTAATTTTTCCTTATATTTATCATATTCCACTCACAAATGATGAGATTATTTGATTGAATTTTACTTATTTTGAAACTCATTCAATAACCCGTGAGACCAGTATATGATGAGAGCTCATTGTCATTTATGATATCTCAACTAATGAATCGATCTTTGAATAATTTAGTATGTTATACCCTAGGTTATATCTCACACTCTTACACTTCTTTGATCTCATTGATTTCATTGTATCATTATTGTATTTAAATTTCTATTAAGAAATAGTGGCCACCTTTAAATACATTTTCAAGTGTCATTAGTAATAAAACAAAAATGACCTTCCAATGTTTTAATTTCTTTTGAATTGAATTGAATTTTGTTTTTTAAAATTATTCTATAAGATTGTACATTACCTGATCTTCTAGTAACATTCTAAAGTCACCTATATTCATTTCAACTCATACGTTAAGAGTCATGTGTTATAGTATTAACTCATTTTCATTCATTATGGATATCTTTCATTCATAAAATGCTATATAGATATTAAGTCAAATATGCATAATGTATAATTTAAGTTCACTATTATACTCCATAATTCCTCTTTCAGATCTCACATATGAAAACTTAAGATAGATATAGAGACCATTTGATCATTTTAAACTATTTTTCTTTTCTATTCTTTTTTCTAAGACAACATTAATGGTTTATACTTTTTGTTCTCAATTATCACCTAGATAACAAACCTTAAGCCTACCTCACATATAGTCAATACAAATATTAAAGGTGATTGCTAGTGTGAGAGAGTTAATCTCTTATCTATATAACATATACTTCTAGTTTATATGTGAAATTTCACATAAAGTAAACATATTTCAAAATCAATAACAATAAGAAACAATGTTAACATTTATTTTGCATTTAAACATGACAATATAATAAGTGAACATTTGTATAGAAATGTTTATCAATTACATTTCAATATCTACATAAACTTAGTGATTTTTTATGCCTAATGTATGTATCTAAAAAAATTGACTTTATCATTGAGTCTCTCACCATATCTTATATATATATATATATATATTATGTCCACTTCTTCTTGTATAGCTATATTTTTCACATAATTATACTTCATATAATAGAATTTGGGATCTTTAATATAAGCAATCGTTGCTTGATTATCACAATTGATTGTTACTAGACCACTATTTCTGTTAATTATTCCTAAATTAATCAAGTATGATCTAAACTACACAAATTGTACTATAGTTGAAAACATTATAAATTCATCTTCTATTATGGATAATGCAACATAGGATTATTTATTAGTTTTCCATAATATTGCATCATTGTTAAGTAAGAAAATACATAGATTTTCTTTCATCTAAATCTCCCATTTGATCTACATCTATATAGTCTTGTATATGTAGGTCATTGCTTTAGTAACACAATGCGAAGGCAATAGTACCTTTTATATACCTCATTATTCTCTTGACTATTTTCTAGCATGCTTATATGAGAATTGACTAATATTTATTCACTATTTTAATAGTGTAACAAATATCTAGTCTTGTATATATCATTGCATATATGAAAATTTCAACTATATTGGAATAATAAACTTTCTTCATTTTTTTTTTAATTTTTCAAAAAAAAAATCTTCAAAATTTCCCTTTCTTGTAGCATTGATAGGTAAAACTTCTTGCTAAAACCTTCACTTTTAGAAATAGGATTATCAATTAGTTTTTAATCTTGTATATGAAAATGTTCAAGGATGTTTTGAATATATGTCATTTGAGAGAGTGACAATAATCTCTTTGAACGATCTCTTAAACTTTGAACTTCAAGAATGTATACATCTTCTCTTATATCTTTCATCTCAAATTTAGAGCAATCTTTAAGTTGCTTAAAAAATACACAATCATTACAAATAATTTAAATGTCATCCATATATAAAGATAAAATCACATATTTCTCTTCAAATCTTTTTTCTTATACTTAGTAGTCTTCATTGATCATGTTTAAATTATATGAAAATTATTACATTATGAAAACAAATGTATCACTACTTAAGGAATACTCTAGATCATAAATCAAATTTAATAATTGATATATTTTATGTTCTTGGTTGATCTCAATGAAATCTATAGGCTATTCTATATAGATTTCTTCTTATAAGTCTCCATTTTAAAAAACTAAATTTACATCCATTTTATAAAGATCTAGACTGGTTACTTTAACCAAAGTTAGACGAATTAAAGAAAAATTCATAATGGTGAACATATTTTCTCATAATCTGTTTTATATATCTTTTAGCTACAAGGCATTTTTTATATCTTTCGACATTACCGTTAGTCTTTCATTTTATTTTGAGAATTTATTCGTTTCCAATAATTTTTTTGTCATTTAGGGATATTAACAGAGTCTCATACTTGATTAGAGCTTAAGAAAGCCATTTATTCCTTCATTGATTTTATCCATTTTTCTTTAATAGAGCCAACAAAAGCCTCATTTATATTTCTTGGCTCATCTTCTTCTTATGGGATAATTGTATGAATTTCTCCTTTTATTTTAAAATAATGTCAGAGAATTGTTCCATGATTACTTTGACATAACTGAGGTTCATGAGAAATAAATTTATTAATGTCCTGCTTACTTTTACTTGGATCAGATACAATAGATGAAAACATAGATTAATCTTGAATCAATTCTTTATTTTTCATAATGCTCCCACTTGGATGAAGTCTTCTTGCATGATTCCTTATAACAGAAACATTTTAATCAAGTATCTCATATAAGTCTTTACTTATTTCACCATGCCTTGGTAAATCATTTTCTATAAATATGGCATGTCATGAATCAAATTCAGTTATTTCCTCATTACCTTGTTCATTTATGAACATATAGCTTTTTGATTGTTTAGAATATCAGATAAAGATAATTTTTTCCTACTAAGGCATAGTTTCCCATATTAATGAGAGAAATCATGAACATATTCAACATAACCCTAAGCCTTTATGTTTGTCATATCAAATTTTCTTCCTACACATAACTCATATAAAGTGTGTGAAAATGATTTTTTTGGAACTTAATTAAATATATAAATGGCTATTAATAATGTATCATCCTAAAAGGTGATTTGTTAATTTACTCGTGTCATCATAAACCTAATCATTTTTAGTAGCTTTTGATTTCTTCTCTTTGCAACACTATTTTGTTATAGGGTATGAGGAATATTTAATTGCCTTTCTATTCCTTTTGCATCACATAACATTTTGAAGTTATTAGATATATATTCTTATTCTTGATCAATTCTTAATATTTTTATTTTTTTCTAATTTATTCTAAACCAAATTCATATACTTTACAAAGCAATTTAATTTTTTTAGTTTATGAGAAATCAAGTAGACATGAGCATACCAATAATGGTCATCCGTAAAAATGATGAAATATATAATCCTACATCTTGCTCCTATGATTATTGGATCATAAAGCTAAAAATGAACTAGTGGTAAGAAGTACATGTTTCCTTTTTAATTAACTTTTTTTCCATTTTACCAGCTACATAATGTTCATAAGTAGGTAAATATATTTGATTTAAATCACCTAATATACCTTCTTTACTAATTGACTTATTTGATTTTGACAAATGTGACATAGTTTAGCATGACACAAAATTGCATCGATATTAAAATTAATAGATGATGAAAATAAAGAATAATTAATAATATTACTTGAATTAACAACATCTAGAACAATGAAAACATTCAACATAAAAACATGACCATAATAAATGTTTTCAAGACATTCTACCACTGTGGGACTTTATATCAAATTTGAGTTTAATTAATATTAACGTAGAAATAAGATCTCATTGAATATTTAAAGCATACATACATGATGTAAGATTAGGGAACAAATACTATGCACATCTAACTTACATGTGCTAATCTATTGTATATAAACCTTTGAATTATCTCTTACATAAATTAATGATATTCTATGAGGGATCTTTCAAAATTCTATAAGGGAATTTCTTCGCTTTGCTATATAAAGGGTTTCTCTTGAGTCTACAATCTATAAAGGATGTGATTCAGTTAGAAAGATAGAACAAAGATATTCACAAAACAAATGTCTACGCTATAGGATTGAACCTTTTTAAACTCGCTACAATTATGAGTAAAGATACCCTTATAATCACAATTATAGCACTTAACTCTTTTCATGTTCTTTTTTTAAATGGCATTTTCCTTTTTGTTATTGGTTCCACTTGGTCTTTTTCAAATCCTAAGTATTGTAATTACATCTTTTACCCTTCATCTACTTAGGGCCGCTATGATGCTTACTTCTTATTCATGCTTCGTGTGAGCTCTAATTAATAGCATATACCACAGAAGTCATCTTGGAAGCTTCAAGACATTTTTCCTCTAACGTAAGATGCCTCATGGCATCCTTCATCATCTTGATGCTTTCATTTATGATCAAATGTATTTTCTAAGGTAAAAAATGAATTACAACTTACAGTTGTTGATCGTAAAAAAATTCAAGATCAGTATCCCATAGCTTGTTTATTATTTTTAACATTTGTGTAAGCCCTATGGCACTTAAGAGGGGGGGGGGGTGAACTGGGTATTTAAAAACTTTTTAACTAACTAAAATTAGCAACCTAAATCAATAGGAAACTAAATGCAATAACTAAACCAAGATTCAACCTAAGATGGAATGAGAATGTAATTATCAAAATGAATGAAATAAATTAAGATTTAATACACAATCAACAATAAGTAGAGGAGATAAGATAAGAGAAGGACACAAGTAAATTAAAAAAGTTCACCTACCCCAAAGATAGGCTACATCTCCTTTCCAACTACTTATTGGATGATTCTATACCAATCAATCAAAATAAGTACAATCTTCTTATAAGGTGAACAGTAACCTTTACAATCTTACTTTCCAAGGGTGAAGAGTAACCCATAACAACAATTTTATTTCCTAAAGGTGAAGAATAACCTTAGAAAACTCTTTTCAAGGCAAAGAGAAGTCTATACAATTCACAAATATCCACAAGATTCAATTCCCCTAAATTCAAGTAACTAAATATACCTTAAAGTTGTTTCACTCAATGCACAATTAAACTAAGGGCTTTAGCTTTCAATAAATGATATGAATGAATGATAAAAATT